>OX596163.1:0-17500 GCA_951394285.1 Epirrhoe tristata | reverse complement strand
AGGAACGTCGATCTAACCTTTAATTAAATATAAGTTTGTAAAAGTTGTAAATAAGTTATTTGTCTTAAAACTAGGTTAAAACTTATGAATATAATGTAATGTATATAATAATACTAATCCTACTATTTTATTTCAGGTCCCAAGTGATCTACGGTCTTCAAAAGCCTCGTCGAGTGTGTGAGTAAAACTTCTATTTTAAAATTTTGAGGTAAGTTTTTGAATAAAAACTTGTCAAGATTGATGGTAATATATAAAATGTCAAGACTAGAAAATTAACTTATAAATAAGTGTCAGAAAACCGTAGATAATAGATTTATAACAGGGTTTTACCCTTAGGATTGTCAGACTTACAAACTAATGTGAATTTTGGGCTTTGAAGCCTTGTACAGGCCTCTAAAAGCACTGGTATTCGCACGAAAAAGTGTCCTTAGACTAGAACCACAGTCCCCTATACTAAATAAAATTAAAGACCTAACAGTTTCCAAGATAAAAAATATTTCCCTACAAATAAGTGACTAGACTTTTACCACGGTAACGCGGTATGGGAGGGTGGGCGGGCCCGTTTTTGAATTTTTCTTCGATTAATCCTTCTGTTTTGTTACAGGGTTGCGCGGGGGTGTTAAACTAAGAAGTTTCAGCTGCGCCACGAGGGATGCACGTCAGGAATCGAAGGAAAATCGCCAAAAGTGGACCAAAATGCACTGAAATTAGAGAAAAATACGAGTTTTGGACACAACTAAGTCAATAAACTTGCTATTTCGCGTCCAAAATTCGCTTTTTTGGTTTCAGCGCACGCGGATTATACAGAACTACACGAAACGATCGAATAAAAAATTATTCGACCAACCAAAAAGTCAAAAATATACGAAAATCACTTAAAAAATTAAGGATTTTTCAAAGTTTTAGAAAATACACAAAAATGAACGAAATTAATTTGGAAAAGGGGGCAGGACTATATATTTAGCTATTCCTTGTCTAATTAGATGTAAATAAAATTTTGGAATGCTATTTTCAAAGAGTTGATGCGAAAATAAAAATTTTAATTCACGAATGTATGGGATTCTTGTACCGGGTATGAAGACTTTTGGGAAGGCGGCCGAGCACGTTTTTGAATTTTTCTTCGATTAATCCTTCTGTTTTGTTACAGGGTTGCGCGGGGGTGTTAAACTAAGAAGTTTCAGCTGCGCCACGAGGGATGCACGTCAGGAATCGAAGGAAAATCGCCAAAAGTGGACCAAAATGCACTGAAATTAGAGAAAAATACGAGTTTTGGACACAACTAAGTCAATAAACTTGCTATTTCGCGTCCAAAATTCGCTTTTTTGGTTTCAGTGCACGCGGATTATACAGAACTACACGAAACGATCGAATAAAAAATTATTCGACCAACCAAAAAGTCAAAAATATACGAAAATCACTTAAAAAATTAAGGATTTTTCAAAGTTTTAGAAAATACACAAAAATGAACGAAATTAATTTGGAAAAGGGGGCAGGACTATATATTTAGCTATTCCTTGTCTAATTAGATGTAAATAAAATTTTGGAATGCTATTTTCAAAGAGTTGATGCGAAAATAAAAATTTTAATTCACGGGTTAGGTTAGGTTAGGTTAGGTTAGGTTAGGTTAGGTTAGGTTAGGTTAGGTTAGGTTAGGTTAGGTTAGGTTAGGTTAGGTTAGGTTAGGTTAGGTTAGGTTAGGTTAGGTTAGGTTAGGTTAGGTTAGGTTAGGTTAGGTTAGGTTAGGTTAGGTTAGGTTCCCCCCCGAAGGATTCCGATCTTGTCGCGATGGGGGGGCTTAGTAGCCGTGGCGGGTGGACACGGTGAAGCTAACAGGAATCCCAGGCGGGGACGCACTGGTTGCGTCCAAACGAGAGGGCGGGGTCGCGGGTGAAGAGGCGTGTCGGTGTGTCGTTGCCGCTCGCCCTATCTCCCGCGACCCAACGGTGGCGCACCGTAGGATGCGTCGGCGGTGGGGCCGCAGTGGAAGAGGAGTGACGGTGTTGCGTTGCCGCTCTCCCTGTCTTCTGCGGCCGTTTTGGAGGCCTTCTCCACGCGCCCTCCTTCAGTGGAGCGCGCAGTGGATGAAGTTGGTAAAGGGGTGCTTCGCTGACTCTGGAGGAGTCCGGAGGAGGCGAAGCCTTCTGGTGATGGAAGGGGCGGAGATACGGGCGAAGATAGAGGTTACTTTCGCCCAACATTTTCGTCCCGACCATGGCAGTCGCCGCGTCGGTGGTACGGGGGGTGCCGCCGTCCGCTGGCACTGCAATGAGGTGGCGCGCATGGGTGTTCTGCGCGCCTCGCTCGGCGGGAGGCGGAAGCCTCGACAGAGAGGGGGCTCTTTGAGCCAACGCCGTCGGGGCCGTGGACGAGTGCGAAAGCGTACCCATAGCCCCGGCACTATGGCGTTACGAGGGAACCCAGTCGGTTTTTTAGTGGGTGCGAGTCCCACATACCCCCATCCGCTGCCCCCCGGGGCGGTGGGGGATGCATAAGGCATTTCTCCGACTCTAAAAAAAAAAAAAAAAAAAGGTTAGGTTAGGTTAGGTTAGGTTAGGTTAGGTTAGGTTAGGTTAGGTTAGGTTAGGTTAGGTTAGGTTAGGTTAGGTTAGGTTAGGTTAGGTTAGGTTAGGTTAGGTTAGGTTAGGTTAGGTTAGGTTAGGTTAGGTTAGGTTAGGTTAGGTTAGGTTAGGTTAGGTTAGGTTAGGTTAGGTTAGGTTAGGTTAGGTTAGGTTAGGTTAGGTTAGGTTAGGTTAGGTTAGGTTAGGTTAGGTTAGGTTAGGTTAGGTTAGGTTAGGTTAGGTTAGGTTAGGTTAGGTTAGGTTAGGTTAGGTTAGGTTAGGTTAGGTTAGGTTAGGTTAGGTTAGGTTAGGTTAGGTTAGGTTAGGTTAGGTTAGGTTAGGTTAGGTTAGGTTAGGTTAGGTTAGGTTAGGTTAGGTTAGGTTAGGTTAGGTTAGGTTAGGTTAGGTTAGGTTAGGTTAGGTTAGGTTAGGTTAGGTTAGGTTAGGTTAGGTTAGGTTAGGTTAGGTTAGGTTAGGTTAGGTTAGGTTAGGTTAGGTTAGGTTAGGTTAGGTTAGGTTAGGTTAGGTTAGGTTAGGTTAGGTTAGGTTAGGTTAGGTTAGGTTAGGTTAGGTTAGGTTAGGTTAGGTTAGGTTAGGTTAGGTTAGGTTAGGTTAGGTTAGGTTAGGTTAGGTTAGGTTAGGTTAGGTTAGGTTAGGTTAGGTTAGGTTAGGTTAGGTTAGGTTAGGTTAGGTTAGGTTAGGTTAGGTTAGGTTAGGTTAGGTTAGGTTAGGTTAGGTTAGGTTAGGTTAGGTTAGGTTAGGTTAGGTTAGGTTAGGTTAGGTTAGGTTAGGTTAGGTTAGGTTAGGTTAGGTTAGGTTAGGTTAGGTTAGGTTAGGTTAGGTTAGGTTAGGTTAGGTTAGGTTAGGTTAGGTTAGGTTAGGTTAGGTTAGGTTAGGTTAGGTTAGGTTAGGTTAGGTTAGGTTAGGTTAGGTTAGGTTAGGTTAGGTTAGGTTAGGTTAGGTTAGGTTAGGTTAGGTTAGGTTAGGTTAGGTTAGGTTAGGTTAGGTTAGGTTAGGTTAGGTTAGGTTAGGTTAGGTTAGGTTAGGTTAGGTTAGGTTAGGTTAGGTTAGGTTAGGTTAGGTTAGGTTAGGTTAGGTTAGGTTAGGTTAGGTTAGGTTAGGTTAGGTTAGGTTAGGTTAGGTTAGGTTAGGTTAGGTTAGGTTAGGTTAGGTTAGGTTAGGTTAGGTTAGGTTAGGTTAGGTTAGGTTAGGTTAGGTTAGGTTAGGTTAGGTTAGGTTAGGTTAGGTTAGGTTAGGTTAGGTTAGGTTAGGTTAGGTTAGGTTAGGTTAGGTTAGGTTAGGTTAGGTTAGGTTAGGTTAGGTTAGGTTAGGTTAGGTTAGGTTAGGTTAGGTTAGGTTAGGTTAGGTTAGGTTAGGTTAGGTTAGGTTAGGTTAGGTTAGGTTAGGTTAGGTTAGGTTAGGTTAGGTTAGGTTAGGTTAGGTTAGGTTAGGTTAGGTTAGGTTAGGTTAGGTTAGGTTAGGTTAGGTTAGGTTAGGTTAGGTTAGGTTAGGTTAGGTTAGGTTAGGTTAGGTTAGGTTAGGTTAGGTTAGGTTAGGTTAGGTTAGGTTAGGTTAGGTTAGGTTAGGTTAGGTTAGGTTAGGTTAGGTTAGGTTAGGTTAGGTTAGGTTAGGTTAGGTTAGGTTAGGTTAGGTTAGGTTAGGTTAGGTTAGGTTAGGTTAGGTTAGGTTAGGTTAGGTTAGGTTAGGTTAGGTTAGGTTAGGTTAGGTTAGGTTAGGTTAGGTTAGGTTAGGTTAGGTTAGGTTAGGTTAGGTTAGGTTAGGTTAGGTTAGGTTAGGTTAGGTTAGGTTAGGTTAGGTTAGGTTAGGTTAGGTTAGGTTAGGTTAGGTTAGGTTAGGTTAGGTTAGGTTAGGTTAGGTTAGGTTAGGTTAGGTTAGGTTAGGTTAGGTTAGGTTAGGTTAGGTTAGGTTAGGTTAGGTTAGGTTAGGTTAGGTTAGGTTAGGTTAGGTTAGGTTAGGTTAGGTTAGGTTAGGTTAGGTTAGGTTAGGTTAGGTTAGGTTAGGTTAGGTTAGGTTAGGTTAGGTTAGGTTAGGTTAGGTTAGGTTAGGTTAGGTTAGGTTAGGTTAGGTTAGGTTAGGTTAGGTTAGGTTAGGTTAGGTTAGGTTAGGTTAGGTTAGGTTAGGTTAGGTTAGGTTAGGTTAGGTTAGGTTAGGTTAGGTTAGGTTAGGTTAGGTTAGGTTAGGTTAGGTTAGGTTAGGTTAGGTTAGGTTAGGTTAGGTTAGGTTAGGTTAGGTTAGGTTAGGTTAGGTTAGGTTAGGTTAGGTTAGGTTAGGTTAGGTTAGGTTAGGTTAGGTTAGGTTAGGTTAGGTTAGGTTAGGTTAGGTTAGGTTAGGTTAGGTTAGGTTAGGTTAGGTTAGGTTAGGTTAGGTTAGGTTAGGTTAGGTTAGGTTAGGTTAGGTTAGGTTAGGTTAGGTTAGGTTAGGTTAGGTTAGGTTAGGTTAGGTTAGGTTAGGTTAGGTTAGGTTAGGTTAGGTTAGGTTAGGTTAGGTTAGGTTAGGTTAGGTTAGGTTAGGTTAGGTTAGGTTAGGTTAGGTTAGGTTAGGTTAGGTTAGGTTAGGTTAGGTTAGGTTAGGTTAGGTTAGGTTAGGTTAGGTTAGGTTAGGTTAGGTTAGGTTAGGTTAGGTTAGGTTAGGTTAGGTTAGGTTAGGTTAGGTTAGGTTAGGTTAGGTTAGGTTAGGTTAGGTTAGGTTAGGTTAGGTTAGGTTAGGTTAGGTTAGGTTAGGTTAGGTTAGGTTAGGTTAGGTTAGGTTAGGTTAGGTTAGGTTAGGTTAGGTTAGGTTAGGTTAGGTTAGGTTAGGTTAGGTTAGGTTAGGTTAGGTTAGGTTAGGTTAGGTTAGGTTAGGTTAGGTTAGGTTAGGTTAGGTTAGGTTAGGTTAGGTTAGGTTAGGTTAGGTTAGGTTAGGTTAGGTTAGGTTAGGTTAGGTTAGGTTAGGTTAGGTTAGGTTAGGTTAGGTTAGGTTAGGTTAGGTTAGGTTAGGTTAGGTTAGGTTAGGTTAGGTTAGGTTAGGTTAGGTTAGGTTAGGTTAGGTTAGGTTAGGTTAGGTTAGGTTAGGTTAGGTTAGGTTAGGTTAGGTTAGGTTAGGTTAGGTTAGGTTAGGTTAGGTTAGGTTAGGTTAGGTTAGGTTAGGTTAGGTTAGGTTAGGTTAGGTTAGGTTAGGTTAGGTTAGGTTAGGTTAGGTTAGGTTAGGTTAGGTTAGGTTAGGTTAGGTTAGGTTAGGTTAGGTTAGGTTAGGTTAGGTTAGGTTAGGTTAGGTTAGGTTAGGTTAGGTTAGGTTAGGTTAGGTTAGGTTAGGTTAGGTTAGGTTAGGTTAGGTTAGGTTAGGTTAGGTTAGGTTAGGTTAGGTTAGGTTAGGTTAGGTTAGGTTAGGTTAGGTTAGGTTAGGTTAGGTTAGGTTAGGTTAGGTTAGGTTAGGTTAGGTTAGGTTAGGTTAGGTTAGGTTAGGTTAGGTTAGGTTAGGTTAGGTTAGGTTAGGTTAGGTTAGGTTAGGTTAGGTTAGGTTAGGTTAGGTTAGGTTAGGTTAGGTTAGGTTAGGTTAGGTTAGGTTAGGTTAGGTTAGGTTAGGTTAGGTTAGGTTAGGTTAGGTTAGGTTAGGTTAGGTTAGGTTAGGTTAGGTTAGGTTAGGTTAGGTTAGGTTAGGTTAGGTTAGGTTAGGTTAGGTTAGGTTAGGTTAGGTTAGGTTAGGTTAGGTTAGGTTAGGTTAGGTTAGGTTAGGTTAGGTTAGGTTAGGTTAGGTTAGGTTAGGTTAGGTTAGGTTAGGTTAGGTTAGGTTAGGTTAGGTTAGGTTAGGTTAGGTTAGGTTAGGTTAGGTTAGGTTAGGTTAGGTTAGGTTAGGTTAGGTTAGGTTAGGTTAGGTTAGGTTAGGTTAGGTTAGGTTAGGTTAGGTTAGGTTAGGTTAGGTTAGGTTAGGTTAGGTTAGGTTAGGTTAGGTTAGGTTAGGTTAGGTTAGGTTAGGTTAGGTTAGGTTAGGTTAGGTTAGGTTAGGTTAGGTTAGGTTAGGTTAGGTTAGGTTAGGTTAGGTTAGGTTAGGTTAGGTTAGGTTAGGTTAGGTTAGGTTAGGTTAGGTTAGGTTAGGTTAGGTTAGGTTAGGTTAGGTTAGGTTAGGTTAGGTTAGGTTAGGTTAGGTTAGGTTAGGTTAGGTTAGGTTAGGTTAGGTTAGGTTAGGTTAGGTTAGGTTAGGTTAGGTTAGGTTAGGTTAGGTTAGGTTAGGTTAGGTTAGGTTAGGTTAGGTTAGGTTAGGTTAGGTTAGGTTAGGTTAGGTTAGGTTAGGTTAGGTTAGGTTAGGTTAGGTTAGGTTAGGTTAGGTTAGGTTAGGTTAGGTTAGGTTAGGTTAGGTTAGGTTAGGTTAGGTTAGGTTAGGTTAGGTTAGGTTAGGTTAGGTTAGGTTAGGTTAGGTTAGGTTAGGTTAGGTTAGGTTAGGTTAGGTTAGGTTAGGTTAGGTTAGGTTAGGTTAGGTTAGGTTAGGTTAGGTTAGGTTAGGTTAGGTTAGGTTAGGTTAGGTTAGGTTAGGTTAGGTTAGGTTAGGTTAGGTTAGGTTAGGTTAGGTTAGGTTAGGTTAGGTTAGGTTAGGTTAGGTTAGGTTAGGTTAGGTTAGGTTAGGTTAGGTTAGGTTAGGTTAGGTTAGGTTAGGTTAGGTTAGGTTAGGTTAGGTTAGGTTAGGTTAGGTTAGGTTAGGTTAGGTTAGGTTAGGTTAGGTTAGGTTAGGTTAGGTTAGGTTAGGTTAGGTTAGGTTAGGTTAGGTTAGGTTAGGTTAGGTTAGGTTAGGTTAGGTTAGGTTAGGTTAGGTTAGGTTAGGTTAGGTTAGGTTAGGTTAGGTTAGGTTAGGTTAGGTTAGGTTAGGTTAGGTTAGGTTAGGTTAGGTTAGGTTAGGTTAGGTTAGGTTAGGTTAGGTTAGGTTAGGTTAGGTTAGGTTAGGTTAGGTTAGGTTAGGTTAGGTTAGGTTAGGTTAGGTTAGGTTAGGTTAGGTTAGGTTAGGTTAGGTTAGGTTAGGTTAGGTTAGGTTAGGTTAGGTTAGGTTAGGTTAGGTTAGGTTAGGTTAGGTTAGGTTAGGTTAGGTTAGGTTAGGTTAGGTTAGGTTAGGTTAGGTTAGGTTAGGTTAGGTTAGGTTAGGTTAGGTTAGGTTAGGTTAGGTTAGGTTAGGTTAGGTTAGGTTAGGTTAGGTTAGGTTAGGTTAGGTTAGGTTAGGTTAGGTTAGGTTAGGTTAGGTTAGGTTAGGTTAGGTTAGGTTAGGTTAGGTTAGGTTAGGTTAGGTTAGGTTAGGTTAGGTTAGGTTAGGTTAGGTTAGGTTAGGTTAGGTTAGGTTAGGTTAGGTTAGGTTAGGTTAGGTTAGGTTAGGTTAGGTTAGGTTAGGTTAGGTTAGGTTAGGTTAGGTTAGGTTAGGTTAGGTTAGGTTAGGTTAGGTTAGGTTAGGTTAGGTTAGGTTAGGTTAGGTTAGGTTAGGTTAGGTTAGGTTAGGTTAGGTTAGGTTAGGTTAGGTTAGGTTAGGTTAGGTTAGGTTAGGTTAGGTTAGGTTAGGTTAGGTTAGGTTAGGTTAGGTTAGGTTAGGTTAGGTTAGGTTAGGTTAGGTTAGGTTAGGTTAGGTTAGGTTAGGTTAGGTTAGGTTAGGTTAGGTTAGGTTAGGTTAGGTTAGGTTAGGTTAGGTTAGGTTAGGTTAGGTTAGGTTAGGTTAGGTTAGGTTAGGTTAGGTTAGGTTAGGTTAGGTTAGGTTAGGTTAGGTTAGGTTAGGTTAGGTTAGGTTAGGTTAGGTTAGGTTAGGTTAGGTTAGGTTAGGTTAGGTTAGGTTAGGTTAGGTTAGGTTAGGTTAGGTTAGGTTAGGTTAGGTTAGGTTAGGTTAGGTTAGGTTAGGTTAGGTTAGGTTAGGTTAGGTTAGGTTAGGTTAGGTTAGGTTAGGTTAGGTTAGGTTAGGTTAGGTTAGGTTAGGTTAGGTTAGGTTAGGTTAGGTTAGGTTAGGTTAGGTTAGGTTAGGTTAGGTTAGGTTAGGTTAGGTTAGGTTAGGTTAGGTTAGGTTAGGTTAGGTTAGGTTAGGTTAGGTTAGGTTAGGTTAGGTTAGGTTAGGTTAGGTTAGGTTAGGTTAGGTTAGGTTAGGTTAGGTTAGGTTAGGTTAGGTTAGGTTAGGTTAGGTTAGGTTAGGTTAGGTTAGGTTAGGTTAGGTTAGGTTAGGTTAGGTTAGGTTAGGTTAGGTTAGGTTAGGTTAGGTTAGGTTAGGTTAGGTTAGGTTAGGTTAGGTTAGGTTAGGTTAGGTTAGGTTAGGTTAGGTTAGGTTAGGTTAGGTTAGGTTAGGTTAGGTTAGGTTAGGTTAGGTTAGGTTAGGTTAGGTTAGGTTAGGTTAGGTTAGGTTAGGTTAGGTTAGGTTAGGTTAGGTTAGGTTAGGTTAGGTTAGGTTAGGTTAGGTTAGGTTAGGTTAGGTTAGGTTAGGTTAGGTTAGGTTAGGTTAGGTTAGGTTAGGTTAGGTTAGGTTAGGTTAGGTTAGGTTAGGTTAGGTTAGGTTAGGTTAGGTTAGGTTAGGTTAGGTTAGGTTAGGTTAGGTTAGGTTAGGTTAGGTTAGGTTAGGTTAGGTTAGGTTAGGTTAGGTTAGGTTAGGTTAGGTTAGGTTAGGTTAGGTTAGGTTAGGTTAGGTTAGGTTAGGTTAGGTTAGGTTAGGTTAGGTTAGGTTAGGTTAGGTTAGGTTAGGTTAGGTTAGGTTAGGTTAGGTTAGGTTAGGTTAGGTTAGGTTAGGTTAGGTTAGGTTAGGTTAGGTTAGGTTAGGTTAGGTTAGGTTAGGTTAGGTTAGGTTAGGTTAGGTTAGGTTAGGTTAGGTTAGGTTAGGTTAGGTTAGGTTAGGTTAGGTTAGGTTAGGTTAGGTTAGGTTAGGTTAGGTTAGGTTAGGTTAGGTTAGGTTAGGTTAGGTTAGGTTAGGTTAGGTTAGGTTAGGTTAGGTTAGGTTAGGTTAGGTTAGGTTAGGTTAGGTTAGGTTAGGTTAGGTTAGGTTAGGTTAGGTTAGGTTAGGTTAGGTTAGGTTAGGTTAGGTTAGGTTAGGTTAGGTTAGGTTAGGTTAGGTTAGGTTAGGTTAGGTTAGGTTAGGTTAGGTTAGGTTAGGTTAGGTTAGGTTAGGTTAGGTTAGGTTAGGTTAGGTTAGGTTAGGTTAGGTTAGGTTAGGTTAGGTTAGGTTAGGTTAGGTTAGGTTAGGTTAGGTTAGGTTAGGTTAGGTTAGGTTAGGTTAGGTTAGGTTAGGTTAGGTTAGGTTAGGTTAGGTTAGGTTAGGTTAGGTTAGGTTAGGTTAGGTTAGGTTAGGTTAGGTTAGGTTAGGTTAGGTTAGGTTAGGTTAGGTTAGGTTAGGTTAGGTTAGGTTAGGTTAGGTTAGGTTAGGTTAGGTTAGGTTAGGTTAGGTTAGGTTAGGTTAGGTTAGGTTAGGTTAGGTTAGGTTAGGTTAGGTTAGGTTAGGTTAGGTTAGGTTAGGTTAGGTTAGGTTAGGTTAGGTTAGGTTAGGTTAGGTTAGGTTAGGTTAGGTTAGGTTAGGTTAGGTTAGGTTAGGTTAGGTTAGGTTAGGTTAGGTTAGGTTAGGTTAGGTTAGGTTAGGTTAGGTTAGGTTAGGTTAGGTTAGGTTAGGTTAGGTTAGGTTAGGTTAGGTTAGGTTAGGTTAGGTTAGGTTAGGTTAGGTTAGGTTAGGTTAGGTTAGGTTAGGTTAGGTTAGGTTAGGTTAGGTTAGGTTAGGTTAGGTTAGGTTAGGTTAGGTTAGGTTAGGTTAGGTTAGGTTAGGTTAGGTTAGGTTAGGTTAGGTTAGGTTAGGTTAGGTTAGGTTAGGTTAGGTTAGGTTAGGTTAGGTTAGGTTAGGTTAGGTTAGGTTAGGTTAGGTTAGGTTAGGTTAGGTTAGGTTAGGTTAGGTTAGGTTAGGTTAGGTTAGGTTAGGTTAGGTTAGGTTAGGTTAGGTTAGGTTAGGTTAGGTTAGGTTAGGTTAGGTTAGGTTAGGTTAGGTTAGGTTAGGTTAGGTTAGGTTAGGTTAGGTTAGGTTAGGTTAGGTTAGGTTAGGTTAGGTTAGGTTAGGTTAGGTTAGGTTAGGTTAGGTTAGGTTAGGTTAGGTTAGGTTAGGTTAGGTTAGGTTAGGTTAGGTTAGGTTAGGTTAGGTTAGGTTAGGTTAGGTTAGGTTAGGTTAGGTTAGGTTAGGTTAGGTTAGGTTAGGTTAGGTTAGGTTAGGTTAGGTTAGGTTAGGTTAGGTTAGGTTAGGTTAGGTTAGGTTAGGTTAGGTTAGGTTAGGTTAGGTTAGGTTAGGTTAGGTTAGGTTAGGTTAGGTTAGGTTAGGTTAGGTTAGGTTAGGTTAGGTTAGGTTAGGTTAGGTTAGGTTAGGTTAGGTTAGGTTAGGTTAGGTTAGGTTAGGTTAGGTTAGGTTAGGTTAGGTTAGGTTAGGTTAGGTTAGGTTAGGTTAGGTTAGGTTAGGTTAGGTTAGGTTAGGTTAGGTTAGGTTAGGTTAGGTTAGGTTAGGTTAGGTTAGGTTAGGTTAGGTTAGGTTAGGTTAGGTTAGGTTAGGTTAGGTTAGGTTAGGTTAGGTTAGGTTAGGTTAGGTTAGGTTAGGTTAGGTTAGGTTAGGTTAGGTTAGGTTAGGTTAGGTTAGGTTAGGTTAGGTTAGGTTAGGTTAGGTTAGGTTAGGTTAGGTTAGGTTAGGTTAGGTTAGGTTAGGTTAGGTTAGGTTAGGTTAGGTTAGGTTAGGTTAGGTTAGGTTAGGTTAGGTTAGGTTAGGTTAGGTTAGGTTAGGTTAGGTTAGGTTAGGTTAGGTTAGGTTAGGTTAGGTTAGGTTAGGTTAGGTTAGGTTAGGTTAGGTTAGGTTAGGTTAGGTTAGGTTAGGTTAGGTTAGGTTAGGTTAGGTTAGGTTAGGTTAGGTTAGGTTAGGTTAGGTTAGGTTAGGTTAGGTTAGGTTAGGTTAGGTTAGGTTAGGTTAGGTTAGGTTAGGTTAGGTTAGGTTAGGTTAGGTTAGGTTAGGTTAGGTTAGGTTAGGTTAGGTTAGGTTAGGTTAGGTTAGGTTAGGTTAGGTTAGGTTAGGTTAGGTTAGGTTAGGTTAGGTTAGGTTAGGTTAGGTTAGGTTAGGTTAGGTTAGGTTAGGTTAGGTTAGGTTAGGTTAGGTTAGGTTAGGTTAGGTTAGGTTAGGTTAGGTTAGGTTAGGTTAGGTTAGGTTAGGTTAGGTTAGGTTAGGTTAGGTTAGGTTAGGTTAGGTTAGGTTAGGTTAGGTTAGGTTAGGTTAGGTTAGGTTAGGTTAGGTTAGGTTAGGTTAGGTTAGGTTAGGTTAGGTTAGGTTAGGTTAGGTTAGGTTAGGTTAGGTTAGGTTAGGTTAGGTTAGGTTAGGTTAGGTTAGGTTAGGTTAGGTTAGGTTAGGTTAGGTTAGGTTAGGTTAGGTTAGGTTAGGTTAGGTTAGGTTAGGTTAGGTTAGGTTAGGTTAGGTTAGGTTAGGTTAGGTTAGGTTAGGTTAGGTTAGGTTAGGTTAGGTTAGGTTAGGTTAGGTTAGGTTAGGTTAGGTTAGGTTAGGTTAGGTTAGGTTAGGTTAGGTTAGGTTAGGTTAGGTTAGGTTAGGTTAGGTTAGGTTAGGTTAGGTTAGGTTAGGTTAGGTTAGGTTAGGTTAGGTTAGGTTAGGTTAGGTTAGGTTAGGTTAGGTTAGGTTAGGTTAGGTTAGGTTAGGTTAGGTTAGGTTAGGTTAGGTTAGGTTAGGTTAGGTTAGGTTAGGTTAGGTTAGGTTAGGTTAGGTTAGGTTAGGTTAGGTTAGGTTAGGTTAGGTTAGGTTAGGTTAGGTTAGGTTAGGTTAGGTTAGGTTAGGTTAGGTTAGGTTAGGTTAGGTTAGGTTAGGTTAGGTTAGGTTAGGTTAGGTTAGGTTAGGTTAGGTTAGGTTAGGTTAGGTTAGGTTAGGTTAGGTTAGGTTAGGTTAGGTTAGGTTAGGTTAGGTTAGGTTAGGTTAGGTTAGGTTAGGTTAGGTTAGGTTAGGTTAGGTTAGGTTAGGTTAGGTTAGGTTAGGTTAGGTTAGGTTAGGTTAGGTTAGGTTAGGTTAGGTTAGGTTAGGTTAGGTTAGGTTAGGTTAGGTTAGGTTAGGTTAGGTTAGGTTAGGTTAGGTTAGGTTAGGTTAGGTTAGGTTAGGTTAGGTTAGGTTAGGTTAGGTTAGGTTAGGTTAGGTTAGGTTAGGTTAGGTTAGGTTAGGTTAGGTTAGGTTAGGTTAGGTTAGGTTAGGTTAGGTTAGGTTAGGTTAGGTTAGGTTAGGTTAGGTTAGGTTAGGTTAGGTTAGGTTAGGTTAGGTTAGGTTAGGTTAGGTTAGGTTAGGTTAGGTTAGGTTAGGTTAGGTTAGGTTAGGTTAGGTTAGGTTAGGTTAGGTTAGGTTAGGTTAGGTTAGGTTAGGTTAGGTTAGGTTAGGTTAGGTTAGGTTAGGTTAGGTTAGGTTAGGTTAGGTTAGGTTAGGTTAGGTTAGGTTAGGTTAGGTTAGGTTAGGTTAGGTTAGGTTAGGTTAGGTTAGGTTAGGTTAGGTTAGGTTAGGTTAGGTTAGGTTAGGTTAGGTTAGGTTAGGTTAGGTTAGGTTAGGTTAGGTTAGGTTAGGTTAGGTTAGGTTAGGTTAGGTTAGGTTAGGTTAGGTTAGGTTAGGTTAGGTTAGGTTAGGTTAGGTTAGGTTAGGTTAGGTTAGGTTAGGTTAGGTTAGGTTAGGTTAGGTTAGGTTAGGTTAGGTTAGGTTAGGTTAGGTTAGGTTAGGTTAGGTTAGGTTAGGTTAGGTTAGGTTAGGTTAGGTTAGGTTAGGTTAGGTTAGGTTAGGTTAGGTTAGGTTAGGTTAGGTTAGGTTAGGTTAGGTTAGGTTAGGTTAGGTTAGGTTAGGTTAGGTTAGGTTAGGTTAGGTTAGGTTAGGTTAGGTTAGGTTAGGTTAGGTTAGGTTAGGTTAGGTTAGGTTAGGTTAGGTTAGGTTAGGTTAGGTTAGGTTAGGTTAGGTTAGGTTAGGTTAGGTTAGGTTAGGTTAGGTTAGGTTAGGTTAGGTTAGGTTAGGTTAGGTTAGGTTAGGTTAGGTTAGGTTAGGTTAGGTTAGGTTAGGTTAGGTTAGGTTAGGTTAGGTTAGGTTAGGTTAGGTTAGGTTAGGTTAGGTTAGGTTAGGTTAGGTTAGGTTAGGTTAGGTTAGGTTAGGTTAGGTTAGGTTAGGTTAGGTTAGGTTAGGTTAGGTTAGGTTAGGTTAGGTTAGGTTAGGTTAGGTTAGGTTAGGTTAGGTTAGGTTAGGTTAGGTTAGGTTAGGTTAGGTTAGGTTAGGTTAGGTTAGGTTAGGTTAGGTTAGGTTAGGTTAGGTTAGGTTAGGTTAGGTTAGGTTAGGTTAGGTTAGGTTAGGTTAGGTTAGGTTAGGTTAGGTTAGGTTAGGTTAGGTTAGGTTAGGTTAGGTTAGGTTAGGTTAGGTTAGGTTAGGTTAGGTTAGGTTAGGTTAGGTTAGGTTAGGTTAGGTTAGGTTAGGTTAGGTTAGGTTAGGTTAGGTTAGGTTAGGTTAGGTTAGGTTAGGTTAGGTTAGGTTAGGTTAGGTTAGGTTAGGTTAGGTTAGGTTAGGTTAGGTTAGGTTAGGTTAGGTTAGGTTAGGTTAGGTTAGGTTAGGTTAGGTTAGGTTAGGTTAGGTTAGGTTAGGTTAGGTTAGGTTAGGTTAGGTTAGGTTAGGTTAGGTTAGGTTAGGTTAGGTTAGGTTAGGTTAGGTTAGGTTAGGTTAGGTTAGGTTAGGTTAGGTTAGGTTAGGTTAGGTTAGGTTAGGTTAGGTTAGGTTAGGTTAGGTTAGGTTAGGTTAGGTTAGGTTAGGTTAGGTTAGGTTAGGTTAGGTTAGGTTAGGTTAGGTTAGGTTAGGTTAGGTTAGGTTAGGTTAGGTTAGGTTAGGTTAGGTTAGGTTAGGTTAGGTTAGGTTAGGTTAGGTTAGGTTAGGTTAGGTTAGGTTAGGTTAGGTTAGGTTAGGTTAGGTTAGGTTAGGTTAGGTTAGGTTAGGTTAGGTTAGGTTAGGTTAGGTTAGGTTAGGTTAGGTTAGGTTAGGTTAGGTTAGGTTAGGTTAGGTTAGGTTAGGTTAGGTTAGGTTAGGTTAGGTTAGGTTAGGTTAGGTTAGGTTAGGTTAGGTTAGGTTAGGTTAGGTTAGGTTAGGTTAGGTTAGGTTAGGTTAGGTTAGGTTAGGTTAGGTTAGGTTAGGTTAGGTTAGGTTAGGTTAGGTTAGGTTAGGTTAGGTTAGGTTAGGTTAGGTTAGGTTAGGTTAGGTTAGGTTAGAGTTAGGTTAGGTTAGGTTAGGTTAGGTTAGGTTAGGTTAGGTTAGGTTAGGTTAGGTTAGGTTAGGTTAGGTTAGGTTAGGTTAGGTTAGGTTAGGTTAGGTTAGGTTAGGTTAGGTTAGGTTAGGTTAGGTTAGGTTAGGTTAGGTTAGGTTAGGTTAGGTTAGGTTAGGTTAGGTTAGGTTAGGTTAGGTTAGGTTAGGTTAGGTTAGGTTAGGTTAGGTTAGGTTAGGTTAGGTTAGGTTAGGTTAGGTTAGGTTAGGTTAGGTTAGGTTAGGTTAGGTTAGGTTAGGTTAGGTTAGGTTAGGTTAGGTTAGGTTAGGTTAGGTTAGGTTAGGTTAGGTTAGGTTAGGTTAGGTTAGGTTAGGTTAGGTTAGGTTAGGTTAGGTTAGGTTAGGTTAGGTTAGGTTAGGTTAGGTTAGGTTAGGTTAGGTTAGGTTAGGTTAGGTTAGGTTAGGTTAGGTTAGGTTAGGTTAGGTTAGGTTAGGTTAGGTTAGGTTAGGTTAGGTTAGGTTAGGTTAGGTTAGGTTAGGTTAGGTTAGGTTAGGTTAGGTTAGGTTAGGTTAGGTTAGGTTAGGTTAGGTTAGGTTAGGTTAGGTTAGGTTAGGTTAGGTTAGGTTAGGTTAGGTTAGGTTAGGTTAGGTTAGGTTAGGTTAGGTTAGGTTAGGTTAGGTTAGGTTAGGTTAGGTTAGGTTAGGTTAGGTTAGGTTAGGTTAGGTTAGGTTAGGTTAGGTTAGGTTAGGTTAGGTTAGGTTAGGTTAGGTTAGGTTAGGTTAGGTTAGGTTAGGTTAGGTTAGGTTAGGTTAGGTTAGGTTAGGTTAGGTTAGGTTAGGTTAGGTTAGGTTAGGTTAGGTTAGGTTAGGTTAGGTTAGGTTAGGTTAGGTTAGGTTAGGTTAGGTTAGGTTAGGTTAGGTTAGGTTAGGTTAGGTTAGGTTAGGTTAGGTTAGGTTAGGTTAGGTTAGGTTAGGTTAGGTTAGGTTAGGTTAGGTTAGGTTAGGTTAGGTTAGGTTAGGTTAGGTTAGGTTAGGTTAGGTTAGGTTAGGTTAGGTTAGGTTAGGTTAGGTTAGGTTAGGTTAGGTTAGGTTAGGTTAGGTTAGGTTAGGTTAGGTTAGGTTAGGTTAGGTTAGGTTAGGTTAGGTTAGGTTAGGTTAGGTTAGGTTAGGTTAGGTTAGGTTAGGTTAGGTTAGGTTAGGTTAGGTTAGGTTAGGTTAGGTTAGGTTAGGTTAGGTTAGGTTAGGTTAGGTTAGGTTAGGTTAGGTTAGGTTAGGTTAGGTTAGGTTAGGTTAGGTTAGGTTAGGTTAGGTTAGGTTAGGTTAGGTTAGGTTAGGTTAGGTTAGGTTAGGTTAGGTTAGGTTAGGTTAGGTTAGGTTAGGTTAGGTTAGGTTAGGTTAGGTTAGGTTAGGTTAGGTTAGGTTAGGTTAGGTTAGGTTAGGTTAGGTTAGGTTAGGTTAGGTTAGGTTAGGTTAGGTTAGGTTAGGTTAGGTTAGGTTAGGTTAGGTTAGGTTAGGTTAGGTTAGGTTAGGTTAGGTTAGGTTAGGTTAGGTTAGGTTAGGTTAGGTTAGGTTAGGTTAGGTTAGGTTAGGTTAGGTTAGGTTAGGTTAGGTTAGGTTAGGTTAGGTTAGGTTAGGTTAGGTTAGGTTAGGTTAGGTTAGGTTAGGTTAGGTTAGGTTAGGTTAGGTTAGGTTAGGTTAGGTTAGGTTAGGTTAGGTTAGGTTAGGTTAGGTTAGGTTAGGTTAGGTTAGGTTAGGTTAGGTTAGGTTAGGTTAGGTTAGGTTAGGTTAGGTTAGGTTAGGTTAGGTTAGGTTAGGTTAGGTTAGGTTAGGTTAGGTTAGGTTAGGTTAGGTTAGGTTAGGTTAGGTTAGGTTAGGTTAGGTTAGGTTAGGTTAGGTTAGGTTAGGTTAGGTTAGGTTAGGTTAGGTTAGGTTAGGTTAGGTTAGGTTAGGTTAGGTTAGGTTAGGTTAGGTTAGGTTAGGTTAGGTTAGGTTAGGTTAGGTTAGGTTAGGTTAGGTTAGGTTAGGTTAGGTTAGGTTAGGTTAGGTTAGGTTAGGTTAGGTTAGGTTAGGTTAGGTTAGGTTAGGTTAGGTTAGGTTAGGTTAGGTTAGGTTAGGTTAGGTTAGGTTAGGTTAGGTTAGGTTAGGTTAGGTTAGGTTAGGTTAGGTTAGGTTAGGTTAGGTTAGGTTAGGTTAGGTTAGGTTAGGTTAGGTTAGGTTAGGTTAGGTTAGGTTAGGTTAGGTTAGGTTAGGTTAGGTTAGGTTAGGTTAGGTTAGGTTAGGTTAGGTTAGGTTAGGTTAGGTTAGGTTAGGTTAGGTTAGGTTAGGTTAGGTTAGGTTAGGTTAGGTTAGGTTAGGTTAGGTTAGGTTAGGTTAGGTTAGGTTAGGTTAGGTTAGGTTAGGTTAGGTTAGGTTAGGTTAGGTTAGGTTAGGTTAGGTTAGGTTAGGTTAGGTTAGGTTAGGTTAGGTTAGGTTAGGTTAGGTTAGGTTAGGTTAGGTTAGGTTAGGTTAGGTTAGGTTAGGTTAGGTTAGGTTAGGTTAGGTTAGGTTAGGTTAGGTTAGGTTAGGTTAGGTTAGGTTAGGTTAGGTTAGGTTAGGTTAGGTTAGGTTAGGTTAGGTTAGGTTAGGTTAGGTTAGGTTAGGTTAGGTTAGGTTAGGTTAGGTTAGGTTAGGTTAGGTTAGGTTAGGTTAGGTTAGGTTAGGTTAGGTTAGGTTAGGTTAGGTTAGGTTAG
>OX596162.1:6580068-6995886 GCA_951394285.1 Epirrhoe tristata | reverse complement strand
CCTAACCTAACCTAACCTAACCTAACCTAACCTAACCTAACCTAACCTAACCTAACCTAACCTAACCTAACCTAACCTAACCTAACCTAACCTAACCTAACCTAACCTAACCTAACCTAACCTAACCTAACCTAACCTAACCTAACCTAACCTAACCTAACCTAACCTAACCTAACCTAACCTAACCTAACCTAACCTAACCTAACCTAACCTAACCTAACCTAACCTAACCTAACCTAACCTAACCTAACCTAACCTAACCTAACCTAACCTAACCTAACCTAACCTAACCTAACCTAACCTAACCTAACCTAACCTAACCTAACCTAACCTAACCTAACCTAACCTAACCTAACCTAACCTAACCTAACCTAACCTAACCTAACCTAACCTAACCTAACCTAACCTAACCTAACCTAACCTAACCTAACCTAACCTAACCTAACCTAACCTAACCTAACCTAACCTAACCTAACCTAACCTAACCTAACCTAACCTAACCTAACCTAACCTAACCTAACCTCTAACCTAACCTAACCTAACCTAACCTAACCTAACCTAACCTAACCTAACCTAACCTAACCTAACCTAACCTAACCTAACCTAACCTAACCTAACCTAACCTAACCTAACCTAACCTAACCTAACCTAACCTAACCTAACCTAACCTAACCTAACCTAACCTAACCTAACCTAACCTAACCTAACCTAACCTAACCTAACCTAACCTAACCTAACCTAACCTAACCTAACCTAACCTAACCTAACCTAACCTAACCTAACCTAACCTAACCTAACCTAACCTAACCTAACCTAACCTAACCTAACCTAACCTAACCTAACCTAACCTAACCTAACCTAACCTAACCTAACCTAACCTAACCTAACCTAACCTAACCTAACCTAACCTAACCTAACCTAACCTAACCTAACCTAACCTAACCTAACCTAACCTAACCTAACCTAACCTAACCTAACCTAACCTAACCTAACCTAACCTAACCTAACCTAACCTAACCTAACCTAACCTAACCTAACCTAACCTAACCTAACCTAACCTAACCTAACCTAACCTAACCTAACCTAACCTAACCTAACCTAACCTAACCTAACCTAACCTAACCTAACCTAACCTAACCTAACCTAACCTAACCTAACCTAACCTAACCTAACCTAACCTAACCTAACCTAACCTAACCTAACCTAACCTAACCTAACCTAACCTAACCTAACCTAACCTAACCTAACCTAACCTAACCTAACCTAACCTAACCTAACCTAACCTAACCTAACCTAACCTAACCTAACCTAACCTAACCTAACCTAACCTAACCTAACCTAACCTAACCTAACCTAACCTAACCTAACCTAACCTAACCTAACCTAACCTAACCTAACCTAACCTAACCTAACCTAACCTAACCTAACCTAACCTAACCTAACCTAACCTAACCTAACCTAACCTAACCTAACCTAACCTAACCTAACCTAACCTAACCTAACCTAACCTAACCTAACCTAACCTAACCTAACCTAACCTAACCTAACCTAACCTAACCTAACCTAACCTAACCTAACCTAACCTAACCTAACCTAACCTAACCTAACCTAACCTAACCTAACCTAACCTAACCTAACCTAACCTAACCTAACCTAACCTAACCTAACCTAACCTAACCTAACCTAACCTAACCTAACCTAACCTAACCTAACCTAACCTAACCTAACCTAACCTAACCTAACCTAACCTAACCTAACCTAACCTAACCTAACCTAACCTAACCTAACCTAACCTAACCTAACCTAACCTAACCTAACCTAACCTAACCTAACCTAACCTAACCTAACCTAACCTAACCTAACCTAACCTAACCTAACCTAACCTAACCTAACCTAACCTAACCTAACCTAACCTAACCTAACCTAACCTAACCTAACCTAACCTAACCTAACCTAACCTAACCTAACCTAACCTAACCTAACCTAACCTAACCTAACCTAACCTAACCTAACCTAACCTAACCTAACCTAACCTAACCTAACCTAACCTAACCTAACCTAACCTAACCTAACCTAACCTAACCTAACCTAACCTAACCTAACCTAACCTAACCTAACCTAACCTAACCTAACCTAACCTAACCTAACCTAACCTAACCTAACCTAACCTAACCTAACCTAACCTAACCTAACCTAACCTAACCTAACCTAACCTAACCTAACCTAACCTAACCTAACCTAACCTAACCTAACCTAACCTAACCTAACCTAACCTAACCTAACCTAACCTAACCTAACCTAACCTAACCTAACCTAACCTAACCTAACCTAACCTAACCTAACCTAACCTAACCTAACCTAACCTAACCTAACCTAACCTAACCTAACCTAACCTAACCTAACCTAACCTAACCTAACCTAACCTAACCTAACCTAACCTAACCTAACCTAACCTAACCTAACCTAACCTAACCTAACCTAACCTAACCTAACCTAACCTAACCTAACCTAACCTAACCTAACCTAACCTAACCTAACCTAACCTAACCTAACCTAACCTAACCTAACCTAACCTAACCTAACCTAACCTAACCTAACCTAACCTAACCTAACCTAACCTAACCTAACCTAACCTAACCTAACCTAACCTAACCTAACCTAACCTAACCTAACCTAACCTAACCTAACCTAACCTAACCTAACCTAACCTAACCTAACCTAACCTAACCTAACCTAACCTAACCTAACCTAACCTAACCTAACCTAACCTAACCTAACCTAACCTAACCTAACCTAACCTAACCTAACCTAACCTAACCTAACCTAACCTAACCTAACCTAACCTAACCTAACCTAACCTAACCTAACCTAACCTAACCTAACCTAACCTAACCTAACCTAACCTAACCTAACCTAACCTAACCTAACCTAACCTAACCTAACCTAACCTAACCTAACCTAACCTAACCTAACCTAACCTAACCTAACCTAACCTAACCTAACCTAACCTAACCTAACCTAACCTAACCTAACCTAACCTAACCTAACCTAACCTAACCTAACCTAACCTAACCTAACCTAACCTAACCTAACCTAACCTAACCTAACCTAACCTAACCTAACCTAACCTAACCTAACCTAACCTAACCTAACCTAACCTAACCTAACCTAACCTAACCTAACCTAACCTAACCTAACCTAACCTAACCTAACCTAACCTAACCTAACCTAACCTAACCTAACCTAACCTAACCTAACCTAACCTAACCTAACCTAACCTAACCTAACCTAACCTAACCTAACCTAACCTAACCTAACCTAACCTAACCTAACCTAACCTAACCTAACCTAACCTAACCTAACCTAACCTAACCTAACCTAACCTAACCTAACCTAACCTAACCTAACCTAACCTAACCTAACCTAACCTAACCTAACCTAACCTAACCTAACCTAACCTAACCTAACCTAACCTAACCTAACCTAACCTAACCTAACCTAACCTAACCTAACCTAACCTAACCTAACCTAACCTAACCTAACCTAACCTAACCTAACCTAACCTAACCTAACCTAACCTAACCTAACCTAACCTAACCTAACCTAACCTAACCTAACCTAACCTAACCTAACCTAACCTAACCTAACCTAACCTAACCTAACCTAACCTAACCTAACCTAACCTAACCTAACCTAACCTAACCTAACCTAACCTAACCTAACCTAACCTAACCTAACCTAACCTAACCTAACCTAACCTAACCTAACCTAACCTAACCTAACCTAACCTAACCTAACCTAACCTAACCTAACCTAACCTAACCTAACCTAACCTAACCTAACCTAACCTAACCTAACCTAACCTAACCTAACCTAACCTAACCTAACCTAACCTAACCTAACCTAACCTAACCTAACCTAACCTAACCTAACCTAACCTAACCTAACCTAACCTAACCTAACCTAACCTAACCTAACCTAACCTAACCTAACCTAACCTAACCTAACCTAACCTAACCTAACCTAACCTAACCTAACCTAACCTAACCTAACCTAACCTAACCTAACCTAACCTAACCTAACCTAACCTAACCTAACCTAACCTAACCTAACCTAACCTAACCTAACCTAACCTAACCTAACCTAACCTAACCTAACCTAACCTAACCTAACCTAACCTAACCTAACCTAACCTAACCTAACCTAACCTAACCTAACCTAACCTAACCTAACCTAACCTAACCTAACCTAACCTAACCTAACCTAACCTAACCTAACCTAACCTAACCTAACCTAACCTAACCTAACCTAACCTAACCTAACCTAACCTAACCTAACCTAACCTAACCTAACCTAACCTAACCTAACCTAACCTAACCTAACCTAACCTAACCTAACCTAACCTAACCTAACCTAACCTAACCTAACCTAACCTAACCTAACCTAACCTAACCTAACCTAACCTAACCTAACCTAACCTAACCTAACCTAACCTAACCTAACCTAACCTAACCTAACCTAACCTAACCTAACCTAACCTAACCTAACCTAACCTAACCTAACCTAACCTAACCTAACCTAACCTAACCTAACCTAACCTAACCTAACCTAACCTAACCTAACCTAACCTAACCTAACCTAACCTAACCTAACCTAACCTAACCTAACCTAACCTAACCTAACCTAACCTAACCTAACCTAACCTAACCTAACCTAACCTAACCTAACCTAACCTAACCTAACCTAACCTAACCTAACCTAACCTAACCTAACCTAACCTAACCTAACCTAACCTAACCTAACCTAACCTAACCTAACCTAACCTAACCTAACCTAACCTAACCTAACCTAACCTAACCTAACCTAACCTAACCTAACCTAACCTAACCTAACCTAACCTAACCTAACCTAACCTAACCTAACCTAACCTAACCTAACCTAACCTAACCTAACCTAACCTAACCTAACCTAACCTAACCTAACCTAACCTAACCTAACCTAACCTAACCTAACCTAACCTAACCTAACCTAACCTAACCTAACCTAACCTAACCTAACCTAACCTAACCTAACCTAACCTAACCTAACCTAACCTAACCTAACCTAACCTAACCTAACCTAACCTAACCTAACCTAACCTAACCTAACCTAACCTAACCTAACCTAACCTAACCTAACCTAACCTAACCTAACCTAACCTAACCTAACCTAACCTAACCTAACCTAACCTAACCTAACCTAACCTAACCTAACCTAACCTAACCTAACCTAACCTAACCTAACCTAACCTAACCTAACCTAACCTAACCTAACCTAACCTAACCTAACCTAACCTAACCTAACCTAACCTAACCTAACCTAACCTAACCTAACCTAACCTAACCTAACCTAACCTAACCTAACCTAACCTAACCTAACCTAACCTAACCTAACCTAACCTAACCTAACCTAACCTAACCTAACCTAACCTAACCTAACCTAACCTAACCTAACCTAACCTAACCTAACCTAACCTAACCTAACCTAACCTAACCTAACCTAACCTAACCTAACCTAACCTAACCTAACCTAACCTAACCTAACCTAACCTAACCTAACCTAACCTAACCTAACCTAACCTAACCTAACCTAACCTAACCTAACCTAACCTAACCTAACCTAACCTAACCTAACCTAACCTAACCTAACCTAACCTAACCTAACCTAACCTAACCTAACCTAACCTAACCTAACCTAACCTAACCTAACCTAACCTAACCTAACCTAACCTAACCTAACCTAACCTAACCTAACCTAACCTAACCTAACCTAACCTAACCTAACCTAACCTAACCTAACCTAACCTAACCTAACCTAACCTAACCTAACCTAACCTAACCTAACCTAACCTAACCTAACCTAACCTAACCTAACCTAACCTAACCTAACCTAACCTAACCTAACCTAACCTAACCTAACCTAACCTAACCTAACCTAACCTAACCTAACCTAACCTAACCTAACCTAACCTAACCTAACCTAACCTAACCTAACCTAACCTAACCTAACCTAACCTAACCTAACCTAACCTAACCTAACCTAACCTAACCTAACCTAACCTAACCTAACCTAACCTAACCTAACCTAACCTAACCTAACCTAACCTAACCTAACCTAACCTAACCTAACCTAACCTAACCTAACCTAACCTAACCTAACCTAACCTAACCTAACCTAACCTAACCTAACCTAACCTAACCTAACCTAACCTAACCTAACCTAACCTAACCTAACCTAACCTAACCTAACCTAACCTAACCTAACCTAACCTAACCTAACCTAACCTAACCTAACCTAACCTAACCTAACCTAACCTAACCTAACCTAACCTAACCTAACCTAACCTAACCTAACCTAACCTAACCTAACCTAACCTAACCTAACCTAACCTAACCTAACCTAACCTAACCTAACCTAACCTAACCTAACCTAACCTAACCTAACCTAACCTAACCTAACCTAACCTAACCTAACCTAACCTAACCTAACCTAACCTAACCTAACCTAACCTAACCTAACCTAACCTAACCTAACCTAACCTAACCTAACCTAACCTAACCTAACCTAACCTAACCTAACCTAACCTAACCTAACCTAACCTAACCTAACCTAACCTAACCTAACCTAACCTAACCTAACCTAACCTAACCTAACCTAACCTAACCTAACCTAACCTAACCTAACCTAACCTAACCTAACCTAACCTAACCTAACCTAACCTAACCTAACCTAACCTAACCTAACCTAACCTAACCTAACCTAACCTAACCTAACCTAACCTAACCTAACCTAACCTAACCTAACCTAACCTAACCTAACCTAACCTAACCTAACCTAACCTAACCTAACCTAACCTAACCTAACCTAACCTAACCTAACCTAACCTAACCTAACCTAACCTAACCTAACCTAACCTAACCTAACCTAACCTAACCTAACCTAACCTAACCTAACCTAACCTAACCTAACCTAACCTAACCTAACCTAACCTAACCTAACCTAACCTAACCTAACCTAACCTAACCTAACCTAACCTAACCTAACCTAACCTAACCTAACCTAACCTAACCTAACCTAACCTAACCTAACCTAACCTAACCTAACCTAACCTAACCTAACCTAACCTAACCTAACCTAACCTAACCTAACCTAACCTAACCTAACCTAACCTAACCTAACCTAACCTAACCTAACCTAACCTAACCTAACCTAACCTAACCTAACCTAACCTAACCTAACCTAACCTAACCTAACCTAACCTAACCTAACCTAACCTAACCTAACCAACCTAACCTAACCTAACCTTCTTCTTCTTCTTCTTCTTCTTCTTCTTCTTCTTCTTCTTCTTCTTTCTTCTTCTTTCTTCTTCTTCTTCTTCTTCTTCTTCTTCTTCTTCTTCTTCTTCTTCTTCTTCTTCTTCTCCTTCTTCTCCTTCTTCTCCTTCTTCTCCTTCTTCTCCTTCTTCTCCTTCTTCTCCTTCTTCTCCTTCTTCTCCTTCTTCTCCTTCTTCTCCTTCTTCTCCTTCTTCTCCTTCTTCTCCTTCTTCTTCTTCTTCTTCTTCTTCTTCTTCTTCTCCTTCTTCTTCTTCTTCTTCTTCTTCTTCTCCTCCTTCTTCTTCTTCTTCTTCTTCTTCTTCTCCTCCTTCTTCTTCTTCTTCTCCTCCTTCTTCTTCTTCTTCTCCTCCTTCTTCTTCTTCTCCTCCTTCTTCTTCTTCTTCTCCTCCTTCTTCTTCTTCTTCTTCTCCTCCTTCTTCTTCTCCTCCTTCTTCTTCTTCTTCTTCTCCTTCTTCTCCTTCTTCTCCTTCTTCTTCTTCTTCGAATTGTAATGATTTATATTAGTCCTACCTTAAGTTTGCTTATTAATATTCTGATCAGTAAAACATTACTTGCGCGATCTAGGCCGACCTACTATGTAAGTAAGACAAAAGTAACCGCGTGTTCAAGTCCCAATAGAACAATAACATTCTGCATTTCATTTTTTTACATGAATACATATTTTTTTTATTTTTAACAGGTACACCATAATTTACGTTGTCACTTATTTATTTTAATTACTTACATCAAATACTTAAATAGATACATAAAATATCAATATACAATTACAACAGGACCATACATAATGTCAAAAAAATTACTTGAGGTAAAGAATGCAAACTATAAACGTAATCGCACGATCCGGCCGAGCTGAACGCACCGAACTGTCAATTCAATAGAAGAAATGCCGAGACGTCAAAGCAAGCCGTATTTTTACAGAAAAATGACTGCGGCAAGTACGGCGCGGACAAATTGTGCGATCAGCTTAAAACAAAATATTTTGTTGAAAACATTTATTTAGAAGACAGGCTCTCAGCAGGATAGTGAGCTGGTTCAAATGAGCTCAAACACGAACATTCTACTGCAATTTAATTAATAGTCATCAAGAACAGCTCCTTGTAAGTAAATAGGTAAGTAAGTATCATAACATTTTTATCGAAGGTTTAGGAAAGGTAGGAAACTATAAAATTTACATTTATGATGTCAAGCCTAATTATGAATTTATGAACCATTTTCTAAATAAATGCACAGTAATAAAAAATATTCTAAACAAAATGGGTACCTTGTTTCTTATCATTATATTTATAATAACTAGCTGACCCGCGGCAAACGTTGTTTTTCCATTATATCGCTATTAAAAAATAAGGGTTGATCGTAGAAGGGTGAAAATTGAGGATTGTATGTATTTTTGTATGTTGTATCATAAAAAAATAGAAATTAAAAATTTTGTCCAAAAAATAAAAAATACCCCTAACATTTAGGGGGATGAAAAATAGATGTTGGCCGATTCTCATAGATACCGGATAAGCACAAAAAAATTCATCAAAATCGGTCAAGCCGTTTCGGAGGAGTATGGCAACGAAAACTGTGACACGAGAATTTTATATATTACATAATGTTATTTACTTTCCACTTTAGGATCGGGAATAAATCAAAAATAAAGGCGTTGCGTTTCTCTGTAAAACAAAAGTTTTATTTACTTAGTTACAAAGTGTCCACTTTACAAAATAGACTGTGTACAATAAGCTAACATTCACTTACCTGTGAAACAAAAGAAACAACATTTAATGCCCTTATTTCAGGTCTTTCTAATTAGATACGAAAAATATCTTTATTACAAACTTATTTTTTTATTTCTCACGTTTTTCGGACAATGCTTCTTCTTTTCCAAACTTCACAATTTGACAGTTTGTTTCCTCTGTTGTACTGTCAGACTGCATGACAGTGACAGGTTCTGTACATCTACATCTACATCTATCTACACTAATATTATAAAGAGGAAACATTTGTTTGTTTGTTTGTTTGAAATGAATAGGCTCCGAAACTACTGAACCGATTTGAAAAATTCTTTCACCATTAGAATCCTACATTATCTGTGATGAACATAGGCTATAAATTATTTTCAAAAAAATTAGAGATCCTTATGAAAATTGCAATAATGTAACCAAAGGTGTAAAAATTTTGAACATAAAATTCTTCATATCGCGTGCGCTGCGAAAACTATTGATGATAGAACAAAAAAATGTTCTACAATATTAAAGAACGTATCAATATCTACAAAAAAGTTAGCGATAGCATATGTCCAACTATTGTGGTTGTGTCAGAATAACAACTTTTATAATTTAAAAAGTGAATAAAAATGACGACCAAAAGCAGACCACGTTATTCTTATTTTGGTATTTATTCTTATCCAAATAAATTCCTTCGGAGTAAAGGCTGTTTCAGTAACCGTCGATTACTTTTTGAATGATTGAAATTGGACATTTTATTCAAAAGTTATCATGAGTTTAAAAATGTAAGATACATCGCGACCACAGAATAAATATCAGTTAGTAGGGTAGGACAAGTGTCTGGGTCTTTTAACACAGGTAACGGGATATTAACCATGACTAATACCATAGATACTATTGATCATGGCGTATGCAACTGCGCCGAAATATCGGGAAACTCAAAAAACATTAAATCATGGTAAATATCCCGTTAACTGTGTTAAAAATGTTGAAAACCATGATAGTTTAAAAAGTGTCTGGGAACTATGGAATGAATGGAAAGGAATGGTAATATATCAATGAAATATATATGGGAGGTAGGGGAGCATTGGGCAGTAGAGAGGTTTGGACACTCCCGTGTCATGTCGGCCATAAACCATCATGCCTATCGTCAAATCGGAATTTGATCAGTTAGAATTGACCATGTATGGGGGTGGATTGGCATGACTAATGGTGGATAGGCATGATGGTGTATGGCCGGCATAACACGGGGATTTGCCGGTGGTGTCCAAACCTGCCTTACTGCCCAATGCTCCCCTACCTTAGACCTTACCTACATATTAACCTCTAAACTTATACATCAGGATCATACATCCCGCTCCGGGATCGCCATGTTGTTATTAAATTTTTGTTAAATACCTATAATAAACCCGTGCGAAGCCGGGGCGGGCAGCTAGTAGATAATAAACCCTAAAAAAACTTAGCGGTGTTGGTGTGTAATGGTTATGTTTTTTACATATTATTTAATTTTTTTACAGCCGCCAACTGGTACCATTCAAGATCTTTTGAGGTTCTCCTAAGGTATTCAGAGAAAAGTCCAAAATTTTAATTAGAAGTAAGTAGTAAAATATTCTTACTCCAAATTAAGGGCTAAGAAAAAAAAAATGTAACAAATAGGAATTAAGTAGGCATAGGTACAATACAGGTAGGATTAGAATAAATGAATACGACTTAATTCAATAAAAGAATTATTTAATTCATACATTATTTTAGTAGGACTAGTTTTAGGTAGGTACATCAATATTTACCTTCTTAGCCTACTGTGCTGTGACTCGATCCAGAATCGATTTATAGAAACGAATATTCGTCTCTAAATTAAAATGTAGGCGTCAGAACTGATGCTTAAATCTTATAACTTTGGTAGAGCCTACAGCTGACTTTTGATTGTTGATCAAACTCAGTCGCAGCGAACACAATTAAATACTAAAGATGCAGTGTACCCGGCAGTTTCCCAAATCGAATCCGATAGCATTCCGATGACGGATAAGAATCTTGACATGTGGCGGGCGGTGCGTATGTGCATTTTGTTCGCGGTGACTCGTGTAACAGAGCTCAGGTTAAACTACACAAAAACTGAAAAAAATACAGTTAAGAAAATCATTATAACGGTAGGTACGAGTAAGTAGTAAGTCGTCGAACATTTAACGTCTCCGTCTGCTCTCTATCGGTACTGAGACGACCATGTCTAACACACGGAGGAGTGTGGTGATGGTGATTACAGGTACTCACAGGACTGTGTGACGTTTCCGGAGAGTGCGAAGAGATCAGCGAGCTGCGCCAGCGCGTCCAGCTTGTGCTGCACGTGCGACAGCGCCAGCAAACCCAGCGCCGACGTGCCGTTACTGGAACACAGAGTCAGTGCTGATACCATACTAGTTCTTTGTAGTGCACCAAAGGAACCTATTTAAACAACTCGTGACTCGACATGAAGAAGAATAAGTTCTTTCGAACAAGTGTGGTGGAAGCTTTTTTGCGTGTTGCCACATTGTATCACCATATCCTAGCTAGGATATTTTGAGGCTGAATACGAACCTACAGCTATGGCATGATTAACCCTAAAAAATGCAGAATGACGGGTCACCTGTTGAAGGGGTGGTATTTAGTAAGCAGGCTAGACTTTCAAAGAGGAACAGCGTCTGAAGTCAGGGTATGGACGATGTAACAGTCTGTGTGGTCACCTGGCGAGGTCTGTTCCGCTAAGCAGCGAGCTGAGCAGCAGGCTGCCGAGTACAGGTGCCGCCTCCGCACCTCCCGCACCGGCGTCCTTACCGCATCCCGCACCACCTTGCAACTGAAATTACAAGTTTAGTTCTAAACAATTTATAACACACTAGCTGACCCGCGCAACTTCGTCTGCGCATTATTAGGATTCAAGTGCAGGAGTGTTACCTAAAGTTTATTTACACTGTGTTGGCAGTGAATCAGACCAAGGAATCAAATTTTCCATTCTAACTTTAACACCCTGTAAAACATTCATATGGGTTGATTTTTCAAATTAAATAAGCCTATATTCAATTAGGTACTTAAAGCATCTACGTTCCAAATTTCATCACAATCGGTTAAGTCGTCACGGAGCAACAAAACAATTCACTAACACAGACTTTCTTTTTGAATCTTACGACTTGAATTTGAATCTTACGAAACTGCCTTGCACCACCCATAGAAGTTAATTTGAAAAAATAAAAAACTATTTATATTATCTTTGATAAAAATACGGTCTTTATTTAATAAACTTTAATTAATAATCTTCGATCAATTAATAATTTTAGTGGGATAGGATTATTTAAGGAATAAGATCAGAGAAATAAGCTAAAGCACAGGCTAAAGTAAACTTGACAAAACGCAACGATAGCGCGATCTAGAAAACGGTCAAAATTAGCAGCGCCATCTAGTTGCGTTAATAATTTTAATATTAAAAATTGAAACTTCGGATGTATTGATGAGTAGATTTATAAATGATTACCTACATGCTCATCATTAATTTTAAAATCATTAAGTAGGTAGGTACTTCAAATTTTAATTTCCAAAACGCTAAATGATCTGCATTCTTGACCTCGCAACGCTACCTGGTTGTGAAAATGAAAAACATAGATGGCGTTGCTAACCAACGCCAAGGAAAAATATTTTATTTTCTAGCTGGTTGGTACCCGCGACTTTGTTAGTAAAATAACATAAGTAGGTAGGGTACTTGAAAACCTATAAAAATTATCGAAAAGTCTTAGCAAAAATCTCCAATAGCTTTCAAAACTCAAAATGATCGTATCTCGACCTCCGCAATAGTAGAAACGCCACCTAGGAGAAAAAAGTAAAAAGCAGAATTGATCTCGGGTGATACAGATGGCGTTCTAACCAAAGCCAAGGAAAAAGTATTTTAAGATCAAAAAAATCTTAATTTCGGATATATTAATGAGTGGAAATATACATGTTACATGTTTATCATTAATTTAAAAATCATTTACCATGCAAAATGAGAAAAAAACAAAAAATATCTGCAATGCAAGAACATAGCAAAAAGCGGCGGTCACCCATCATCTTTATGACCTCGCCCAGGGTCGCTGAACTTTTTTCCCCATACAAACTTGCAACCCTTATTTTCACGCCCCCTTATAAATATTTACAGAAAAAAGTAGCCTATGTCCGTCTCTGGGGTATAATCTATATCCATGCCAAATTTCAGCTCAATCTGTTCAGCGGTTTGGGCGTGAAAGCGTAACAAACAGACAGACAGACAGACAGACAGACAGACAGACAGACAGACAGACAGAGTTACTTTCAGATTTATAATATTAGTATGGATTCGCTATTGGTATCTGCGGGTATCTTTTTTTTTGCGGATAGAAAATCTGCACACAGACATCCAATTACATCTATGTATAACGAGGGGCTCCGGAATCTCCTACGGAACGCACCGGTGCCCCTCTCGCATTTTGCAATCCCGGTAATAGCACCCACAGCCACGCCCAGCACCCACACACGCGGCTGTTAGACCACGTGCGCGGAAGTCACGAAAACACCTGCCTAACAGTGTCACCGCCCTCCCAGGATCTGCATGATGAGCAGCCAAAAACCTCACTTCCACCGCCCGCAGACCCGAAAAGTCCCCTGTTGGGCAGGGGATACCACTCGCCCCCTCACGGTGCTGATGTTGCCAACAGCCCGTTCCCGCCTTCCATCCCGAGCGGGTTCGGCCTCGCTACGAACCCACTCCGCGGCCTCGTCATCCAGACCATACAAGTGACTGGTGCCAGTCAGTCAGTGCTTATCCGACCGAGTCGCCAAGGCACTAACAGCCCTTGATGCCGGGCAAGAGTAGCGAAGGCGGCGATATTGCGTACCACGCACTCTCCAGAGCGAATCTTGGCGGTATCACCGCCTTCCACCTCTTCGGTGTTCCGCCGCCTACGAGCCTACCAGCTGGTTCTAGCTTCATCCACTGCGCCCTCTGCGAGTCAGAGGGACGCGCGGAGAAGCTACCCCCCATCAGACCATTAGTTACCGACATTAAGATTCCAAGTTATTGTCGGACTTAACAGGGCACACCGGCCCTCTACTGCCGTTCCCCCCGGTTCCTACCCGGATCCGTAAGGGACAAGCAGCTTTGGGCGCAGGAGAATGTTGTCTGTCATAGTGCCCCCTGCGGGTATTTAGATACCCGCAGGGGGCACTATGACAGATATATAAAACAGACAAAATATTAGTTGCATAACCAACCGCAACTGATGATCAGGTAGTTATTTTGCTAGAACATAGGATTGAGATCCACGAAATGTATTGTTATTTTATATGGACTTTAGAAAAATAACAATGTAAAAAAAGAGAGAACGAACAAAGTTACAATGATGCTGATAAAGTAATAATATAATCAAAATATTACCACAAGCACAAGTAGAGGCAGTAGCGCGGTGACGACACAGAGTGCTCGAGACATGGTGTGTGGAGTGAAAAAGAGAAGAGTGATATGAAGTGGCGGATTCCTTGCGACGAGTCGGAATAGACTGAGCTTGTTGAGTGCAGCCGCGGCTAATATACTGCTCCATGAATATCCATTGAAAATGACACAGCATGAAATTTTATGTGATTATTACTAAAGTAATGAAGCACGAAGTCTTAGTATCTGTTTGAAAAAAAATAATTATTAGCATCAGTGTGCTTCAGAAAGCAATTTGACTTTTTGATTCCTCCTGAGAATAGGTACAAAGGAGTCTGGGGGCGGCCTGTACATACCATAGCTTAAGATAAGACTGACTCATATGGACAAGCAAAAACTCAACAAAAATTGTGTCATAATTAATATTTATTGTTAGTTAGGTACTTAATTACAAGTGCAGCCGTGTGTCAGCACTAGCAAGTGTCGCTGTGTGTCGCGCGACCTCGCGACTCGTTGTGACGCGACGCACGACGCGACACAAAGACGACAATAGCACTGCCCTTCCGACTTGTTCACCTCTTATTTACTCCAAGTGCGTTTAAACGAGCGTGAAGAATTTGTGTTAGAGGCTTTACATGTATTGTATGGAGCACCTTGACCTAGCGATGAACGGTATGCGATGTAGGTACCTACCGTGGCAAATATTCATTCAAAATTCTAAGCAAGTCAACGATGAATGCTGATGCATAACAGATCGTTACGCTTATTAACGAACATTGCGTAACCGAACATGTTGAAATATTTGAACTTCTTTTCAGACATCACATCCATCCCACATGTCGTTAAAAGACTTTTATATTTGAGGCTTCCCCGTCGGACGCGTACACTATGCGATGTAAATCAAACCAGAAAACTTTGAAAACATTCCGCAGCAAAAAGCGCATCTCGATTCACGCTACAGTACGTGTCTGTTCCGCATGCACCGGAGTTGGCTACTAACTCACGAACTTACTTCAGCTAACGCGTGCCGCGATGCCGGCGCGTGTCAGGGCGGGACGGGATGGGGTCGGGGCGGGACGGGCGAAACGTGTCAGTCGGTGGCGGTGGCATGCCGCCAGATTCACAAATCGAATTCGGCAAAAGTTTGTGAATGTTCCCCGTAGTAGCATCCCTCGGGGAGCGGGCATGGACGCGGAGGCAAGGGGCGAGGGGGGAGGGGACACTGGGGAGCGGCGGCGGAGGGACCGGCAGTAGAGTCGCGGCGGGCGACGAGCGCGGACGTGTCGCGAGTGAGTGCCAGTCAGTGCGGACAGCGGCAACACATCGGTGAGTGACTCGCGTCTCTTCCGTTGTTTGTACTCCCGAAGGCGGCTGTTTACTCGAGCTTAGCGAAGAATCTCCACTCGTTTGTAAATAGCCGAGCGTTGTTGGCGTCCGATGCAGACGTAAATAAAGCCTTCGCACAAATAAACATAAAAATAAGAGGATTAAAGGAATCGGGAGATACATATTCAAGTGCTCGCAATTAATGTGCTGGGGATTAAGCAGAAAAGGATTACAACTTGTTCTCTTTAATTATAGAAACATTCAATAGCCCAATATAACTAAAAGTTTAGCAATTTTCAGTTTTCATCACGTTTCGCAAACATTTTGAATTAAGTGTTCACGCGAGAGATTCATCAATCAAGGCGCCGACAGAAAAGTTTCAATTGAAAAATGTTGAATAATCAATCACGCAGCAGACAACGAACCCGTCGGCCCCGGCCGGGTCCCGCACGCATCCCGGACCGATCCCGCACGGGTACGCGACATGTTTCCGAAACATCGACGAAAATAAAAACCCTCTCGACTTAGACATAGACACTCCTCGGGGATCAGGAAACTAAAGATAAGTCGCGACGTTCGCAATGAAATGATACTTTGTCTTGTCAGTCTGAGCTCGAGTTTCAGCTATTTTCTGGTAAAATTAGTTTACATAGTACGGTTAGTTTCAGTGAATGTTTCAAAGACAAAAAGCGTCACTTACAAATAAATGTAGTATTTTTTTAGTTTAACCAACATTATTATTAAAAAACCTATGCCTGATAAACCTAATGATGTGAAAACATAATGAGGATTCCCATCATAAATTACTTTTATCGATTTTCTTTACATTTTACACTTTTGTTCGTAGCAGCCTCTAGGAGCGCTCGCGTCTCCAACTGTGTAGCACAATCATCTACGAAATCCGCACGATTATAGTTCTAGTTGAAAATTGACCAAAATAAAATGTTTTGAGCCTATTTCAACAAACTATCGGGCGGTAACTGAACAGCATATGATAGTATAAACTATGAGCAGTGAGCACCTATCTGTCGGGTACTGATTGGCACTGTACTTACTGTTAATGTAACCTGTGGTCCCGCCGCACTAACTGCTATCGAGGCTGTGGCACGTTGTTTACGCGCTACTTATGTTTTTAATAATGTTTTTCTTTACGTTCGGTCGATTCTTTATTGCCCCGGTTCGTTTACTTCGTTTGTGTAGTTGATTATGGTTTAAGTTTGAATTAGTTCTTTCGAACGTTAATAACTAGAGAAGGTACTTTCCGAAGAAAACTACAGAAATTAAAATCGTAATCATCATAAATATTTTGACGTAGCCCTGCACCACCTCATTGATATATTCCTTTAATAAATTGCCTGAAAGAGAAAGCTTCTTAGCGATAAGACCGCCTATCGCTTAGCACTGAAGTCTCTCGGGCTCTAAAACTACTGAATACTTCTGAACTATTTGGGTCCTCAATCTGTAAATAGCTCCGTATTTTGCGGCGACGAGTTCTTTGTAATGAGTCCGACGTTGACGCAGCATCATTAATCTTATCAGCAGCTCCTCGGAGCCTCTCACCGCATTCATGTTGGACTACCTTCCGCCCGCAGACTCTCTCGTGTACTCGTACCAACTCTTTGAATAGCCTTTAGGCTATTCAAAGAGTTGCTTTTCTAATCTACGAACTACATAAAGTATCTTATGTTATTCCAGGCTTCGATCCAAGATTCCAAGTTTCATCAAAATCAGTCCTCTGGCTAAGTCGTGATTGAAACTCAAGCATCCAAACCTACAAAAAGAGTGCAGGCGTTGTCTTCTGTAGGTTTGACAGATGCATTTGCATCAGAAGAGCCTCCACTCGTTTAAGAATATTCAATATTCCGAGCACGTCCTAATCTTCCGAAAATCAAATCAGTGGTCAGTACGTGACTGCCTTCCCTCACCCCCCCCCGCCCCACTGCACCCGCCCCCCGCGTCCACGACATACGATTACTATAAACTTTTTATCTGGTAGTTTGATTCCTTCTTATTTCGATGGAGCAGAGTAAAATCCAGTAGAAAGGAAACAGGAAATGTATCTCATTTATGTTTTATAATAAAATGCCTTCATAATCATCCGGCATTTATAGATATTTAAAGAGAGTTATTCAGAGACAAGTCTCAAAATATATTGATACATGTCAACAAGCCAGCAGTCAGTAGGTGTAAAAATTGTAAAAAGAAGCATGTTTGAGGAGCACTGATAAACTTTTCACCACACTAGTTCGAAAGAACTAGTAACGCGACAAGAAGAAGAAGTAAGTATTTAACGCATCGCGAGTGAACTTATGGATTCTATCATACTGATTGACACAACACATCCCCGTTTCTAGCCTTCATCAAGCGTATCATTTCTTCCACTCCTCTCTATTGTGAGCTAATGTGGTAGAATAAAATTGAAATAAAGTTTTTTTTCTCCACACCATATACAACAGTTAAGGTTCTCTATTATAAACTGATCATTAGTGATCTAATGACCGGACTTGTTCCGCAACTTCCTCGGCCGGCGCGGCGCCTGCAGCTGGCCAGTCGGGATCAAAAGGACTTGGCGCCACAGCGCTCGCATAGTTAGTATGTTGCCACATGCGACTATACATAATATAGTTGATTAGTGCCATACACTCATAGAGTCACTCTTAAGATTTCTCTATCTTGCATAGTATGCTATACCCGGCATTCTGCTAATACCTACCAGCACCTATCTAAGTTTTTTTTTAATATTATACGCAAGAAAACATTATACCTAGTGCTTATATAGCAGAATCTATGATGTGGAATAATTTAAATAATAAAACAATACATATAAGTAAATGAAATGAATTCGTTTTATTCTCAAATTCGCAAGAGGTTAGCGACCTTTGTTTGATAGTTTCTTGATAGGTTGAGCTCAACCGGAGAAAACCAAACATTACGACCTCTTAGTGTGGAAACAGATCTTCCACTCACGGATATTTTTTTTGTCATACGACGAGTACTAGCTGACGGCCGTCAGGTAGCGCCCGTATTCCACCCGAGTGCGAGTACCTACTAACTCGAAAGTCTCAGACGAGGTCAAGGCTTGAGATCAAAAGCTGAGAGTCGCCGCGAGCGCCGTCACTTCACGAGAGCTCTATGAGACGGAATGGTTTGTAATTAACTAACATAGAAAACCAGAATTACAAAACTTAATGTACTGAATAGAAGAAGCGCTCGTCGTGTTCGCTTAATCGTTTCTTGAGAAACCGTCTAAGTCCTACGTCCTGCGGGAATCAGAATAGGTTCGCCGTTAGTCATTAATAACTGAACGCTATACGGGTTGAGGTCGGAGGCTTTTAGCGGTCTTAAACTTTCCGTCAAACATTATTAAATTAGTCCGATCCTCGGCAACTATCTGCTATATTAGCGGGTATACAACGTCTGATACGAGTGCTCAGTTTTTTTTTTGCATTCCACTACCTCACATGTTATAGGTCTACTCACGAGCATATTATTGTACCAACCAATTATAGTATGTACCACAACCTCTATCTGAAAAAAGAATCGTTGTATCTATAAATATGATCTGTTCCACCGCTATACGAGTTAAATAAGACATTTGAGAGTATATCTGCCTTGGATTACGCTTGACGTAACTGACATTTGACAATAACAATTGTATCTAATCCCGCTATAAGATGGGAACGAGTCCCGCCATTAAGCAGTCACAGCTTAGTAAGGTCGCAACCGAGGGCGCGGTTGTCGCTGCCTACCCCTGTGGCCCTGTGGGTAAGCCACTCGCTGAGCCGGGTGAGGCAGTTAACCTTCATAGTTTATTGCCTTATGAATGAGAGTGAAATTCGTGCACTAGATAATTAAGAAGCAATTGTTATTCTCGGCTTCTGTTTACCTGAATATTCAAAATATCATTCAATGTTGTGCGTAGGAGGGAAGAATAATAATTAGAAGCTAAAGGAAATTGAGCGAATTTTTTATAAGAATGTGTGTTCGAAATCCTGTTCGGGTATTTTCATAGCTTTACTTTTACTACTTATATTACGTAATAGTCACGTGTTGTGACGTCCGCTCGATCGCGCAGCTAACTCCCTCTACCGGGGTATCTCTCAAGACATAGCATCAAACCCTCCCCCCACCTCACCCCTTCACCCCCCATCACCAGATCAAAGCACTTGTCTCTCATATCCCACTTATGAAATGTCCACTTCAAACTAATAGAGCAATGTCCATAAACACGGAAAACTTATTATTGGAATTAAAAGTAAGTATAGTAAGCAAAACGGATCTTTAGCTCTCTGAAGTTAGGTGCAATAGACGATTGCATAGGTATGGTAGAGTAAGCGAGATAGCACGATTATAGGCGTCATTAAAAATTGGTTCTGCGCAGCTACTTCAGAGAGCTAAAGAACGATTGTGCGCATTGTACAGTATTTTTTACGTATAGGGCTAAACTCAACGTCAATAAATAGTAACTTGCATTTTGCAAATAATAAAATGAAACCATCCAAGGTCGGCAGTAAATAAAATAAATAAAAAATGTATAGATTCAGCACTTGACTGGGAGATGTCACACAACACAACTAATCATAGTCTCCAATGAAGGTCTAATTGCACAAACAGTGGCCACTCACCCATTGAGCCAGTGAATACGTTTGCTAAGTACACAATAACAATGTCCACCCGCAACGAGCCGCTACGAGCCGCGTGACTCGACAAACTATTACTTATTGTTAGAGGATTTGTGAATAGTAAGCAATCAAATTGTAAATACTCTCTTAAAAATCAAGGAGCAATTAGAAACATGGTACAGAAAGATACAAATTTGATCGCGATCTTTATTCACAGATACCGATCAAATAAAGAAAACAAAATAATCTATGAAGGAAAATAATTCCGAGTTACGAGCCAGCTGACGCTCCTTGTACAGTTACCGACAAAGTAAACTATTCAAATCACACCGCATTTAAGTAAGATTTTTTTGATGAATCCTAAAAATAAATGTTTTAAGTATTGAAAGGTACGACATTTTTAAATGATAATAATAATGCCTATGAGTTCTGTGCTCGAAATATATATTTTTTTTAAATTGTAAATTACTTGTCGCAGTTGACTGTACCTACAACGCCAGTATTTCGCCTTCAAATGTGCATTTGCATTAGAATGCTCATGACCCCCCCCCCTCCGCGGCCCGCACGCCCCCCCGCGAGTCTCGGAGAGCTCCGACCAGATCTAGTTCTAGGACAACATCTCGACACTTGACGCATGTAATGAGATGCAGTTTACGATTCAATGTCAAACATTTATATTAAATCGGAAATCTAAAATTATGATCAAGATAATCAGCAAAAGATAAAATGACTTCTTTAGGGTTTTTGTTGCTCATAAAAAGTAACGTAGGAGGAAATCTCCAAAAGTAGGTACTCATCCGGGTGAAAACCTCCTTTATCTCTATTGTGTGTGCACCGTGTAGGTAGGCGAACGAAACCGCGGGCTGGATGCTTGTTATTAATTTGATGCACACTGATACTACTCGTTTTTTCATGTCGTGTCAGTAGTTCTTTCAAACCAGTGTGGGGAAAGGGTACTACTGATAGACAAAGAGTTAGCCTTTTCCTGGTATGGTGCGTAATCTGCGGTGAGGTGACCTCTTAGAATTTACGTTCGCAATACCGGATTAACGTGGCGAGAGGAATGGCCCGTAAACGCGCCGGTACGGGACGTAAACGTAGAGGTACGGGACGTAAACGTAGAGGTACGTATATTAATACAGGTATACATACAGGTGTAGTAAAACTTTACCACAACAATAAAGTCTGAAAAAGTTTTTGCAAAAACTTACGGTTTGATTCGGATGTTACTTTGGGAAAAGTGTTCCTGATGGGAAATAGCGTCGATTGACATGTTTTTCAAAATACATTTTCTTGGCTGACTGTAAATTTTTCCGAAAATCCAAAAACGCAGTGCTTTTTATCTACGAAATAAACCTATAGTTCCCAAAAAACCAAACCTCTTAACTATAAGAAAAAAACTGCCCTCAATGTGGTTATATATTGGCACACCCTGACAGAATGGAATTGGCAAGTTACTTTTCCGATCTGCGAGACACCTGCGCAGCTGCGGCCCGAGACGAGCTGACGCCTGATGACGTGACGTGTGGAGTGAATGATGGACTGCCTAAATATGGCGGTTTTACTGAAGAAAATATTTAAATACACAGGTTTATATCGTAAGGAGGATCGTAGGAACAAAAGGAAATGTATTAGTTCTAGTCTGCTTTATTTTATTAATTTATGTTTTATTTTACCCAACTATAATATAGAAAAGCCGAAATGACATAGACTGCTAAAAGGTTCTGATTTTAGCAGTCTATGTCATCTATTTACGCGAATTCCAACGACACTGATGTGTCTAAATTACTCATCAGATTTTTGCGCGTAAGATGTCAATGGATTCGTTACGTTATGGAATGCAAACTTCTACTGAATATTGTTGGACATTACTGAATCTATATTTATACGATTCTATTTAATATTTTTTAAAAACTCTGTGAATATTAACCGTGGGATACAGCAGTGTTTGGTATCATTTACTGTGCTAGTGTAGTCTCGATAACAAAACTTACCAGATTACAGACGACCAGTGGCTGCAGTTAGTTTATGAAGACTTTATGTAAAGTGCTGTTTTATATTTATAAAGTTAGCAGGCGCCGGCGGGAAGGAACACGCCAACGATATTCTTCCTGCTTTTTCTTCAATGAGAAAAACATGTTCCCCCCCTCGCGCCTCCCCCCCGCCCCCCCCCCCGCCCCCGGCTCGCCTGTAGCCACCGAACCGGATAAACGCAGATCAGCCCAGGAATACCTTTCAGCATAAACAGGTATGAGAGATCTTTCTCGAATTTTAACTTTGGCGCCGCCGTATCATTGTCATGTCATACGTAATGACAAAGTTGTTGCGCGACGTGACGCGTCAGTGACGTGTCAGTGACGTGTCGTGTACTCAAATGAATATAAATGGTTTTTGTCATAATAAACATTTTTAAAAATGGTAAAAATAAAGTAAATAGGTAAAAATGGCGGGGATAAAATATAAAGTAGGAGTAATGCTCATCTGTGAACTGGATACTTACTCGTAGCAGCGCGACGTTACTCGTTACTGTTTACATATTTTATAAATGTTAATACGAAAGTGCAGTTCGGCACCACTTCTGTAGTAGTTCAGTACGTTGATTGTTTCCGTCACACCTGTCATGGAGATAGCAAGCTTTCATTCAAAGTAGCTCTCTCTATGTGTTTCAGGGCATCCATTTTAAATCGGTTTAGCTGTTTTATGGAGATTAGTAACCGAAATACAGGCCCATAAAACTTGCCAATTAATAAGTGCGATTAGTTTTAGTACCGTGATTTGAATTTAGAATATAGTTGAAGGGTGGTTCAAATGCCGTGTTGTGTATTGTTTCGTATAGGGTAGGTACTCGTAGGTACTACGCGGCGGAGCGGAGTGCCGTCCATTTGTCAGCCCGACAGCACTGAGATATTACCACTCAACGTCACACACACACTCACACACACACATACACACACACGTCATGAACAAACACGTAGCGTCATCTCAGAGTTCGTGTTCAGAATATGTTCTAATGAAGTTTTTTCGTCTAAGCATGACTTTATTTTATATTATTAGTAATTTTATTTATATTACAATGAAGAGAAAAGCTTTTGTTACATTGTTATGGATGCCATTCCGGAAGAGGCCTTTAGGCGGCCTAAAAACTCCGTCACCAGAGTTGTTGGCCACTGACTCATACGAACTTACTTAAGGTTGATTCAAATTGCACAGTTGGCAAAATACCAAACAAAGTGTGTACTAAGATAATGTAAATACAAGAGGGCTAATATAAAACCCTATTATAATAACATTACTAAAAACTTGTAAAAAAAAACGTAAACGTAAACAGGTTCACGACTGTATCCCCAAGGTGCTCAAATCTTTTTATGTTACTTATTCCAGATCCTTTTGAAGATGTCTAAGGGTGGTAGTCAGAGGCATGTCCAAACACATATTCGATATATGCCCATATCTTGCAGAAGTTAGTATTCCATACGTGACAGGTTGCAAATGAATTCTATTCTATTCTATTCTATTCTATTCTATTCATCGCCGCCTATAAGAACACTAACCCTATAAAAACTTGTACATTCTAATAATGTTTAAACCTAAACACCTGTATAAAAACCTCATGTTTTCCGAACTAAAAGCGTATGAAACATGACTCTCCACGCGCACTGACACTAAACTAACACTAAATTCCAATCTTCTCGAACTTAATGCGATCTGAACAAAAGCTTATAGACAGAGGATCCGTGAAGCGATCGCGAGCCACAGCAGCCACAGCGTAAGCTGACCAGTGGGGTGAAAGTAAGGATTATTCTAGAAGCTTGAAGCCACTCGATTAAACCTAAACTTTGTACTTAGATAAAATGTGAGGAACACTCCCCACATTCATTCAGGATTCGAGAATGTCGAAGAATGCTTGTGTGGAACTGGTGTCAAATACTTTTAAAGTTCATGGTTTCAAGGTAGACAACTTGTTTGCTGTCGTAATCTTTACATCAATATGGCTGGTTTGGAAGTATGCGCTACGGCGTAGATATCAGGCTACGGCGTAGGTATCAGGCTACGGCGTAGGCGATTATGCGTAGGTGACTGCTACGCTTAGGCTGCGTTTCCACCAGAGATGTTCGAGGGATTTGTTTGTTAAGAACAAATAAAATCACTTGAGAATCTTGATTAAGTGATTCTATTGGTTCTTAACAAACACATCCCTTGCAACACATCCTCGGTCATCTCAGGTGGAAACGCAACCTTAAACTACCTCGACCCACTGGTGGGGTGGTTAGTGGGGTCGTTGGGAATAAACCGGAAGGACCAACCCGTTTTCGTGAGATGGAACCACTATAAGATATCCTCAGTGTCTGCGCTGTGACTGTGTGACTGTGACTGTGAGTGTGAGGTCCCACAGGAGCGATCTCCGCGAGCGGTTTACGGCTAATGGCGCTTGTTTACGAGCTCAACTCGCCGATACTCGGCTGTACGTACACTACGGCTGTACGCTACTATCCACGTCGTAACAGTTTCCTCCTCAATCGTATCTCACACTCCATCTTGTTTAGGATCAATCATTCAATGCGAGAAGCTCAAACTTACGTTTATTGTTTTCAATAACAAGACGAGTAATTTTCACAATATTAACCTCGACGTCTCGGATTGCACCGATCATGGGACCTTTAGCATATTTTCTTCTTCTTGTTTTGTCACTAAAGAACTAACCTAACCTAACCAGGGTGGCGGCAAGTACCATCTCTGGTGAATGAAACAACTCATTTTTACTTTAGCTGATGTCAAACAGACCAAGGGTAGTTTCTGTTCATCTTTCTAATATTACAGTTTTATAACTAAAAATCCGTGATTTCTGCCTACCCCTGTCCCCTACGAAAAAGGCATAATTTTATTTATCAGATAGTGGAGAAAACGAGGTTAGCCGAGACTGCCCCAATGGTAACAAATATTTAGGGACTCTCTCTGTCAAAATCACATAGTTTAAAGTCGTCCACTAACCATAACGGCTCAACACGCGTAGCCAGCAAGCAGGGGAATGGTCCCAATTAAGTGTAACTTAAAATCACAATAACATTAAAATGGCGGTCCCCCATCCCGGCGGGCCATCGGCGCCACGATGACGTCACACTCGATTATGCACCCCGCACACATGACAATTACTCGACTGATAAGCGCGGCACACACGATGCCGTAATATTCTGCAACATAGAGTAGAATACAATAAAATTCATTTATTTGCGTGAAGCATGGCACAATAAAGTTCTTAATTAAAAGCATATTATAGCATTTTATCTCACGATATTGTTACTTAATACATAGTTAAGTTTTCACAAACCGATAATTATATAAAAAATTAGGCTTGTACTTACATCGAATATTATACAGCGATGATTTTATACAGCGTCAGAAGGCAAGCCTTGCCTACATTCAACGGGACACTGACGTTGCAGTGCCTGGGACGTGTCTGGAACGTGCCTGGGACGTGTCTGGGACGTGTCTGGGACGTGCTTGGGACATTGTTTGAGATAGAATAAGCTTGCCCAGCACCTAAATCATCCTGTCAGCTTGATTATACTGAATTTAAACTTTTTGCTTCCAACTAGATTTTAAAATATGGAATCTTCAAAGGATCTTGATTGATTTCATCTATTTAGCATGTCTACCGTGCCTTGGGAACACCGACAGTTGTTGTGTTCTTTCATTTCATTTAGCATGTTTTTTTTTTTAAGATAACATAGTATAGCATAGTTTGTGGTGCACACCCCCCCCCCGCACCCCCCGCTGTCTGCTATCTAAATGCAAATGCCGCAGTTAGTTCCTTCCGCCGGCTTCGATTGACTTCATTTATTTCGCAGCGCCCCACACCTGCACCACATCATTAGATTATGTTAGGTATAACGTGCTGATTTCCTTTATCGTTTGAAAGTAATATCAATAATGCACATACACAGACACTTTTTTTAGACAGAAAAACTAATAGGTGCATAACCGGGTTCGAACCCACGACCTGAAGATCGGAAGGCAGGGCCACTAGACCACCGGAGCTCTCAAAGTGGGTTATCCTGTAGCGTTAGTACGGAGTGTCCGGGAGTGTCCGGGAGTGTCCGGGAGTGTCCGGGAGTGTTTGAGGGCCGCGACCACATGTTGCGCCGCGAGTCGCGACATTCGATTACATTTTATCGCGCTACTCGAGCAACTTCTGCTATCAACTCTTCTACTTTATTGGCGACGAACACTCAACACATGCTTTGGGGGTAGGTGGTATTCCCCCAAGTTATAGTAAAGAGGGAGTACTCGCCTCACTAAGGTTTGCCCAACTGGCACACTTACCTTAGGGCCTTTCGGCCGACAGTTATAGTCGGATAGTTCTATATAGGTTATAAGTTCCCAGTAAACTCGTCAGCGCGATTCAGAGATTTTTCCACAGATATAGACATAGCTCCGAAGTACGTCGCTGTGATTGACATCTCTTGAAGTTCAGCTTATAGTTCAGCTTGTAGTTCAGGCGATGGTAGATAGAGGTCGCCACATCACTCCCTTTCCAGACCGAAGGTCGATATAGGTATTTGATGCCAGCCAGCATGGTGGGGTTGTCCATCTTAGCTCGTCGTGGTCTTCGGTGAGTCGAGACTGGTGCGATGAGCAGGTTGAGGACAGGAGAGCTAGAACTAATAATATTCTGTAGCAAAAGGCAAGAATGGTGTCGTGTAAATAACATTTTTCTGGCAACCGGTTTCATAACATAGAAGGTATAACCTTAGTACACATATTAAATGATACATGCTTCCAACCACATCATTAAATTGAATGCAGACTGACCTGAAACTAACAACCAAAACCAAACATGAGACAAGTGTTTGTTATTTGTGATTGACATGTCTGATAATTTAATTATTGCTATGCGTTTTATCTGAATAAAACTAAGAGAATTCAGTGCACTGTGCTCGGCTTGGGGTTAGTCAATGTCAAAAAGCATTTATTTAGTCCGTTAGGATCTCTTTTTACTTTAGTTCCTTCGCGAATACCGTGAACTAACAAACACGGCTTGAGGCCTAAATTTCTCCGAAGTGATCCGTCTTTAATCTAAACAGTCAAGCTCCAGTGGGGCCAGTCGAACGTTGTGTGTATCACTTCTGGAAATATATCGCCATGTGTGCCTTACTGAGCGTCGGAGCCGCGCCGCGCGCCGCGCGCCCCCGTGCCGCCCCCCGCGCCGCCCCCTGGAGACGATATGTCGACTGTCGCGAGACATCGTATCTACTAGAGACGTACTACGTAGAGACTACGTTCAAGTGATCGAACCAAAATAATGGGGAATGATGAACGTAAAAGGAATTACTGAACACTTTTTTGTTCACATTATCCAAGTTCATTCAAGTCACTGCCAATCAAAACCGTTCTACTCGTAATGACAACTTCTTTTGTATCTTACTCCGAATCTGTAACAAGCTCTAACACTTTGTAGCGCCTTTTGAAAAACACGAAAGGAGCCTCTTTGCGGCGCAACTTAGCTTTGACCATACTGATTCGAAAGAACTGACACTATAGAAAGAAGAAGAAGAGCCTCCCCTGGGTCCGTTTTGCGGGGATTCCCCGCCTGCTGGCGCCATTTGAACGCTAATGCTAAAATCCGCTCAAACGCCCCGAGTTAGCCTTTTACACGAGTGCTTGTAAGTTGAAGTGTTCGTTTATGACGCCTTTGTTCGCGGGCGGGACGCACTTCGGAGTTTGCTCGAGTAATTATAAACCTACTTCCGTTAATTAAAATATTCATTATTCAAAATTAGAAGAGGAATTTATTAACTTCTCAAGTCATTCTTAAAATAAAAGTTTTCTGAGAGGTGAAGGCTTTCAATTATCCTTCCGTTTTGTTGTATTATATTTATTTAAAATTTTACTCAGCTTTTACGAATAAAAGCAAATTCTATAGATACTGAGGTTTAAAGAACTTTATTAAAAACTTTATAGCTCACTTATAGCACTTAAGACTACACCTTCCTACGACTTTAGACCGAGAGGCAGACCACTCGAGGTTCGGACGATATCGTCAATGAGATCAGCGAAGGGTTGCATTACTTACATTGAAAGAGCACATTTTTACCTTTTCATTTTCGGTCCGAAAGTAGGAGCAGGTATTTTGAAAAGACCTAGGACTTTAAGAACAATAAACGCAACATCTTTCAAACAGGTCGCTATAGCTCAGCAGTGGCTACAACAGACTGAACAGATGGATAGATGAATGAATGTTGAGGATGAAATACCATTTGTATGTTAGTATCGCGCAGTGCACCCCTCGGCTAATCGCGCGGGAAGCACTCAAACGAAATTGCTTTATTTATCGCGATGCACAATAAACTAAGGCCCCGTCCTCACGGGCATAAGCACTTGCCCGACCGACGGCGATGAGCGAGAAGCGGTTATAAAAGAGTTGGCGAGCAGCGCCAAATGAGTGTGCATTGTGTTTTCTTTGATATTTGTGTCTTATTAATGACACGGAATCTAGGTATATCTTTTGTTTCATGAGCGAGAAAATAGAATATATTTTTTGTTTTGATAGTCCTCGCTTTTTTTCTGTTATGACACTTGTGTGTTCGTATTTATACTTGTATATTTCCACCTCTGTGGTGTTTTAATGTTGGTGACTCAGTTATATAACTAAATAGTTGATAGCTTATCGCTAGTTCGCTGCCAGTGAGACAATTGGCAAAGGGCGAGTGATACGCGCTACTCGCCCGCGGTTATACTGCATTCATTCAGATAAGGTGACAGTAAGACGCGGCGCGTGCCGACGCTGTTACGCCGGCACCGTGTACTGACACACATCATTTGAACAGTACACTGCTTATGCGATACAGAGAAACCCAAATCCAAAAACAAAAATCTTTAGCAACAGGATTTGTTTAAAAACTATGTACTACCAAATACTACGTACAATTTTTTCCATATATTTATATAGTCAATCGGTGAGATGCCTGTCTGCCTGTGTAAACTATTGTTGATATTTTTAGGATAGCAAAAGGGTCATTAAAACAGCTTCACACCGTTTTTCCAAAACGCTTTTCAAACTTGCGCACATAATGTGATGCCATAAAACCCTAATAACCCATCCCTTGTTTGCGCCCAGTGGCGCTTGATGGAGCTATCACCCTATATCTACTGCACGAGTAGAGCTGTTCAAATATCAGTAATGAAGCATGAGGATTAGCGCCTGCATGCAGCCGCCGGACACAGGATATGTAATCGTACTACATAAAGAGTGGACACTTCGCCTCGCAAGAACGAGACTCCCTGCCCTTCGAGTTCTCGATTGCATTCTTAAGAATACCTACCCCCAAAAGCATCAAGTTAGTCGTAGGTACTACAGGCATACGTGTATAAAACAATACTATCTAGTTTCTGTCAGCCTTAGTTCTCATCAACGAACCAGTTGTACCTAAACCATGAAACTTGGAACACTATATGAAGATGAAGAACCGGTTTTATACAAGCAAAACATTTTTACAAGGTTTCTGAAAGATTATAATAGTAAAAACGATGAAAATGAATACTTACCTACATGGATGAGTACATACTTGCCTTACGTGTGAACAAAGAACGAAAGAATGAAGCCCTATTCCACTCTGATGAAGAGGTAACGAATGAACGAAGGGTTAGTTAGTCATCCCGCGGCGTTCGTTGTAGTTTGGTGGAGTGTCCGGGGTGTGGGTGTCGCATCGCTAAATTAGAAAACTTTCATCATCACAGAAAGACGTGTTTATCCGCACTGATTCAAATCGCGCCTCGCAAGCACACGCCGACTGTAATGTTAATAACGTGCGTGTTTGAGCTTTGCTTCAGATATTCATTTGGAATCATTTACAGGAACTGCTGGAATTGAGTAAAATCTGATTTATTTATTTATTCATTCAGAAATCAGTAGGTTGATATTAAGGATCATAGCCTGAGGTAGTGGTGGTGTTTATGTACATGTCTTAGAGAGTGCGAGACTAGCGCAGAGTAATTTATTAATCAGTGGAGACTAGGGTCCACTGACTGTCTATCAATGTGTCCGCGCGGGCCACAGACAAAACAGGGCACGGGGCTAAGTGAATTAAAATGCGGGACTGATAATTATTGGGATAATTGTCAGAGCCAACAGACACAGCATTGCTTGCAGTAAGTGTGGATTGCGCTACACGCTCTCCTGCCTGCTTACCTACTGCAATTTTGCTACAATTTTGCAAAACTTCTCAACAACTGACACAGTTGACTGTAACTCGAGTAGTAGCCGCTAGCGGGCGCTTTAATCTAAACCACACAGATGCGCAAATGTGCGTGTATGTGTAATGTGTAGTGTAGAGCAGTGTGTGTATGTGTGTAGAGCACATCACCGCACATTGACACGGTATCGCCCATACCGTGTCTGCCCATACTTCACGGGACACTGAGGCGACAAATTGCAAATTGCACTGCTTTTAAACTTTCATTCCTTTTTTATTATAGCCAGTGGCCGTGGGTTAACATTATTGAAATAAATAAATAAAAATTGCTTAATTCTGCAAAATACAAGTACATTAAGATGTGTTTCTGACTACCCTCTTAGATATCTTCAAAATAGTGACTTGGTTTTAGATACGTCTAGCCTGTTCCTTTTCTCTGGATAAACATTAATCTCTGAGACAACGTGTAGGTAATTACTGGTAATTTCAACTGAAAAATAATACTCCTCATAAAAAATCACACTCTTATAGTCTAGTCTATATTGTACCTTCTCATAGTAACACTAACACATTGATTTTTGGAGCCCATCTGGTTTTACGTGCCTAAGGCGTGTTTGACTCAGTCGCAAGTGCGGGCTCGGTCAATACGCCGTAATCTGCTTTATATTTGTTTCTCCAAGTTTGGCCGCGTTATGTTTGTCCACGTCTCAGTTATCCTAGCCCGGGACAGTGGGACCCAACTACGTACCGAACGTGTTACTACATATAGTTGGAATATAATTGAATGTTCTTCTTCTTCTTGTCGTGTCATGAGTTCTTGGGAACAGGAACCGGAACCAGTGAAACTCAAAGAGGCTCTTTTAGTGTAGGTATTTGACAAAAGTTTTGAAACTTTGATTGTTCTACTAAATGGCAGTTTGTCCGTGATGTTTTCATTCCAAAGAAAGAAAGTAGTTTGAAGACGCAACACACTACATACTAAATACCTATGCATATGATGTACCTACATCACAAACTAGAAAGAATTCGAAGGTCAACCAACAAACCCCTTAATGTAAGATACCCAAACCAATACGAAGTCCAATGAATTTATGAATTTACATCGACGATCGTTGTATCGATGATGGTTTAGCGGTCAACTGACATTCCTGAGTAGGGTACAATGTATGGGTACAGCGGGGTAAGGGTGGAAGGTGCGGGGAGGGGGGGGACCCCACTCTACTTGGCAGCATTTCTTTTGCCCTTATCAGAGCTTACAACTCGCACAAGTGAAATTGCATTTTGTAACGTACGATTTTCGTTTTGCTGCGGAGCGTTTCTCGAGATTTCGCTAACAAATATAAGTACTTAAATGTAATGTTTGCTCATCGGGCGAATCGTCGGCTTTAATTGAAATCTGTTAAATATTCTGCTGGAACTGCTTCTACTTTTTTCCAGACTTTATTCTATTCTGCTTTAAGTCCTACACAGAGTGCAATTGTTAGAATCCTACTGTAGATTTTCGAGCGCAATTTTATTGTCACAATCTTGCGCTGTGTAGGAATTTTCGTTTATATGCGACAATTTATAACAGCTTTTAACGGGTAGTGAAAACATTGTGAGAATATTACTAAACATTGTAATGGGCGACGATGGCCCTGCGATGTCATTTAATAAGTATGGCACAATTACAGCCAAGCAACGTTGGTTCTTATTTTGTTATTCTTGAGACAAAACTAAAATAACTTTTATACATAATATCTAAATACTTATTAAGTTATTACTGATCATACTATCTAGACTTCCGAGCCGAGAACACCCGAGCATACCCGAGCGAGCAGAGCCGAGCGAAGTGAATAGCTAACCACACGCGGGTTCCCTCAATGCGATACTAATAGCAATCTCCGCCGTCCTAGTAGTTTCACCTCCACGAGTGTAGAGGGCGCCTTGCGGTGTGTCTCCATTATAGCGGGCGAGCGCAGCGAGACGCGGAAGCTCGCTAAATGCTTCCTTCCACTCGATCCGACTGAAATACGATCGCCACCCTCTTCCCTTCTCTCTCCTCGCGCCCACTGAACTTAAAGTTTGCAGACGTATTAACATTATTGCCTTGTACGAGCACTCGATGTGAGGGGAACAAAACTGAACTTGCAGTCATCAATTGCAGTAGTGGTGGTAAATTGTTGTACAGTCAGCGGTGTAAATCCATGAATAAATTGAATCATGTGAAATTTTAGAGTTCCTTTTTCATCGTTATTTTTTAATTTATTTTGTCTACCAGCTAGGACGACGACGGCTAACTGGGTCTATTCCAGCGAAATGTTTCAACGTCAGTTGCGATACGCAAGTTTTCTTATAGTTTTTACGTGACCCCGGGTCGCTGCAATGCGTTCGAACTGGGGGGTTATTCGCGTTCGTTTTTCATTCGTTCGATGAATATTCGGATGTTTAAAAAATAAGAACGCAAATACGGCCCCTGGTTTATTCAATAAAAATTACTAAAGTTTAACAAGTTTTATATTGTTATATTTTTTGTCGTGTCATAGTTATTTCCAACCAGGTAGTGTGAATAATTTAATAATTGTGCTCGCAATTAAAAACTGCTCTTTCCCTAAAGCACCGTGCAGTGCACTGCGGTCGTTAGCTCTCAGACGCGGGGTGCACACACACACACACAATGACACACACTTACACACAATGACATTCATAATAACAGACGAGGGGAGCGTGAGATGTGGGTTACCGGGTGAAGTCGCTGGTAATGGCTTCATCAAAATTAAATAAGAGATATCTATAATTGCTGTTTGGAGTTGTTTTATGTAATAATTATAATTTAAATAAACAAGTCTAGAATTCCTTGTATTGTGGGTATCAAAAACTACGAGAACCAAGGTATCACTACACCCAGACACGAATATTTTCAAATATGTAATAAGTACATGGGAATAACTACTAACAAATAAAATAGAACAGACAAATTCGATCATGTTTTGTTTCTTCCGGACAATTTTGAACTAACCGGGTTCAAAAGTCCCTCGATACAGTCTCGCCGGAAATCTAATTATTATTACCTAATTCGATCCTTGCTTCTTATAAATCAATCTTTGAGTCAAATATAAAAAAAAATACATGAAAGTATAATATTATCGAGTGGCATTTACTTATGCATTCAGATAAATATTATCTGAACATTACCGAAGAACGATATCAATGATTTCCACGCTCCGCGAGACTCATCTATAATTTATTGTTTATTTAATTGAAAAGCGAAATAAAGGCGGTCCGTGACGTCACGTCTTTATTAATAATGTAAATATGTAAGCTATCTTCTTGTAAAACTGACTTCGTAATGCTGAAATATTTTATTCAATATTTGCGGGACTTAGAGTTGAAAATGAACGTTGGGCTTCTCATAATACGAAAGTATTTTCGGCTCCAAAAAGTGGTCTTTTAAATGAAAAGTTAAATACATTGTGTAGATTGATTCTGAAGGTACCTATACAATATACATGGTCTAGGTACACGTAATGAATCTAATAATAAAATTGTCTGCGTGAACGCGAACAGTTTGCAACGTTACATCAATTTTTTTTTTCTCAAGTGTTTCTAATCAAGGTTAAAATATTAAAAAGAAAATGCCAAAGACTTTAAAAGCGTTTTCGTGTACCGACCGACATGTCATTGAAGCTTGGTCAAAGCTCTATTTCTGCCCATTCTCTAACTAAGCACGTTAAAACGTTTTTTGTTTGTTCAAAATAGAACACAGAATTTCATATAGTCCCTATATACTCTCATATAGTCACTATATAGGACTTATAAGCAAATTAATGGTTCCCCCCCCCCCCCCTTATATTAGTAAATGTCCTATTCATTCATACGCTTGTAAGGGCAGGTTCCGGTTAAGATCTTTTTTATGTACCTGGAATTATGAATAAATGATTATGATTATGATTTCCCTATACCCCTCACAGCCCCGCACACCTGTCGGAGTGACTACAACGCGACGTCCGCGGGCTAACCGCTGGCACGTGACCGATATTACGAGTATTAATGTTATTATAGTGTTTTTCTTCAATCAATTACAAAAAGTGGTAATCATGATGGAGGCCTGCTGACGGCTTAACACTCTCGTTACCAGAAGTCATTCCACATTTCCGCCAAGTGAAAAGAAATAAATGATTGAAAAAAAATGTGATAACAGACGATCGACGCCGCAATTGGAACGTATTGAAATATTGTAGGTATTTGTAGTGTTAGGTGAGCAGTGAGCAGTGAGCACGGTGAGCACGGTGAGCACGCGCCAGTGACGAGGGTCACGTGTCACGCGCTGTTGGAGTTTGTTGTGATAGTTTAGTGTGGCGGAGGGTCAGCCGGTACAAACGACATAAAGGATATTAAGTACTTAGTACAACTGGCATTCAACTATATTAATCGGACTCGCAGCGGCGTTTTCTCGGACACAGATTATTAACGTTAGGACTCGTATATTTTACAAGCTAAGTTTATAGGCACTGTCGGCCGAGTAACGTGAAGGGATTCTTTATTTCTGAAGCGGTAAGCTGTGTATTTCAATATCAATTTAATCATAAAAACATTGTAAAACCAGCTAGTATTATACAAAAAAGTACATGAGTGTCGTGGAACACTCGGTTGGAATGAAGCAAAGAGTAATTTCTATACTGGGAATATAATAAATTAATTGTCAAGTAAGTATCCTAGAAACGCTCTTCCGTACTAACAATGTAACAATCTGTGGACTGTGTCGATGCTGCGCATTTCACACTGTGACGATTTGACATATTATACATGTGTCGTGACGCAAAAATAGAACACTTTTTTTGTCCAGCCCCCATCCGATACCGTCCGAAAAGGAACTTCGTTACAATATGCCGGTTTTAAACTGTTCACGAATGTTAACTTCCTCAGAATGTGGGCAGGTGGGCTTATACAGTCATTATAAAAGGTATAATCACCAAATGGAAGTTCGTCAGTGTTGGTGTGAATTCTTCAATAGCTTAGTTACCATACAATCGTACCGTACAACAAAGTAGCTATAGCAGTTGTCACCAAGTCAGCCCTGACTTGAGCATCAAAGTGATACATCAAAGACCACAAAACTCATATTTACATAAATCAAGTTATTTCGAGCTTACAGTCACAAAGGTTTTTCTATGTATACATAATTCTACGGATAGTGCGTGTCTGGTCGTAGCTAATACAGACGACGCACGTGCGACAATACTTTTTGGATATTTTATACTCGAAAATATTTTTCGCAGACTTCAAATAAGTTCTACGAATTACTAACTCATTTTTCGTAGCCCCTGCTACGTTTCGTAGCAAATGCTACGGATTCTTGAAAAAGGTTCTACGATTATTTATAGAAGAGAGTGAATTATGTATGTCTGTTTGAACGTGCATGCGAGCGGCACTGAACGTTTTAGCATTTCCATCGTGCATATACATATGAAAATAGATTCAACATTTTAGATGTAAGATACATAATTATGGAGAGAGAAAAATACTCGTATTATATAAATTAAATACAAAACGTTTATTTCAAATAAAATATGCACAAGTAGTAGAGTTGGCTCTGCTTTCGGTTTTAGTTAAACTGTATTACAGGTAAACAGTGCCCTTCCCAGTACAAGGCTTACATTAGTTAACTGAAAGTTGTTAGACATGTTTACGTTTAGCCAATCAGATTGTATGCATTTGAGTACCTCCCATGCCGTGCAAGAAATTACTCAATCAACTTCAAAAACAGGAGGATTTGTCTCGATTTGATTGTCCAACTCTACTTTCCTCTGCAAACTTGACGCGCCGTAAAAATACTACATAAACGGAGTACCTACATGCAATGTCTTAGTGTCAGACCGAAGGTTCGGTTTCGGCTAAAAACAATGTTTCGTCTAGTTTACATCATTGTATTTTTTTAATAAATTTTTGATGTAATTCCCATTTCTTTATTAATTGTCTACAGATGCTTGGTCCGTGGAGATGAGCGTCCCCCCCTCCGCTCCCGCGAGTTCCCCCGCGCTGTGACGTCGCCGCGCGCGCACCGCTCCCATTGGTCCGCCGGCGCCATGCCGCGCGCTCATTGGCTGCCGTCGCGGCGCTTCCTTCTCCCGCAGCTACTCTTCTTCTTCTTTCTTATTGGTGAGTTCTAACATTAATCACAGAAAAACATGTTAAAACAACTACCTAACGCATTTTTTTGGCTAACTTCTCTATCTAAGATTATTTTTCTCTCAATCTAAGATTAGTTAGTTAATTTAAGATCTTTGGTCGCATTTGTGTCCATTCTCCTGCACAGTTTAATGAGAGTACTTCACAAACAGTAGGTGAAAACTAATGAAATAATACTCGAGACTTGAAACTAGATGGATATATTAAATAAAATTATTAAATATTACAGACACACGTGTTCATTGAATCCGGTAAGAACAGAGAGAGAGAGCGAGAGCGAGACGCACGATAATCAAAAAGTAGATACTACAGTTACGATTGTAGTGTTGCCCTCATAAAATCCACAGACTTGATACGGGCTCCATATTTGCGTTCCTAGTTTCCAACACCCTCCTCTGAACGCAAACCCATGGCGCTGATGAATTTCTCGTGCTTTGGTCTATGTAGGCCCTTCGTCAAAGCATCAGCCACCATTTCTTGAGTGCTTTTGTATTGGACGGATACTTGTTTGCTGGCAATCCTTTCTCTCACAAAGTGGTAGCGAACATCAATATGTTTACTTCGAGCGTGGTAGATGTCGTTACCTGAAATACTGATCGCACTTTGATTATCACAGTACATTGTTAATGGAATACCTGAAAGAGTAGGCCAAAAATCTTCTTCTAATTGTTTAAGCCACACAGCTTCTTGTATTGCTGTGGCCAATGACATGTATTCCGCCTCAGTGCTAGAAAGCGCGACAGTCGGCTGTCTTTTAGAACACCAACTTATGGCAGCACCCTGAAAAATAAAAATATATCCAGAGCAGGATCTTCTGTCCTCTGAATCAGTCGCCCAGTCTGCGTCACAATAACCAACAATATTGTGGCAATTCTTCTTGAAAATTAGTTTTTTAGATATTGTTCCTTTTAGATAACGTAAAACTCTTTTTAATGCTGTCCAATGTTGAATAGTTGGTCTATTGTTATATCGACTCAACATGTTTACTACATAAGCAATGTCTGGCCTGGTTCCTTGCGATAGATACAACAGGCATCCAATCACTTCTTGATATGGAATATCATTCATAACATCATCATCACTTTCAGCCTTCTTTAGCTGTAGATTAGGCTCGCATGGTGTGTAGGCAGCATTACACTCAGCCATGTTGAATCTAGTAAGTATTTTCTCTATGTAGAGTGATTGATCAAGTGAGATTTCATTCATAGTTTTAGTAATTCTATAGCCAATACAATATTTTGCTTCTCCAAGATCTTTCATTTGAAAAGTTTTTGTCAATTTATTCTTCACAGTCTGGACAGTGTCTTCATTGTTATAAAAGTACAAAATATCATCAACATACACCGTTATGAATAACATATCATTTTCATTTATGATTCGATAGTATATGCATGGATCCACTCTAGATCGAGACAATCCAATTTCTAGTAGAGCTGCATTTAATTTCTTATTCCATTGCCTGCTTGCTTGTTTGAGACCATATATAGCTTTATTTAGGCGACAAACCTTTTGTCCATCTTCAAAGTGTGGAGGTTGTGCCATATATATTTCTTCATCTATATCTCCTTGTATAAATGCAGTAACAACATCCATTTGTTGAATATTCAAGTTATATTTCATCGCCAAACCAATTACATATCTCATTGAAGAGTAGCGAATGACCGGAGCATATATTTCATTGTAGTCTATTCCTTTCTTTTGTTGGAATCCTTTTGCAACAAGTCTCGCTTTATATCTTGAGATATTACCATCTTTATCTTTTTTTGTTTTAAAAACCCATTTGCATGCTAAAAACTTTCTGTTCCTTGGTATATCAACTAGAGTCCATGTATTGTTGGTTAACAATGACTGATGTTCCTCTTTCATTGCCTCCAACCATTTTTCAGCTTCAGAACTTTGTAGAGCTTCGGAAAGACTTTGTGGGTCACGGTCAAGAATACTCATTGTAGATTCGGCATTGCATATAAAACTGGCGGGAGATATTATACCTTCATCATTATCATCAGCATGTAGGCCTTTCTCATATATTTCTTTTCTTCGATCAGAACGGAGACATATATTGTTATCTGTTGCAATGACTCTACCAGGTGAGTACGTTGAATCTTCTGGGTCAGAATAGTATGATTGTAAATTAGCCATTTTTAAATTAGGCAAGGTTTTTTTCTCGGTGCCATTTTTTATTTCAATCCATTTTTCTTTCGGTTCAGGTAGTGACTCATTGATTTCATTCTCAATTTTATTTTTCTTTACGGTGGCTTCCAGGAATACAGCTTCTCTACTCATGATGGCCTTCTTACTCTTTGGGTCTATGAAACGGTAGCCCTTTATGCCATCACCATACCCAACAAAAATCAACTCACGTGATTTGGCATCAAGCTTACGCCGATGTTCTTTGGGTATAAGCACCATAGCCTTGCATCCAAATATTTTCATATGACTTAAGTCTGGTTTATGTTTTGACCATACTTCTTCAGGTGTTATGTTGGAGAGGGCTCTTGTTGGCGAGCGGTTGATTATATGCGCCGCTGTGACGACAGCCTCGCCCCAGTACTCCTTCTGTAATTGAGCATTTAACATCATACATTTAGCCCGTTCAATAAGTGTCCTGTTCATTCTTTCACTTAAGCCATTTTGTTCTGGAGTGTATGGATTACTAGATTGATGTAATATTCCAAAACTTTTCAAAAGTTTATCAAAATTATTATTTTTGTATTCCTTGCCATTGTCACTCCTGAATTTCTTAATTTTACAATTTAATTCATTTTCCACTCTATTCTTAAATTCCATGAACTTTGAAATCACCTCATCTTTACTTTTAATCGGATATACAAATACTTTTCGTGAAAAATCATCAATGAATGTTACAAAGTACCTGGCACCTCCAAATGACTTAGTTTGCATTGGTCCACAGACATCGGAATGAATAAGCTCTAACAACTCTGTTGCCCGGGAGCCTGGTTCATTTGGGAACGACTGTCTTGTCTGCTTTCCTTCTATGCAACTTATACAGGTTACTTTCTCATTTGACGTTGAAAGTTTCACACCGGTTGTACAACATGGAATTTTATTCACATCAGTAAAGTTTAAATGGCCCATACGCTGATGCCATAAAAAGGTATCGGTTTCATTCATTGCTGCCATGGCCTGACCTCCATCATTGGAAACAATCAGTCTGTACATATCATTCACTACAACTGCTTTGGCTACATGGTTTCCATTTTGATTTAATATTTTGCAACCATTCTCATTAAATTCAACATTGCAACCATTTTTTATCATTTTGCTCACAGAAATTAGATTAGTTGATAATTCAGGCACATATAAAACATTTCTAACCTGTATTTCCTTGCTGTGTCCTTGTGAATCGGGGACTCTGATGGTCACATTACCACAACTTTTCACTCGGAGGACTTTATTATCAGCAATTCTGATTGTTGATACCGGAGGTGCAGTTTCATTGTCCAACCAGTCTTTGTGCATTGTCATATGCATTGATGCACCGGAGTCAATGTACCAATTCTGTGAGCCGTTCGTGGTGGTTGCTGAAAACGCTGCAATAAAACCATTATTATTGTTGTCCGACTTCTTATCTTTCTTGTGCCAACAGTTCTTACTGAGGTGCCCAAATTTATTACAGTTGAAACATCTGGGACCTTTTGATTTATTCAATTGATACTGTTTATTCCTAGACTGATTTTTATTAGAGTTTGAGTAGAAAGCGCTTGACTCAGTGGTTTTAACCTCTTGCAATAACTTTGTCTTAATTGAATCAGCACAAATTTTCACTCCGGAACTCTCCATAGCCATTATCATGGGCTTGTAATTGTCCGGCAAGCCCGCCAGCATTAATGTTCCTAGCCACTCATCGTCAACTTTGAAATTAATACTCCTCAAACGATGTGCAGAGGACATGATTTTATTTACATATTCCTCTATGCTAGTACTTGTGTCTAAAGTTGTGTTTATCAAATCTTTCAGTAGACCTACTTTACGGGTCAGACCAGAGTCTTCAAAAGCTCGAGATAAATTGTCCCACACCTCTTTTGCTGTTTGAGCCTCTTGCACGTGGACATAAATAATCGGATCGATTAGTAAAATCAATTTAGACTTAGCTTTGATGTCCTTTTTTATGTCGTTGCCGCCATCAGTTACACATGTCCACAAATCTTCAAGTTGTAAAAAGGCTTTTACTGCAAAACTCCATGTGGCATAGTTTTCTCTTCCAGTCAGCTTTTCAATATTCATAATTCCATTGTGGTTATAATTATTACTTGAAGTCATTTTGCTGAAAAATAATACCACTGAGAGGTATGGGACGGCCCATAACCTAATGAAATAATACTCGAGACTTGAAACTAGATGGATATATTAAATAAAATTATTAAATATTACAGACACACGTGTTCATTGAATCCGGTAAGAACAGAGAGAGAGAGCGAGAGCGAGACGCACGATAATCAAAAAGTAGATACTACAGTTACGATTGTAGTGTTGCCCTCATAAAATCCACAGACTTGATACGGGCTCCATATTTGCGTTCCTAGTTTCCAACAAAAACACACAAAGTGTGAACACATTTTAGTATCTAAGTATATCTACTGCATCTAATACTGTGACCGAACTTGCAAGTCCAACACCAAGACTTGCGGTGTTCTACAAACAGTGGTAGTAGTACAGACTATCAAATTAACAGAGCGCTAACTAACTATTGCATTATCTTCAGACTGTTGTTCTATCTATCTCACGAAGGCGGGTTGGTTTTAATTATGTGTATAGATTTGTATTTGTGTGCGTAAGCGATACAGAGCGCTCATTCGTCCACGGAGCGTTCTCTTTCGCACACAGAAACAACGTGCATGTGCATCTACAATAAGACCAACCCGCCTTCGTGAGATAGAACTATAGCAGTAATGAAATAAGCAGTAATGAGTCGACGAAGTTCAGTGTCTTCGCTTGTTTGCTGGACGGTGTACATCGCGCGCTTTGTACACAACCCGCGCGGACTTGCCAAACAAGACGCGCAGTGGTAACGAATCTCATTAGAGCGCTCGTACGTGGCGGGTACGCAAAGCGGTTGAATCCCGAAATAAAAGTTGTAGCTTTTGATGGCAAAGCGTGAAGATTTGGGTTTGTGTGAGAGACACAAGTTGCGGAGAGCCGCCATTATGACGTAAGCGGCTTACAGACCGCGGTGCGGACAGATTACACTTCGGTTGCGACGGTTATTGTGAGATGACCTAAGCTAATGCACGTCGACTATCGTCTTTATTATACCATCATCATCATCCACACCCTGAGTTTCCCCACTCAGCTTATTTACTTCATCAAGCATGCGATTTATAATATAAATGGAAGTCTTTATTAATATAAAATACAGGGTCGTTTTTCTGGTAGGATCGATTGCTAAGTGCGTATAACATAGTTTTAAAAACAGTGTTACTAAATATAAAATTGAATTTAGAGACGAAAACATCCCATTAACAATAATAGAGGTACTAATTGAGAAGTATGTCGTGTCACGGGGCGTGTTAAGTTGAAGCGCGTTATTCTCTGGGCACGTGGGCCCCGAATAAACAAACATCGCTGTTATTGCTCTAATTACATCTTTACACCTGACCTTTTGCTTATTCAATTAATTCCAGATTGAATTACCAATATATCTGACTAGCGGCTCGCTGCGGTTTTGCGCGATTTATTTATAAACTGAAGGTGTTCTAATAGTGAATGAGTTATTGAAATCGTAGGTGCAATGATTTCGATTGTAAACAAACATTTAAAATTTGCATTTTTAACTAATAGTGTAGAAGTACAAAACTGTGTATTAACTGTTTGACCGATTTTGATTTGCCGATGAGTTCACCGGAGGCCGTTAGCTATGGTTGGACCGGAGATGTTAATGCAGTTGGGGAAGCGTGGGAAAGGACTGCACAGGAGCAAGCAGAGTGCCGACATAGAGGAGTCTCATTCCCAGCAGTGGGTGCAACCGGACTGATTCTATAGATAGAAAGATGTTTTAGTTTGTTGACCGTTCTTCCAAGACAACGTCTAGGTCCACATCTGTTACGAGGCGTTGCAACTTGTAATTAGCGCAGTTTTACGTAATGAGCGGAACTTGGCGGCGCAAGAACAGAACTACGACTTGCTGATTAGTGCCCCCCGCCCCGCCCCGCCCCGCCCCTCGGCACATGACACCCCCCCCCCCCCCCGGCCTGTGTCTGGTATGTTCGGACACGAAGTAATCCGAGTCGACTGTAGATGGTGCTCGGAATAATTGAACATGGCTAACATTCGTGTATCCTCTATAGTATCTCAGAATTTGAATTTAAGCCGAATTATATAATATGTATATATTATATACGAGTATAGGTCACGGATACTCTAAAGTGATAAATCCGATATCTCGGTAGAGTGTTTTATTTTCTTATCACGAGCTATATTGTATTCGGTAGATCAACCTATGAACTCGTTTCAAACCGAAATATTGATCTTTAAGATCGACAACTTCGGTCGTTTTGTGGGAATCAAAGACCCCGAAGAAAGAAGATTATCAAATTAATCTAGAGGTCTAAGTAATTCTCTCACTCTTTATGCGACTGTGTTTATCAAACAAAAGGTCAATATTTTATTTTGAGTCATATACTTTATACTTTTCGACAAATGTGTGCGCTTTGAATCACGAAATCTAGTCCAACTCAAAGTAAAACTCAATATTCCGCACAACCCTAACTAACTCCTCATCTGGACTGAAAAATAGAGTTCCATCCGAAATGTGACAGACTGCAGCGAGTGACTAATGTTCCGTATGTTCCTATCTACTGTGTAGTGACGTCACATGTGCAGTGACGTCACGGGCGAGTCCGGCTGGCGGTCTAGTTCTATTGTAGCTTACTTAGGATCAGTTAGTCCACTTACTTGTGATGCATCTCCTCGCTCCTCTAAATGTTACGTCAAAATAGAGCAGGAGTTTTGTAAGCTCGTTTAAGTTGGAGATATTTTGTTATTAAAAAGGTTGGCCCTTCGGAATAATTATTATGTTACGACTTACGACGAGTTCTAAGTTATGGTTATACATTTCAACAATAACATAGCAGCTTCGACGTAGCAGCGTAGCGGCGTAACGGCGTAGCGGCGTAGACCCTCGCTACGAATCGATGTTATATTTTCAAACACAACGGAATCAAGCAAAGTGAACGCATATTTTAACAAGGCCACTATCGCTCCGAATAATTCCTGTTGTTTCTGTTCCACTGGATAAATAATAATAGTTATTTAGCAAATCAGTCAACACAAATTCACAGAAGCTATTCCAAGTATCAATATTCATTCATATTCTAAAATTATACACCAAAATAACGTTACAATATAGCAAAAACCACGTCACGTTACCACGTCGTAACACTCTTCACGACGTCACAACGTCATAACGTCACAGTGTCGTGTCACGCTTTCGAGCGCTGATTTAATTACAGCGGATTAGAAAGTTCGCGCGCCCAGATACGAAACTCCCTGCCTTCCTCAACAGTGTAATACACCTTTGTGTTTGAAGTCGCAGCGATTCAAGGTGAAATTAAGATCGTAATCACGAGATACTTGTTCTCAAAGTTAACACTGTGCGCACGTCGGATTTGCATATTTTAGATGGTGAATTTAAATTAAACAAACACATTTTTTACGTTCAACATGATTACCGGATGTTCAAAAGTTATTTAATCATTGAATCATGAAATCTTACCCTGACTTCATGATGGTTCAGATTGTCCGAGTTTAAGTTTTATCTGACTGGGTATGAGAAAGTATACAATATTTTCATAATCTACAATCTCAAATGAATATTTAAAAGATAGTAAGCAAGAGCCGGGAGGTACCCTCGATTTCAATCCAAAGGTTGTGAATTTGAAATAGCACAAAGGCTACTTTTTATCTCAAAAAAGTAAAGCGTTTTACCTCAAGAGCTCTTTGTGCTTGAGGGACGGCAACACCGTGGACGCGGTTAGTTAGTAATATAAGTTTCATATCTGTGTTACATTATTAGCTATCAGACTATCAGGTCGTCGCAGATTAAAGATATTCCGGAGGCTCGTGAGGTGAGAGGCGGGGTCATTGAACTCTGAATTAAGATATTTTTGGAGATTTTGCTGAAGTTTCATTTAATTAAGACGTAATCTTCGAGACGGTGTTTCTTGACGGCCTCGAGCTGTTTTGTATAAATAGTAACTTATTTTATAAGTACATATTAAATCTCAAACAAATTATATTTTTCTATCCGCACTATACATGATAGTTTGCAAGCCCCACGTTGTCCTAATGGGTAGTTCTAATTAGGCGAAATTAATAATGGTTTATGAAAACTACATTTTCAATTAAAAGAAGAACGAAGAGCCAATTAACGACATCCGTTTATCAAAGAAATTGTGAAAATTACCGTAAAACGTTTCAAAAAACAACTCCCATCTCCTTCTCAAAGGCCGTCCCGGTAAATAGCACTTTATTATCAAGATCACAAGGATCAATTTAGCACGGCTGATGAATGGAGGTCTTGACCCTTAGGTCGACTTTAAACTTGCCATCAATCGTATTGAACCGATGAGGAACGACTGGCTTCAACCGAGAGCGGAGACGAAATAGCCTCCAGTTTTATGTAAGCGAGTGTTGGAGCTCAGTTTGTAAGTGTTCCCGACAAGTGCCGGCCGATGTCAGCCTTGTGCAATAAATACAGATTGTATCACGTACATTTTATTTTTTATGGTAGTCTATTAATATTGTATTTAGGAAGGTTCGTGTAGTGTTAGTTATTAGTGTCTCTATTACACAACACTTATAAGACTAACATAGCTCCAAGAAAGAAGCCATAGGATAGCGTGATGTTTCTTGTGGGTCCTTGCTTGTATTTCAGGTCGGAGTTCGAAATCCGGCAAATGCATCAATACTTAGGCCTTTGCATCTATATTAGATGATTTATACAGCGTCAGGAGGCAACCTATGCCTACACTTAACGAGACGCTGTAGTGCCTGGGACATTGTTTGAGATGGAATAGGCTTGCCCAGCACCTAAACCATCCTCTCAGCTTAATCAGCCGCCCACGGGAAAGACGACGTCAATACGTGTCGAGCTGACTAAGCTGCGGGTTTCCTCACGATGTTTTCCTTTACCGTTATGAGCTCGTGTTAAAGCACATATCAATTTTTCGAAACGAAAAATCCATTGATGCACGGCCGGGATTCGAACCCACGACCTTCGGATTGAAAATCGAGGCACAACCCCATTCGACCAACACGGCTCTAATGCATCAATAGGCTCCTGAAAATGTAGTAGCGCATTAACCTAAGCACTGAACGATGAAGGAAAACATCGTGAGGAACTGCATCCGACTACCCCCTTAGACATCTTCAATGGGATATGCCCCGGGGGATACAGTCGTGATGTTTCCTTGTGCTCCTGTTTCCTTAACGTCCTTAACAACTTTTCCGTTAAAATTTCTCCATAATCAAATAATTCAGATATTATCCATTAACACAAAATGTGAAACCGCGCACCAAACGATACAAATATTCACTTTTGTTCTTGTTTTCCGGAAGAAGAGGGGGGGGGGGGGATTGTTCCAGTCACGGAGTTAATTATACAAAAAGCTAATTGAGGCGAATGAATTAGGGGCTCACTCACGGGCGCCGCGCGTCTTGTTTAAACCGGTAATTCACAAAAATACGAGCTTCATTTGTCGAGCTCGTTTTACACGCGAATAAAACTGATTTACGAGGAACCGAACCAAGTACTAGCAGTACTCTGCGATACATAAATAAATGACGCTGGACATTTCACACAACATCATTATTATGCCTCCAATATACCTATACAGAGCTTGTGTTAGCTGAGAGGATCTCAAACAATATCCGAAACATGCGTCCCGTTAAGTGTAGGCATAGGTTGCCTCCTGACGCTGTATAAATAATCTAGAATAGATGTAAAATGCATAATATTCGGTTATGGCAACCACCATGACTGATATATGCAGAAAACCAGATAAATACTTTCAGATGATACATACTTGTCCCGCGGCGTAAGTCGAACCCGCAACCTACTACGTCACAAGCGGAAAATGGCTACAGAGGTCGTCAAAGATGTTGATGATGATTAGCAGCAAGTGCTGCGCCACAACGGGTATGGCGCCACTGAAAACCAGCGCTCCAACACTCTCGAGCTGTTGGAGCAAATGCGTAGCCGTATTTTCACCCACATAAAATTGTGTAGATTTGTACTTATTGTAACTGTTGTATATAATGTGGTAAAAATAAACACTTTATTCTATTCTATTCAGTAGTAGTTCGCATAAGTAGCCAACTCGAGTTTTTAGGGCTGAAGGCCAGCTACGTATTAAGTTAATATGTGACGTCACAGATAACTTCTTAGAACCTTTTCCTCCACAACGACATCAGCCAGTCTTCAGTACATTTGTTCCATTTACCCGGAACGTGCTAGCTCGCGGCCATTTCTCATATAACAAGGTTTTGTAGGATCTTTTCTCATGAAGATTGTGAATAAGTAAGAAAGCCTTAAATACAAAACATGGAAGAAATCGTTTTTATTTAAGGCTAGGTTTTTTTTATTTTACTTTTTGCGACCTCTTTTAAGATTTCTACTCTATGTTTTTTTTCCTTCTGAATTTATCAATTGTTTAACTGAGTTTGTGTTAGACAAAACAGTAACGCGTAAAGAAATGTCTTTTCAACCGACTTCAAAAAAGGAGGAGGTTCTCAATTCGTCTGTATGTTTTTTTTTTTTGTATCTTGTTACGCGATTGCTCCGCCATTTGTTGACCGATTTGCAAAATTATTTTTATGTTTGAAAGGGTATACTCCAGAGGTGGTCCCATATAAATTTTATTCCTGAGGGATTGATAGTTTCCCCGTAAAACTCTAAACACCTTCCCTCCTAGCCATGTCACAAATAGAAATCGAATCGACAGCTTGACGCCCTGAGTCACACTGCGTTTCGAGTCAAACATTGAAGTCGGTTTTCTTTTTAGTATAAAAACATAATTATTCCCCAACTAAATAGGTTGGAATCATCCATGGTACATTCAAACCTGTAAAAATGTTTTACCATTATCGGTTCAGCCATAGGCAGCGTTTAAAAAGAGTTCAATAACAAACATACAAAACAATTTATAAGTAAAACGAGGTACTAACTCTAAGGAGAAAGTTGGAAGTCAGGAACATATACAGGGGTTCACAATTCATTGCTACAGCCTGTATACGGGGGCGCCGGCGGGTCGCGGCGGATGCGCCACAAAGGAAGCAAACGCAGTACAAACGGATGGATACGGGGCAGTGTAGCTTTTTAGGGTTCCGTAAGCAATTTTTAAAGGAACACAAACAAATTGTCCCTATTTTTAATTTTTAGTGCTAAACCACACTTAGGTATTTCATTGCGAAATGAAAAGTCATCAAAATTTTCGATTCCGACGGGATCCGAACCCACGACCTCTCGAGATCATCTGATCGACGCGGGTTCGAATCCCGCTGGGATCGAAAATTTTGATAAGACTTTTCATTTCTCAAATTTTCTCATCATTACAGAGAGACAAACAAAGATACAGGAAAATATTAAAAGCGAAGTACAATGGGCGGTCTTATCGCTGTGAGCGATTTCTTCCAGACAACCTTAGGAATTAATGAATGAAAAATAAAGGTTTCCATACAAGCGATGGTATTTTTCGGCGGTTTATTACTAAATAGATTATCAAAACCCCTTCGGCCGTTCTATAGAAGCAAATCATCTAAAAATCATCTATTAACGATACTAGCTAAGCTACTAAGAAATTGAAGGATTATTGTGGTGCAATTATATACTATGTGGATTGCTGATTACTAAATAATAAAGAGATTTAGAAAATGAGAAAGTTTTATTGCGTATTACACTTTTGACAGGATGAGGAGCAAGCACCAAAGAGTTTATCACAGACAATGATAAAACCTACAAGAGGTTGCGTTCACACTCTAACAGAAATGCTTTTTTTTTCGTTATATATACGTCACGTGAAGTCAGACGGTAGAGAACCTTTCATGTACGAAACCGACTCACACTTGGCCGGTTTACGTACTTACAAGTTTTATTCTTGTTTCTTTGTTGTGAACACTAAGATAACTGTAGTCTGATGTTTGTGGTTCTAAGAACTATTCATTGGTCAATCTTTGTTGAGATTAAGACTGTTTATACTCTTGTTGTGTAGTGGTTGAAGATAGTACCTACTTATAGGTACATATTTTAGAAGAATTATTTTTTATTTTAAAGATATGCTTTTTAAACACTATTAAGGTTTGAATTTGGCCACGCTATTGCATTAGGTTAAGCCTGTAAAAATAGATAAGAAGTGGTAATAAATAAATAAATAAATAAATAAATAATAGGTAATTTAGAGGTTACCAAAGGAACCTTTTTTTAATAAGCATTTAACTAAATAAAAATATCTCTCTAAAATAGAGAGAAAACAATGCTTGTATGATTATCAGAATATCTGTACTCAGTCGCTCAAATCCGTTCCATAGTAAAAGCGTTATAGTACCTATAAACATCTTTAATAAGAAACGGATTTTAGTAGCCGTTAGCGACGCCGAGAATGCCCGCAGCATTACATACTAAAATAATGTAACCTTAAAAACAAAAACCATTTAGTACTTTCTTCTTTGTTATCTGCATAATATCGTAAGCTACCTTTGTGCCGGTGTCCTCGTAGTATTATACAATAAGGCCATTGGACTGGGACGCTGAAACTACGGCTTAAACAAACGGTGCATAATCCCGCTCGCACGACACCCCGCGCCGCCTACACTCGCACCACGCCCGCTCCCGGACACTTCACCGAACTCTATATTATAGTCCTCCTACTTACTACTCTCCCAGGATCACACCAAGTTGCAAAAATATTGTAATTCTAGTATAGCTCTCTTCAGTATACCTGTATACTTTTTGTTATCACCTTACCAAGCTAAAAAAAAACCTTACCAACCTAGTAACCGTAGGTACGAAGGCTACATTTTCAACCGACTTCAAAAAAGGAGGAGGTTCTCAATTCGTCTGTATGTCTTTTTTTTTTTTTTTTTGTATCTTGTTACGCGATTGTTCCGCCATTTGTTGACCGATTTGCAAAATTCTTTTCATGTTTGAAAGGGTATACTCCAGAGGTGGTCCCATATAAATTTTAACACCTTCCCTCCTAGCCATGTCACAAATATAAATCGAATCGACAGCTTGACGCCCTGAGTCACACCGCGTTTCAAGTCAAACATTGAAGTCGGTTTTCTTTTTAGTAAAAAAACGTAATTGGGAATAGGTTTTATTAGTATACCAACCTTCCAGAAAACTTGTCAAAAATGTATGCTTGTATAAAACAGGTTGATGATAATGGTGATATTTGCACATTTCTGCACACACTCCGTGTGTAACGCGCTCCTCATAGGAACGTGATTGTGAACTCGAGGGGCAGAGTGGTCGGCGGGGGTGTGAAGTGTCCAATCCATACGAAGTGTTATCAGACAGTCCCCTCTGCCGATGAGATGGGACACTCAGGAATTACGTTCAGTCGGCTTTGATTATAAACCCAAAACCTCCGTCACTTTTACAAACTAGACTTACGCAAGCTCGAAACACAACACAATCTTGTCAAATCGAATATGGACTCTCCGAGCACATTGTTATGATACAAAATCGCTTGTCAGAAGGGCAGAGTAGACAATGTCGTATAGAAGTGAAACTCAGCTGGTATTCTGTGTCGGAACGACGCGGTTTGATTGGCTCGCCTCGGAAGAGATCGTAAAAATTAACGTTTATGGAACTCTAGGGATTTTTGCGACTATCTCTTTTAATTCTGATTTATCTTCGGGAGATCGGATAAAGAGCTTTGGCTGATAAGGTTTTTGTTTGTCAAGTATTTGATGTCAGGCAGGCGCTCGATAATGTAGAGACTTTCATTGTAGTAGTTCAAGTATGAACCACCAACTTTCGATAAGAATTTTAGGATTTTTTCTGTACCGTGTTTGTTGATGCTATTTTGGTCGATAGAATCTATAAAGAAATTCCGAGAGGGGTTATTAGTTATCCCGAGACATTATTTATTTTTAATTTTCTTTATTTATAAAGAAATACAAAGTACTTAATGTTATAACAATATCTAATCTATCCATGACCTATTATAATAACTATTTATAAATATTAAATATTTATATCTATATTATAACTAGCGGAACGCCCGCGACTTCGTTCACGTGGTACATATCAACATAGCCCTTATCACTTGAGTAAGCTTTTCATCACATTAACTAAACTGAGTGACTGTGACTGCAAGTTCAACTTTGATGACTGAGTCTGAGTCCGAGTCTCACTCTAAATCTGACCCTCAATCTAACCCTTATCTCGCTCTCACTCTTAATGTGACTCACAATCTCACTCTCACATTTTAATCTGACGCCCCCCCATAAAGTCACAAATCCATAAATCCATTAACCCCACTTCCAATCTCACTCCCACTTAAGAAATTCCACACATACTTAATCACCGCCAACACCCTGTTTCAGGAATTATTTACAGCCCTCCATTTCAACCCACCCCCTAAATACAAAAGTTCACCCCACCCCTACGAAATCCTAAAATGCAGCAGAAGAAGAATGTATCTTCCAAGTTTTAAGTTTTTAGGACTTATGGTTCTCATAGCAACTGTTACTCCCTCTTTCACCCCCTTTATAGTGAAGTTAAAAAAAATATATAAAAATATTACTCAGTACTCACACATAGCGAGTTTCAAGCGAATCGGACCACGCATTCAAAAACCCCAAACAAACATTAACACCCCCTGCACCCCCTTCTAGGGGTAGTTTTTTTTTTTTTTAATGCATACATTTTGTAATTACACTAATTAATACTCATACCGAGTTTCAAGCGAATCGGACAACGCATTCGATAAACCCCATACAAACATCAACAACCCCTTCTAGGGGTAGTTTTGAAGCTTTTTGAACGCAGACTCATTCACAGAATTCATTAAAATTGTTGAACTATCATAATTCTAAATTTCATGTCTCTAAGTGCCAGGAATATGATTTTATGATTTTTTCCCGTTATTTTCCACTTATCCCACATTATACCATTTCCCCCCACTTTATCCCGCATCATCCCATTTTTCTCGCTTGATCCCGTTTTTTCCTGCTTTTTCCCCGCTTTATCCCGAATTATCCCGCTTTATCCCACATTATCTCGTTTTTTCCCTGCTGTATGAGGGATACAGTTATTTTTCCCAGTTTACCCCGCTTTTCCCGCATTATACCGATTCTTCCCGCTTTACCCTACTTTTCCCCCACATTATCCCTCTTTTTCCCGGTTTATCCCACTTTTTTCTGCTTTTCCCCCACTTTATCCCGCATTATCCTGCTTTTTCCCAGTTTATCCCGCTTTTTCCCCACTTTATCCCGCATTATCCTGTTTTTCCCAGTTTATTCCGCTTTCCCCCCGCTTTATCCTGGTTTATCCCACCTTTTCCCCACTTTATCCCACATTATCTTGCTTTTCCCCAGTTTATCCCGCTTTTCCCCAGCTTTATCCCGCTTTTACCCCGCTTTTTCCCGGTTTATCCCCCTTTTCCCCTGCATTTTCTTGGTTTATCCCGCTTTTCCCCGCTTTATCCCACTTTTTCCCCACTTTATCCCGCATTATCCTGCTTTTTCCCAGTTTAACCTGCTTTCCCCCCGCTTTATCCTGCTTTTTCCCAGTTTATCCCGCTTTTCCCCCGCTTATCCCTTATACGTTATCCCTTCCCCAAATACCCCACTTCCATTCCCAATGGACTTATGGCTCCCATAGAATCTGTACTGTACTTCCCCTTTTTCACCCCCATTAAAGGGTAGATTTTGAAAAAAAAAACATGCAGATATTTTTTATTACACTACTGCTAAATACTCATACCGAGTTTCGACCAAATTGAACCACGTATTAAAAAATCCCACGCAAACTTTAACACCCCTTTCACCCCGGTTTAGGGGTAGTTATGAAATTATTAGAGTGCGGAATTTTTTTATTTACATTTTTAAATAATCATACAGAGTTTCAAGCAAATCGGACCACGCATTCAAAAAACCCCATACAAACATTAACACCCCCTACATCCCCTTCTAGGGGTAGTTTTGAATTTTTTTGAATGTAGACTTTCATTAAAAGCGTTGAACTATCATAATTCTAAATTTGATGTCTCCAAGTGCCAGGAATACGATTTTTCATACAATCGTTTTTACCCCTTTTCATCCCTTTAGGGGTTGAATTTCAAAAAATCCCTTCTTAGTACATCCCTACGCACCAAGACGGACATACCCTCAAAATTTCAAGTCTCTACGACCAGCGGTTTAGGCTGTACGTTGTCTATCAGTCAGTCAATCAGTCAGTCAGTCAGGACAAAGATTCTTATAATAATAGATGACTATTTATAATATGGCTAGAAACTTAGTTTTGCTATCTGCTGTAAATAAAAAGGTGATAAGGGACACTTATAAAAGTAATCAAACGCGTGTGGAAGCGGGTGATAGCTTCACTCCTCTATATAACCTCTTATAAAGATACTGTATACTGTATAGCTATAACACAGCCACTATAAAGATATTATATGACTTTTTTGCAAATATTTGTGTGGAGTTTGTTCATACCTGTTCGAGTTCGATTGTCGGATCAACTTAGCATATAGATAGTGGCGCCTACAAGTCGATAGATAATCTAATCTATTTCTGGGGATAAGAAGGGATTGTATCTCATTTTCACGCAAGAATAATATCGAGACATTTCTTATATTTAAGTGCAAATTCGGATTTGGAGATAAATCTAAATGTTTTTCTATTATTTCGAGTGGAATTTCTATTGGGTCGAGATTGATAGTAATTCGGAGTCACTGAAACCAATCGAATGGAAATAGGATTATCGAAATTGAAATCATTCCACGAATGATGTGACAAGATAGGTGACACACTCGAATGGAAAAAAAGTAGAAACTTTAAAAATAAAAAAAGTACAGCAAGTTTTTCTATATTTGTCATTACATTTCAGAGCAGATATTGCAGAAAAGTTTTATCCTCGTTTAATGTATAATTCTGCTGCTATCCGGCAGCAGGATGTAACGATAAAGGCAGGTATCCAGATAAAATATTGCAATGGGCGCTCTATAAACTTGCAAATTTCCTTCTGAAATGCATAATAAATAAGCTTGTACTTGTAAGAGGCGCTCGCCCGCTATCGCTACTTCATTTACTGGTGGAGTTGTCTTCAGGTATTCCTATCAGCTCTATTAAGCCGTACTATCTGTCTGCCCTAGTCTGTCACCAGAGGAGGCCTATGTCCAGCATCTGCCTGCCATTGGTTTATCGAGATACCATTGCATATGCCAATCAAGAATGGTATTTCGTTATTTCATGGGCTTTGGTAGCTGATTAGTAGGTAACCAGTTAGTGGTATATTCATAGCAAGTGTTCCTATTGAAGTTGGTGCTCGTGCGCCTGTCGGCTGTCGGCCATGACAGCTCGTACAAGTTTAGATAAGCTGTCAAACGGAATCAGAGTTCAAAGCAACTACTAGCATAAACAAGTACATACCTATTCATAGCGTTATAATGTTCATATTGTTGATGCCCTCGACCATTACGTCAATAGTTTTTCTAACAGCTGTCTTGCAAGAGAAAACTAGGACTTTTTCAGTTCTCCCCTTCATTGTAGAAGGATTATGGTCAAGGCTGTGTAATGATCTGCCACTCAGCCACGAAGCCTTATAATAATAAAAAAAGTAAATAAAAAAAGTCGTTCTTGATAGAATGTAGTGTGAGCGCGCAAGCTCAGCACATTCATGTACCATAGCATAAGCAATAGTATATCAGAATCAATGTAAAGAGACTTCACACTCAGACACCGAACAATAAACACGTATCATAATCATGAAGATCTTTCAATACATTCGTCCACCAGAAGTACAACCATAAATAACCCATACATTAAAAAGTTTATATATTACATAGCGACCTTGCCGAAAACGAGGCCGATGGAATATGCAGCAGTCATTTTTTCCCCAAAAATATAGAGGAAAAAATGATGAAAAACTGAATTATGAAGAATTGAAGTTTGAAGATATTACCAAGAAAAACTGAAGATTGAAAACATAGAACAAAATGAAACTATGAAGAATGAAGAAAATACTTATTAAGAAGAAATAAAAATGAAGAGTGAAGAAATAAATAAATACTAATAAAGAAGCAAAAATAATCGTGAAGTGAAGAAATAGAATAATGAAGAGTGAAAATAAATAATGAAGAAATAAAAATAATTTATGAAGAATAATTATAGAAGACAAATGGAAGTTTAAGAGAAGAAAAGAAGAAAGAAGAATTTATTGTTGGAGGAGCGAGGGTTATCCCGGCTCAGTTAGCAGTGGTGTCCAGGGTTATCCCGGCCCAAGCAGCCTTCCAGTTAAGGATGAGCCAAGCAGCCTTCCAGAGCAGCAGGACTAGGACGAGCACCTGTCTTCGCCTCTAGGACAACGGCAATCTGATGACCACAGCGTCGAGACGATAAAGTGTTAAAGTATAGGTATAAAATAGGGATACCTACCTAAACAAATAACAAGGTCAGTAAATATTTTGTGTACGTAGAACGATTTATTGTCTTTAATATAAAGGGTTATTGATTTTTTAAGAGTATAATTTTAAATCATTTATAGAGTAAAGGAATTTGTCAATTAAAATTAAAGTGTGTCAGTAAGAAATATTTTTTTAGCTAAACATTGTAATTTTTATGAGAAATGAGTTCAGAAAATTTTGATTTATGTACAGCTATTGAGTGTTTACCAGTAATTAATGGAGATGAAGAAGTCACACGAGCTCTTATTGATGGAATAGATTTTTACAGTAGTCTATTAAATGAATCAGGAAAGAAAATTCTTATAAATTTTGTATTGAAAACTAGGTTAAATAAAGTAGGAAAATTTTATTTAAAGTCTGAATATGAAAATGTAGATGAATTGATTAAAGACATGAAAAAATATTTGTTGCCAAAGAAATCACATCCAGCTTTGCAAATTCAAATGTTAAATTGTAGACAAGGTTATAGAAGTTTAGTAGAATTTGGTCAGGAAATTGAATATCTTTTAACTGAATTGACTTTAGCTCAATTAGATTTTTTGGATAGTTCAGAGGAAGAAAGTAGAAAAATTTTGTTAAAGGTCAACGAAAAATCAGCTGTTAAATGTTTTTGCGATGGTCTTAGGAATTCTCGTTTAAGATTGTTTATGGCATGTAAACAACCTAAATCACTATCAGAAGCCATTCAAGTAGCATTAGATGAGGAATATTTTATTAATTTGATCCCTTTCAAATTAAGTAATAGAGATAAATTTATTCAGAAAAAAGAGATTTGCAATAATTTAAATGAAAAAATAAATGTTGAATGTAAAAACGAAACGAACAGTACTGAAAATGTTAGTGAAAATAATCCTGAGGAAACTTTTGATATTGTGAAAAATAAGAATGATGAGTTTAATGTAGAAAATAATAGAGAAATTAATCAAGGTCATGAAAATTTAAATTCAAATGAAAGGAATGTAAGAAAGAGACACAGCATTAAAAATCAAGAATTGTGTATCATGCCTCCACCTGACATGGTTATCTCACAGAGTCAGCGAAATTCTATCGCTGATGTACCGAGTGTTCGCCGCACTTCGATACCTAAATGCGCTCTTGTAAGAACCAAAGTAATGAAATGTGATAGCGACATGGATAATGACATAGTAGGGAACTGTATCACTAATTTATGTTTTGTAAGACAAAGTTTGAATTTAAGAAAAGATAATAATGAATGTAACACGACAAAAATAAATATTGACAAGGAAATGGAGTTGTTGAGGAGAAAATCTTGTAGATTTAAGGGTTGATTTGTTTAGTTAAAATCGTAGAAAAACTATGTATTAGAATTAGATAATAAAATTAAGTGGTAAATATAAAGTTTAATATTTAGTATTGACTTGACTACATAGACGCGATGCATTCAGGACTGATCAACCTGTAGTGTTATTAATGACTTTATGACTATTTTCTAGTATGTATGATGTTAGATTAACCAATAAAAAAAATAGTATGTATGAATAAGATACATTTAACAGAAATAATGTAAAAGTTAACGTTTTAAACAAATAAAGATAAAAGTTAAATTTCAAGTGAATTATGAGGATAAATTTTTTTTTAAAAGTAATAAGGGTATGAAATAACTTAATAATACTTTTTTTGTGAACTGTATTAAATTATGTTTATAATAATGTGTTTTTGAAAAATAAATGAAATTCATGATAAGTACCTATTCATAAGTCGATATATAAAAATTAATAATAAATAATGCTTTGTAATAGAGATAGTAACATGAAATAGAATATACATAAATAATATGTTATGTTTATAGAAATAATATTAAGTTTTGGTAATTAGAAAGAGAATTTTAAGTATTTTAAATGTTTTGGGAAATAGCTAACTGAATAAAAATTGTATCAGAATCAATTGTAACAAATATAGATGTAGTGTGAGCAATTGAATAGTAATGTTTAAAGCTTATAAATAATTTTAACACGATGTATTAAAATTATTTATCCCCAAAAATATAGATGTAGTGTGAGCGCGCAAGCTCAGCACATTCATGTACCATAGCATAAGCAATAGTATATCAGAATCAATGTAAAGAGACTTCACACTCAGACACCGAACAATAAACACGTATCATAATCATGAAGATCTTTCAATACATTCGTCCACCAGAAGTACAACCATAAATAACCCAACACTAAAAAGTTTATATATTTCAAGAACGTCGAAGTGAAATTATCAACTGAGCGCTTCCATACTTCGGATGGCATATTGAATTACCGTTCCCTTAAGACAGAGGCCTTGAGGTGGCCTTAAAACGTCCATTAACTCACACGAACTTACTAATCCTTAAAAAGTATCAATGAGCACTCTTGTACCACTAATGTTCGGTGTAGCGCGTGATGTCTGTCGAACTTTTGTCAAAGCGGTAAATCCCTAGTGAGTCTCTTTTGAGTTCTAGTTTGATGAGCCTTATTTTGTTTGATATGATATAACTTAGTGGATCTATATGTAGTAGTTAGTTTCTGTAAATAAATGTACTTATATTCTATCAGTCGATGCTAAGTATTCCAGATCCTTTGAAGATGTCTAAGTTTGAAGGTCTTGAGGAAGTCAGGGACACGTCCAAATAACCGAAAACAACCAGCATTATTTATTTATTTTATCCCCAGATGTGGCCATAAGCTGATACAAACTTACTTAAGCGGAATAACATAATACCGTTACAGAGTGCGCAGTAGTGTTGTAAATCGGGTTAGAGGCGATTTGTTAGTAACCGCTCATTAGGAGACCTATTACTGCGCAGTCGAGCGCAGCGAGGGAGGCTGGCTCACTTGTGTTTGTTACCTTGGGTTTTCACGGTATTAGTCGCGAACAGGAGCAGCGTGACTCCAGCAGTCCTACTGAATAAATGCTTTTTGACTTTGAGAACACTAGTTTACAATGAAACTTTATTTTAATCATGATACTGTCAGATGTCGCGATTGGTGCTAATCGATGAGTTTTTTTTCTGTACGTAGTATTGTTAGTCACTAGCGGCGCCTCGTGGTTTTAGTTGCAGTCTCTTGAAAATACTGTTTCTTTTCTCGGGCATTTTCCAGAAAAACTTTCAAATAAACTTCGATCTGATTCAAAAAAGAGTAGGTACAAAAACTAGCTACACCTATTGCACCACATTAGAAAATCATTTAATTATATGTATATCATTTCTATAGATTTAGTTGTATTTCCCAAGTGACAACTGTTCTAACTGAAGTTCTATTCGCTATAATACGAGTACCTCCGTATTTGTTCACCAGATGTTCTGCTGAGCACTGTGTCTGCGTAAATACGAGTAATTGCTTTTACTGTCTCCCTTCACGATACACGAGGTCTGTTTGCAATCTTACTGCTTTGACATAAGGCTAAGTTTCCTACAGCACTCTGTATAAATTATTTTCTTTTGGCAACTTTGGGTGAATTTGATTTAGCCTGTCAGCGCTAACTAAATTAAATATAAGTACAAGGGAGACTAAAACTACTGGGAATTTTACTGTGTTTTTAGACCTTAATTGTCTCAGGAAATCTTAAAGTGATCAAAAGGCCAAATACGCACATAAAAATGAAGAAAAAGATGGTCACTAACTCATACGAACTTAATTTACTTAGCAATTAGCATGGGCTTGTTTGTTTGTTCTCCATTTAAAGACGTCCCCAAATGTTGCCAACGCAGCACTAGTAGGTAGGATTTCGAGTCGTATTCAAATTGCGCAGCTGAGCCGTCCCGACGCGCGACGGTCGCAGGACGCTTCGGAACCAACGTCCTACAGATTTATTGTAAGAGCTGTTTTCCGATGCACAAGTTTACAGACTAAACTTGTTATCGAGTTCAGTTGTATTACATCCATGTAATGGTTCCAACCATTGAAGGCGCCTCTAGCGGCGACAGCAATAAACTAAAATGTGTAATTAATACAAAATAGTCCTAATACACCCAGTATTCTTGTTTCCTAATTATTCAGCATTTCATTTAGTAAAAATCGTTGACAACGTTTGTTTAAGTATTAATTAATTTAATAAAACAAAAAAAAATAAAACAATACCAAGAAATCGAATACCTATACTTTATATTATTATGCTAAGTATCTATAGAAAATAATATGTACCTAATTGATGAAAATGTAAAAATGAAACTGGATTTGAACTTGACCCATGGCTGCAATTTGAACCAACGACCTTTAATTGAAAGACTAGGCCAACACGGCACGTAATCTAATGCGCTAAGTCTCTTAAACATAAATTATTATTAGATCCTCTTAAAAGGAAAGTAAAAATTAATATTAAAAGCTACAAAGTTGCTCGTAAGAGAAAGATTGTATTCAGACTTCACGACAATTCTTGGAAAATATATTATTTCTAAATACTTTTAAAATGAACAACGTCTTTTTGATTTCCAAGAAACGAGTAGAAACATTTTTACAAAAGAATTACTTTAATGCTTTGTTCCCATTCGATGTGAATTCATTTAGAATTATTCTCTAACTGACATGCAGGTAGGTACCAACAGTTTGAAATAAATGAATCTGAATATGAAGAATCATATCATTGAGTCTATGAATAAAGAAAGCCTTCTCAAGAATTCAGAAATAGATAAATATCAACGGGAAGTTCACATTGTGGCAGAGCCCAGGCTTTGAAGTTCACATTGTGGCAGAGCCCATGCTTTGAAGTTCACATTGTGGCAGAGCCCAGGCTTTGAAGTTCACATTGTGGCAGAGCCCAGGCTTTGAAGTTTACATTGTGGCAGAGCCCAGGCTTTGAAGTTCACATTGTGGCAGAGCCCAGGCTTTGAAGTTCACATTGTGGCAGAGCCCAGGCTTTGAAGTTCACATTGTGGCAGAGCCCAGGCTTTTTCTTTACATAAGTAGAAGAAGTTGTAGAACTTTTTTAAGTTTTCATGACTCAATATTTTAGATTCTATAAGGTCGTAGGTTCGAATTCGTTGGTGCAGTATTTCTGCCCAAGTATGTCGTAAGAAAATTGGCTAAAGAGCCTAAAAAAGTACCTTTACTTTATTCGAAGAAACCTCTTTGAGGCGCACTTAAGCCCCTTTCACCACAATGGTTCTTAATAACTAGTAACACGACAAGAAGTGCCATAAAGGAGCCATCCCGGCACTCAAATCAACATTCCGGAGTGCATTCTCTCAAATCCAACGAATTATCCTGAATTAGCTCCCCCGGGCACCCCGCGGTCGAACTAGGGTAGCCCTCGCTGTTTTTATATGACTAATTAGTTCTTTTAAACGTTTTTGAAAATTATCAAGTAGGTATGTAATTTTGGTTGATAATCACAGGTGAAACTTGACACGGAGTGGAGTGGTGGGAAGGCTATGTACTAACTTCTGCAAAATGTAGGCATGTGCCAAAGTGTCTTTCAATTCATAAACCAAAGAGGGTCGTTAATGTCTGTGGGTATCTATGGTGAATCTGAGCGTTCTTAGCTGTTCAACTGTTTTACTGACTAAAAGAGCGTTATTATCAGAAACGATTTAAGACTTGCATTGCTTTCGCAGTGTCACCACATCGTATCACAGAGTTGCCTAGACAAGTAGTGCTCAGTAACAATGTCATTACATCTAGAATCTGAAACCCAAGCTTTAGTGCTGCTACGACGAAACCCTTGCTACGTCCCTGCCCCCTCCCCACTCCGCTGTCGTTAAGTGGTTCGTATGAATCACCGACTGTCGGAGGCACGCACCGATTGTGTCTCACTGACAACACTACGACACGTCGAAATTATCAAAAATAGTCCTTAATGCGTAGGTTTAAAGATGTATTTTGAATGAATTTGATTGGTCATTGTCTTTGGTGTCCAAAATATTGCAAACACCAAAAAGTATCAAAAGCTATAACCCTTAAGTCTTTAGTATTATGGTTTTATTTCGAATAAAGATGTTCAATAATTCTTCTAAGTGTAAAAATACTGCTGGATAAACTGCTCAAATTATAAGTAATAACACCCAAATCCATGTTGATATCATTATGGTTATCCTAGATTCGAGATTAGAACCCACGCTCTATAATAAAGTCAGCCTTTCTTCATAATTTTACACTAAAACTTAAACTTAGTTACTCAGTTACTCAGTTATTTATTCACTATAAATTATCATTACAGATAATTATCAAATTAACATAATTAATATGTCACTATTACTGAAATACCAAGAAATAGCACAAGACTTCTTCACTGGCCCTTTGATTTACGTTTTATTTGCTACAATTTGTTCAATACATTCAACGATTTCCACACAATTTTCCCTTTTAAATACACGAGCGTGTCCCGCGAACGAATGAACGAACGAATGAATGGTTTGGAATGTTTTATCTTTTATCGGCGTTGATTGATTGCGATTGATCGAGAACATTCCGCGGAAATTGCTTTATATGAGTTCCACATTCAAATCGTAGCTGATGGCTCATGGCTCTGATGCGGACAAATTAAAATTGTAAGTATTCATAATTGTGTTTGAAAACATTAGGGGACATTTTTGCATGATCAGCAAAATATTATTTACATTAGGTATTTATTTTCTCACAAACAACTTGACGTATATCTCGTGTACAACTCGTCTCACTCTATCCAAATAATATCTTCATAGTAAACTGACACTGAAATCTAATAGAATCTATAGAAATAGGAGCAGAATCACTTAGCTCTTCACAAAACTATTCTACAGTGTACGTACACTTCACCTAGGTAGGTATTTTGCTATGGAACAAAGTCGAAGCATTCAGATTGCACAAGGTTAGCGTTGTCCCGCAAACCGGTGGATTCCATCCAATCGGGATAAATTCCGATCGGAACGGAATCGCAACGAACGCTTGTATGCAGCCTCCTCGTGGACCGTTTATACATAATGTAGAGCGAGCGCGGCTCCGCGACCAGCGCTCGATGGAGTTTCTTTGGACACTTATTATTCCTTCTTCTTATCGTGTCGATGCTTCGTCAATTAAATTTAGGGTAATTATTCTTGATTTTATGTAAACGTAAACAGAGATTCTGTATCTCCTAGGTGTGGTAGACATTATATCGGATCTTTTTAATTTTTGGCGATGTGGAAGGAAAGTGGAGCTCCAGAGTTACAAGTATAACAGCTCGGAAGGCCGTAAACGTGCATTTTCATTTTATCAGTACAAAACATTTTCTAGCCGGACTTGTAAGTGTCAGCTGAGTATGAAATATGGGGTAAAATGTACATAATTCTTAAGGGATTGCTTAGCGTTGTTGGCCCGCCTGTGCCCACACTCCTCCACTTTATTATCGGAATTCCGAAATACTCAACAAATAGCGAAGCTTGTGATTGTCTTATCTTATCGCCAAAAAAACATGAATCTTATTTTCTGCACTTTAGAGTTGAGTTTCGTGTACCGCGCTCCCGTTGAGGGCTAATCCGCACGATCAACAGAATTTAGATCCCTCCGGGCCCCGATCCGCTAGGGAGGGGACAAAACGGAAACCAATTTAATAATTGACGATAATTTTACTGATAGCGAAAATACCTAATTAAATCTAACAAAAGTTGACTAAAGTTTTTCAAGCTCTAATGATTCTCGAAATAAGTACAATCAAAATAGAAAAACAAACTCTCATTTAATACATAGAATGTTGTGGCTCAGATTCCAAATTAACATATGACGCGGGATCATACGACTAATTATTCATATTAACGACATCGTGCAAACACAGCGCCGGGAGCCAACAACCTACCTTCACTGAACAGAGTGTGCCTGAGATATTCGTGCAATACGTCACACTAATTCGTTGATTTGTGGTAAAAGAAAGCTAGATTGTGCGTTTTGAGCCTAGCTGATTCTAGAGGCTTGTTCCATGCACCTCTCAATGTCGATAATATTATCGACATCTGACTTGTCCCCTCTCTACGGTTGTCTCAAAGACATTATTCGGTGCAGAGATATAGCGCCGACAATCGTATTTGCTATTAGATCGGCTTCGACATTTGCGTTTTTGAAATCGACTTGCTCCCTCCTGCCGGGATAGTACTCATAACTTGTACTACGTACAGTCAGCCTCACCAAAGTCAAAAATTTATATATTTAGTAGGACCGCTGGGATCACTAAGTCACTTATAATCTTAAAACTAGGTGATTCTACTGTTCTTTAGCGATCAATACCGTGAACCAGAGCAACAAACACGGCTTGGGGATGAGCACACGTTTAGATGATCATCTTAAAACTAAATATTCAAGCTCCGGTGCGGAGCCAGTCGAACTAAAGTGAGGCTCGTCACTGTAAACCAACCAAAGTCATCTAACCCTGCCCATGAAGGTCCAAACCACCTTATATTATTAATTGGGGCTACAAGTTGGTGACGCTGACTGTACCTACTCGTATGTTCATGTTTCTTTCCACATGTTCACTTGCTTCTTGCCGTGTATGTAGTCCTCTTGAACCAGAGTGTGGTGAAATGAACTTTAGTGCTTCAAACAGCTCCTGTCGTACCTACACTTGGTACAAGTGTTCAAACTTTTAAGGTTCTATGGTTTCCTCAAGACTTTTCTTTAAGCAAGTTACAAGATACAACGAACGCTTCAGAAATAGTCAAAGTATTTATTTTATTCTAAAATATACCAAATTCTGATCACGATCACATAAAATTAGCTTGAAATTAATTTAGAAATGTATGGAATAAAAAATAATATTTTTCGTCTAAAAATAGTTGTGACTCAAGAAATATAAATAAGTACGCCTTAATGTAATTAGTAGGAGTTTTTAATGAATAAAATTTGTTTCCAAGGCAATTAATTAAACAAGACAAGGGGCTCTGAATATGTTTACAAATTAACTTAAGAACTTTAATAATTAAATAATAGAAATAGGATCTATAGCTGTACGTCTGTTTTTTAAGAAAACGACCATCGAACAACCTATTCTTAAACGGCCTTATTAATTATTATCTTATTACGTTTAATAAGGCCGAAAGTGTATAATACTAAATTGGACTAAGAAAAGCAATCCAGTGCCTACTAAATCTCCAAGCACTACAAGTGCATGCAATCCGTTGGCTATAAACTTGTCGATGTTCTCCACAAAATGGAAGATTTACGCCATTTTCAGCGGAAGAGCCCCAATAACGCGGAAGTTAGGGGAGAACAGGGCAAGGATAGCACTCGTAAATGGACAATGGAAGTTGAGTTTTGAAAAAGGAAGCGCAAAAAAACAAAGAAAAAACGAACTGACGCGGTAATCAGTCTAATTCACTTAGACACATTCGCATATATATGAATGAATGAATGTTAAGATCTAAGAAAGTATATAGAGATCTGTGGTGTCTGCTTATGTACCTCTACGGGGAAGTATGTTTTTTTTTGTATTTGAGTAAGTAAGTACTTATGAGTTGTAGTCCTAAAAGTTTATGAAACACTTATGATAAAAATCAAATTTTGATAGTACCGACTGCCAAAGTTATTTGGGTTTCATGCACAATAAACTGTCTCACAAATTCGCGATAGAAACCTTTAAATCCCAATCGCTTTAAACTGCAATGAAAAAGCCACTCGTAAAAGCAATTCAACGTTAAAACAAAAAATAAAACCGAGTTCATTGAAGTGACACCCCTCCTCCCGCCGTGCCCCCACCTCCCGCCGCTTGCCCTTCGTCATCCAATTTAAGCTGTATTGAGACTTTGAACCCGGCTCTGCCCGTAGGCAAAGACTTTTAGACTACATGACACAGTAGAGAAGCACAGTATTGCAACTTTAGCGTAACTAGAAATATCCAGTAACCTAGACAAACTTAGTGTAACGATGCACCGAGACTCTGTTTTATCAAGCAACAAATATTTTTAAAAGTTTTTAATTGTAATATTTTATTACAAAGTTTACAATATAATTGTTGCGCGTTCCACATTTGTGTTGCTCTCTGAGTGAATGAGGTAAAGATAGATGCGTGTCGGGTTCTAAGCAAGCAGAAATCTATGATCTATCCCTAAGAAAAAAAAGCGTGATTTTATGTATGTATGGTACAAACTTCAGTTAAGTTATCCGTAGTTGTGACACTGTTTATTCTGCACAGTGCCCTGACTCGGCGCTTTAAGTGAATCCATCCAGCGAGCGATTGATGCGGCTTTCTTTTAAAACGAGCCCTAATTGCGCTGCCGCGGGTCCCCGGGTCCCGCCGCTTGAGTTGGCCGTGGGTCCCAGGGTCCCGCTTTAGTTGGGACACGGCGACGCTTCCTACACTACTAACTCTTTGTTTTAGTGGCTTCTTGTACTTAGACGTTCTTTCTTAGTAACGATCGAGCCTAAAGCTATGCCCGAGTAGTCGTTTGCACAGGATTGGATCGACTTTAAACTCATAAAATTAGATTATAGCATTTCCCTATTACCTATATACATTTGAAATACATTAATCATACTACTCGTACATCAAATAAAAATAGGACCACTTATTTTAAGCAACTTCTAAAGGCGAATAATTATCTACTTATAATGAAACAATTCGAATTAAGTTTTCGTCAGCAACAATTACACGTCGTCAAAGCAATTATTTATTCAAAAGTAATAACCTACAATACCTATTTAATATAAAACTACACTCATTTTTAAGTTTACAAAATCACATGAAAATGTAAATGACAACTCTATTATAGTGCTATACTACATAGTAAAGAAGACAGTACGTCAACTCACAAACTATCCGAGTGACGCTAACGTCTCTATAATTTGTTAAAGTTTGAGGCGAAGAGGGAGAGCGGGGCGGGGGGGCGAGGAGAGTCATCAAACGAATGTTTGCGAAGTTTCACGAACACTCATCATTTAGAGGTTATCGCGCAAGGGTTGCCGAAACGAAAAGTTTCTCCCAAATTCTTTATTTATAAGAAAAATGGCTTCGAGAAATTTTTAAAGGGCTGTAAAAAATATGTTGGGCCTTTCTAAATTATTTATCGCCATAAACGAAGTGGAAATTCACTGACATTTAATAACACTGTTCATCATGGTGTTAAACGCTTGATACTTACCATTATTTAGAACCATACTAAACTACAATGAATGTCTACCACGCCTTGGGGATATAGTCGTGATTCTGTTTACGTTTTAAATGACAAATAATAATATGAATAACGATGAGAATGCAACTCTACTTGAGATTATTTTACTATCTTCAAGTAATTTGGTGCTAGTTAGTACTTGGTGACTAAGCTACCAGTACCTCTTATAATTGCGTCTGGACGTTTCTCTAAGTACCTGCAACATCTAGATTTTTTAACAATAGTGTAACAAAATCCCTTTTTTATGGTATCAAATAAGTAGCAAGTTATACTTATTTACAAAAAGTTCATTGTTCCTTGATGTAGAAACTTATCTAACAACATTACCAACTTTTTATATCATAATAATAGTATATTCTCAGGTTATGATATCAAAACTTATCGCTTACAAATAAGATACTTATCCTGTCATAACGAACTACCTCCCCCCCCACCCTACCCCCTTCTCCTCCCTAATGTTGTTTGCAAACACGTTGATAAGAAACAAAGGATTGTGACACTGTTGTATTATACTGTGTCATTGTTGGACCACAGAGAATAGATTACAGAAAAGTAACTCTTAACTTTTCGAAATAAAAGTCGAATTCACTCTCTAAGATAAATAAGAAATAGTTAAGTTTTATGCAATATTCACTATCATTTTTCAATTTAGTAAAGCCTTATAAGATTTTGTAAGAAACTTTACTTTTATAAAATCTTCAGTTAAAATGCCGAGGGTCAAAAACCCTAAACCTACAATCTACAATACCTAATGTTTGGTCAAGTACAGGTACATTATTTTGTAGGTATGTACTTGCGAATAATTTTTTGGCACTTGTGGTTCCCCTCTCAGGTTTTTTAATCGCAACCAAGTGTTACTTGCCCTATGTCCCTATAGTAACTAAGCGCGAGTCTGTGACACCAGTGCGTAGGTAGGTAGGTAAGTAGGTAGGAAGGTACCTACTCGTATTGTTCAGAGATACCCAACAATCGCGACGCTGATACATTGTTTTGGGACTTTAGACGAAATATTTCGGGGGCTTTTCGTGGGAATTTAATATAAAGATATATTTACTAGCAACGGTCCGCGGTCTCTCTGGTTTTAAATATTTTTTATGACTTTATCAAACCAAGGTATAAGCTATTGTCATAAGAAATTTCATCCAAATCCGTTCAGCTTTTTAGCGTGAAGAAGGCATAAACATCTACAAACTTATGTTTATACGAATCAATACAAACAAAGTCAAAGTCAAAGAGCATTTTATTCAGTAGCATCGCCGGGAGCACTTAGAAGACTTAAAATACCTAAATTACGTTGCTTTTTCGTATTAAAGGAAATACACCCAGAAGATTTTTCAAGATAAGTTTTTCAAATAAGTACTAATAAGTACCTACCAACGTATTATAAAACCTCATCAATAATAATTACCACCTTCAGGCAGCCTAAACATCCACTCAATTCCCAAATAACACGATGAAAAAAGCACTTTATATTCAATTCTTCATGGACGTATGTCGCTGACTGTTCCTATATCAACACTTTGAAGTGCTTCCCGTAAATGGTTTAAACTGAGATGTTGACACAAGAAACAGTAAACAACATATTACAAAACATAATAATTGGAGTTCAAGGAGTTTGATTCTCGTTCGTCACATTACCCGGCTTCTTCACACTTGTGTATGTGTACGTGAGGCCGTATTCACTAACCACAATACTCATGTGAAAAGTTAAAAGGACCTCATGAAGTGACATCGACATTCTCATTTAATAGATTTGAAAATATCTAAGAGCATTGTAAATGTAATTTTTTGCTCAAGATAACAAAAAGTATTTGCACCACATCATGATACCAGAACCAGACCAAAACAAATATTTGACCTGACGATAATCTTACTTGCACCTTGCACCTCTTTTTCAGCCGTATCACGCCGCCATTATCATTAATAAAAAAAAAACTTAATACTCGGCTGAGTTGATTATGATGATGACATCTAGATCTTTTTAGGGGAGCTCAAGTCAAAAGCATTTTTTAAACTTTCCATAGAAGTCATGTAATTGATCTCTAGCGTACAGTTTGTGAATAAGGGGTTAATTAACTTCCCCTCCGATGAAACCCTTTCAGCGAAACTTGAGCCCATTGATTGCTTCTCAGAAGACGAAAACTTGGCGGACAGTCAGCCGCAGTTCAGAATAATTCATTATTTATGAACCGCTCGTGGTGCAGCTTGTTTTTCAGCAACGTTCTGAACGGTCAGTAAGTAAATGGGTGACCGCTAGTGGCATAATCAACTGAGCGCTTCCGTGCTTCGGATCGGAGGGCACGTTAAATTGTCGGTCCGTACTTTTAAGTCGTTAAGCCATGACTGAGGCCTTAAGGCGGCCTGAAACTCCGTCATCAGAGTTGGCCACTGATATTCTAATGTATTGTTTGCCAGACATTTTGAAAGGATCTGGAACACCTTGACAAAAAGATCTGATAGAATGTCTACCGCGGCCTGGGGTGGGGAAGGGGGTGGGGGGATAGGTACAGTCACACATGACCCTGTATTTTTTGTATTTAGTAGGTGAGTGTACCGATGCTCTTGGCATGTATAGAACGGCCCCTCAGACACGTGAGATTTATCTCCGACATTAGAAGAAGTTACTCGCGCACTCAAGGGCTATTATTTAGGAAGTTAGGCTCGTTACTGTACACATTCTAGGCCTATTCTTTAGGGGTAGGCAGGAGTTTGCGGAGTTCAAACTTGGTGGATTTTTATAGCTTATAGCATATTTTTTATCTAGGTTTTAAGCTCAGCCCATTTTGAATTTCACTCAAATATTTTACTCTAGAAACTGTTTTGACGTAAACATAATAAAACCGATAACTCGCGCCAGCAGACAAACGAAGCACAAATCTGCAATAATACGCACGTCGCACAATAGCCTTTTGTAAGAGTTCCTTCAATGGGCGCGTTTTTAAACCGTTATAGCTAATGTATTCATAGGTCGAGGTTAAAAACTTCCTCCCCTCCAGGGGCGAGGGGGGAGGGGAGGGGAGGGGAGGTTGTAAGATCTCTCATCAATATTAAACCGGGAGAACAACAATTTGTTGATTACAATATTATACAAAATCATGGTTATTCAGCGGTCGCGGGTCTGCGAGACACAGTGTAGCAGAAAGCAGCTGTTCGAATTCTCTCACAATTATGGTTTTTTTAAGTCTATAGTATAGGTACCGCATTATATCTATCAAAATGTAATCTAAAACACATCGACGCCCCGACTTACTACAGAGTTCATTACAACTTCTTATTAATTTCTGTATTTATAAATAATATTAAGCACGACTATATTTCGAGGAGTTATATAAATCCATAAGCTTAAAAGAAAACTGTAATTACGTTTGTGCTTTGCTTATAATTTATTTCTACAATATTTCGATGAAAATGAAAATTCTAAAACCTACGTTACCCGCCCAAAATCAACTCCATACAAGTCGACAATGCGCCCCAATCGAGTTGTCCCACCGCCGTCTCCGCCGCGACCCCAACTCTAACGAGTGCTATTCACGATCGCGGACTTGCTGTGTATCGATGCTTTATCCGTTCGCAACTTTCAATCAACTTATTTATATTTATGAGACCTCATGATGACCTCTAACGTTTGAAATGTAAAATGAGGGCATGTGCCAAATATTTGAAAGTGTCCGTGACTAACAGACACAGAGAATATTTGAAAGTGTCTGTGACTAACAGACACTTTCAAATATTCGGCACTTGCCCTATTAGTTCATTTAAAAAAAGTTAGAGTAATAGTGCATTTTTTGACCGCTGGCGCTGTCGGGGGGTGCATGTAGCAATTTTTGTCTCGTGTTGCTAAGTCGATGGCATTTAGCCACAGAACTATATCTATAGTTCTGTGCATTTAGCAGCCGAGCAAGCGTCGCATTAGCAGCCGATGACTGTTTACTCGTAAAGAATTGAAGTGCGTTACTAAATCGTATCTTTTGAAATGTTTCCGCCTAAATGCTCTTTATCCAGGTGATTCTACTCCTGTTCCTGAACCAGAGCAACAAACACGGCTTGGTATTTAGCTTACATTTAGGCAATGCATCTAAAATCTAAATATTCAAGCAGTAGGAAGCAAATCAATTTGTTTCTGCGCAACTCGTGTATGAGTGAGTTAAGCAACTCGTGCGTGCTTCAACGAGACGTCGAAGGCTCCTTGTTAAGCTTCTAAAGAAGGGTAATTCGTAATTGGATGCTTTTGAGAACTCTCGAGGGACATCAGAGGGGTATTGACGCGGCTATATCAATGATAACACTAAATTTTCATTAAATCTCTGAAATAAACCTTAAAACTTATAATATAAATACGAAAGTTTGAGAGCATGTTTAGTTGTTAGTATTTCTTTCACGCGTAAAGCAGAGGAGCAGTTTTTAGGCCGCTTAAGGCCTCCGTCATGACTTAGTGACTGAATAGCTGGGACCGACCAATTTAACGTCTCACCGAAGCACGGAAACGCTCAGTTGATAATGTCACTGGCAGTCACCCGTCCACTTACTTAACGTTTAGAACGTTGCTTTACTTTGACGATCTATCAAGAACGACTTAGCAAGCTACTCCACGAGCGCTACAAATCATGAACTAGGTATGAAACGAAACATTCTAAGATACCTAGTTTTCCAGGTCTGATCAATTCACAAACGTTCATACCTTCCAAACTCCCTTCGTTCCCTCCTCCACTCCTCGTGGATGTATCGAAGGCAGACGGAGGATAATTGCATTGCGAGCGAGGAGAGGAATTACTCAAAATTAAAGCCTTTCCAGAGCTTTTGAGGATTTTACTCAAAGATACATTCGACAGATTTGAAACGGTTCCCGTGGGAAACGGAACCACGAAGAATTATAAAAGTTCTATCGAAGAAGAAATCAGAGAAATCTTTTTAAACTAACATTACTTAAATAAATGTTTAGTTTAATTCGATATTTGCAATATTATCACTTTTACAAGTGCGAATAAGCATAGGTTGCCTCCTGACGCTGTATAATTCATCTAATATGGATGTAAATGCCTAAGTTTTTTTTTGTGCGAATATTATCCAAAAAAGTTAGAGCCGAATTAGGTAAGTACTACAAATTCTTATAAGTTTCTTAAGAACACACCTATACTTATATATTTTAATTTTAATTGCTTGCGTCTTCTTAACCTTTATGTATCTCGCAAATGACCTTATTTTGCTTCTCCGTGATTTATCTTTTTTTTTTTTACAATAATCATGATTTTCGCTAACACGCAGTACTTACTACTGTGTTGTAGTACAATGGTTGCTCTACTTTAAAACCGCCGACCTTCTCACCCCACCGCACAATATCACTTCTAGCGTCCAGTACTTACATCAGCAAACAGCAATACAAGCATATTGACTGCGGCCGCTATCTGACAAGGCGATAAATAGCGGCAATAACGCCAGTGTGGCAACACCGCGCAATATCCAGCCAATATTGCCGGCCAGTGCTGCCAACTGGACACTTAAGGTGCGGCGGAGAATAGCTTTCGTGGACAAGTTGAATTTGAATTGATTCAAGGTGCAATACTTACACTTCTTACCTGACTATAAATTGTGTTATTTAATTACGGTTGCAACAATAATTGTTAATAATGTATTAAATAGTAAAGGGAAAAAACATTAAAGTAAATACACCAGATCATTATTATACTTTTGCAACAGTACATACAACGTATACAAACTAGATCAAAATCAGAAACTACGTGAAACGAACATCCAGAACCGAAATTCATTTTTTTTGCTTCAAACATCGTATCCGCACTTCTTATGTTCAGTTCATAAATGGGGTTAATTTTATTGTTTTAATTTATTTGTTTGTAATCAGACAATTCATACAGTCCATTTTGTTAGTAGACTTATCACTAGGTAAGTCATTAAAATGTAACAATGATTTAGTCCTCTGAATTAGTTTGAACATTACATTTTTCCGCTATCCCGATTGGGATGCTATCGCTGCCGTGAGGAGTTCTGCTCAGCAGCAAAAATTGGTCGCAAAGGAACAGGAGTAAGATCACCTAGTTTTAAGACGTTTCAAAGTGATCCCAGCGGTGCCTGAATAAATGCTTATTGACTTTTGACTTTTGAGTAGTGAAGGCAGCAGTGTCTGTCTTGTTCTACTGTGTGGCTGTGTTGTGTGTGTAGTCTGAGGCAACTGTTTATTATCTAGACTTCAAAGCCATGCCTGATATACGTCTTCATACATTTTTTTGAAGATCTATTAAATTTTCTTGAAAGGAAAGTTAAAACGACATTCGAATTTGTGAAGTCAAACTTATAACAAAACTTTGTTTCAGAAAACATTTTTTGTCAAATCGAATACAACTCAAAAGCACTTAAAACTTGAATAATTCTCTGCATGAAATACTTGTTTCGGCTCTGAGTACAAATTGGCTTTATTCGAAACTTTGCGAAAACAGGCAATAATGTAGCAATAAAAGTTGCATCAACTCGCGATTTACGACGACGCACTTACCGCTGAGTTATGGCACGGCGGCGACACTTGCCACTCGTTCTCATTAGGTAGCTACTATCTACCTGCTGTACATCTTACTTCTGCTATCCTGGTATATAATCCTATCCTACTAACGTTATAAATCTTAATGTTGAAATCCGTGGTCTCTGCCTTCCCCTTTGAGAAAGACGTGTATTTTATGTAAAATAAATATTTTGTTTTCCAATATGAGTAGTTTCGCTATTAAATAGCTACATTATCTACTTAGAAGAACAAAAGCCAGGTTGGTAGGTGCTAGTGAGTGAAGCCGCGAATCATTATAAAATGTTGTAAAAATGTTCGTACGCTTGTAATTGTATTAGGACATCTGGGACTGATTAAGGCTAGAATATTTTATGATTCATTTTATTTACGACAGCAAAATTCATACAACTTTGTAACGCTCGCTCCAATTTCTGTAAAATCCTTCTCTAAGCTCCATTTATCTTCATAAAGTACATAACATTGTAAGAACGTTAAACTAACTCCACAATATTATAAAGGAGCCACTGCAGACTGCTGTAACATTGTAAGAACGTAACCGGCCTCTGCTACACCGGGGGGCAATCTCCAAGATACTAGTGATGCGCCTTCAGATTTAGATCCGAACATTCGGCCGATTGTTTAGGAAAGTTTAACGAAACGAATGGTCAGCCGAATAATTTCGTGCAGGTATGCTCAGCAACAAAAACCGAATATTCGGCTGAAAATGTATATTCGGTAAACCAACGAACAATTCGCCCATTTCTTATAATAAAGCAATGTATAAAGTACTTTGCTGGTAATGTTCCCAGCAAGAATACTCCGACGTAACTTCGCCAGCGTTGAGCACTCAAATTATAATATAGCGAGAACAAACTGGCCTCGAGATAAACTTGTAACGCGTACTTTGCATACAAGGAGCGTTTGCAACGTGTGTGATGCATTGCGGCTTTTGTTCAACAATAGCTGAGCTCTTGCGTACTTTGCGAGCGATGCTCATAAAAGTTTTTTTAAAACTTCTGCATTGTTATAAGTGTCAAAACTTGCACCTCTTGTGGTGTATTAAAACTTTGTGCTGCATTTCGCATGAAACTAACTAATACACAGATTGGCTCAAATTTTCCCTTGTGTTGTTTTTCCAATACCTTGCTCATGCTTTAACTCGTTATCAAGAGAGTCAACATTAAAAAGTTAATTCAAAACGCCTCTTTGAAAAGAGTTTCTCATAAAAGTACTATTCTTCCCACAAACCCCTCTACCAAGATTGCTGCAACCAAACACGCTAGAACAACAAACCGTCCATTGTCCGTTGCTATCGCAGCGCGGCGCACATTGCGCGCTTGGAACCGACGATATTTGCTCGCACGGTCCACAGCCCGCGATGGACGTTATTGCACTTGCTACTTTATGTTCGGTTATGTGGTCTGTTGGTATTGGTACTTATAGGGATTGTACGAAGAAGAAATAACTGTATTCATTGACTTTAGGTCTATATATTTTTCAGGATAAAAGTACTCTATGTGCTATTCCAGACTATAATCGATCTCTGTGGCTTTCATTAAAATCCATTCAGCCGTTTTGTAATTTCTCGCGGAAGTTTTCTTCGAAACACGGTCTTAGATCTTTTTGTGTGATAAATCTGTTTTAATATCAAACAGCAATCACAGTAATCTACATTCTTTTAAAAGACAAGCAGCTCAGTCCGACTCGAGTGCAGCAGACAAATGAACGCAACGACGCCAAGAGCACCAGTTTATGTGTAAACAACACTGTTCAAAGTTGTATGGGACGTGGTCTATGAACCAATAGCGATACTGTAATGGTATTTCTGTAAGGTAACTCAACTACATCCTAGTGCAAAGGGGTATGAAAATCTGTCCCGGCTGTTAACAAGTCATTGTAACTGTATATTCAACTCATTTTACTTGTTTTGTCAGTTGACCCAATTGAACCTGCGACCGACGATATGACAGGAATACGAATATACGAAGAAAGAATGAAATAAAATGATTTTCGATTATTTGTTTTTGCGTTTATGTAATAATATGTTCCTATTTAATAAAATATTTTAAAAGATTTATATCTAAACCTATGATGAGGTAAGGAGATGATGATGAGAAAAACTTCCATCACTAGACTAGTGCTAGCGGTTCATGCAGTTGGCTAGAGTTAGTGTTTTTGTGAAAGTTAATTACGGCTCCAGTCCCACTGCAGATGTTCGAGGATCCACGCCCACTGAGCCGCGCTAGCCTAGTGGGAGCAACTCTCGACTTTTAAACTGGGATTTTACTCACCCAATGAACAGAGACATGCATTCACTGTGTCATCATCTTCCTGCCCTTCTCCTACGTATTGTGGGTCTTTGTCCCGTGATCATGATATCAGATTTCATTCGCCCCTGATTATATTAGTTTTCTCCTGTGATAGTGATATCCCCTTTGCTGCTGTAGCACACATACATGACAGGCTTTTTGTTTTTTACTTGTATTCTCTTTTTTTTTTTTTCATTTTGTTACTGTATTTTGTGTGTGCTTGAGTGGCAAATAAATAAATGTCTATGTCTATGTCCATGTATTGGCTAAAAGCAAATGACAGAGATAAAGATACAAAATATTGAGCAGTGGGTGTATATCAGGCAGAAATGATGATGATGAATAATGTAGGAGTTAAGATAAGATAGGATTTATTTGACTTCAGTGCTCCAAATATAAAGTTGCTGTAGAAGCAGCCTCGAGCCTTCTTGTCGTGTCTCTAGTTCTCTGGAACCAGTGTGGTGAAAGGATTATAAGTGCGTCTCAAAGAGGCTCCTCCGTGCACTTGACACATCTTATAAAAAGTCTTTAGCCTAAATCACCGTTATCAAGCTTACTGTGCGACCGTAGCAAATCTACGGCGTAGCACTTTTCGTAGAGCTACGAGATTTCGTAGCTGTTGCGTAGATGCGCTACGTCGTGAGTTTAGTTCATTATCTATTTATTTAGATAAGTTTGTTCATACCCAAAGCGCATCAAATCTCGCATCAAACTTTTGATACGTAAGAGAGAGTCCAACTCTCGCAATGGGACAAATTATGTTTGACAAATCTTTAAAGTACTTCTTTATATACTTTTTACTTACTTAAAACTATACTTTAACTTACAAACTCAAGTGACTTTATCCAAGAGCAAGTCTGCAAAGCATTAGATTTAAGTTACCAACAATGTAAAATCTGTTGTATAATAAAATAAAATAAATCGTGTATGTACCCGATAATGCTTGCAAATATATTCCGTACATTTTGTCGGTGCATGTCGGTGCATCCCACACGTGGTGTGTAACGGAGCTCCTGCAGGTTACTCAACTATTTTCTCTGTATCTAAGTCTGTACTTGTTTGAACTGTTTGACTGTCAGCACAGAAAATAGATATGGTAAAGGAAAACATCGTGAAAGAACTTTTGCAAAATATAATAAAAATGAGTACTTACTGAATAAGACGATAAATTGTGTATTACATAGATAGTGTATTCTGTGTGGAAATCTATGATCTCTTACTTACGGAAAAGGGTGCCAATTTTAACACGCGCCATTTTTCATTAGGTGAGGTAACAAACTACCTACCAAATACCTACCCTACAAATCAATATTTTGTTAAATTCTAACCTAGTCTTATAAACTTAAATACTACCGTTACTGTTCCGAGATGACTACTATTTCTGTCGCCGACTGTACAAGGCACCTTCGTAAAGCCTCTTGCGGCTTCGTTTGAACGTTTGCTTTGTTCATTTGTACAATATCCGATTGTTCTGACACGTTTGTGTGTTTGTAACACAAACGAATCAATGTTGTATGGTTTTATTGAACATTTAGTTTACTTTGTACTTGAAAGAGTGTAAGCTTATGTAAAAAGTTGTGTTATGTAAAGAAGTGAAACGTTCAGAAATTTTCCAAATTCCGTTTGTGCAACATATTTTTTATTACGTAAAAGAAAGAACTTAAAAAGGAAAACTAACCTAAGCCTTCACAGGAGGTCCCAACATAAATGTTATTCCTGAAAGATGATACCTTTTGAATATACCTTTTGAAAGATTAATTTCAAGTTTAAGAAGTGCATATTCAATAAAATATTAGAGATAAATTGTTAATTTTAATTTACCTTATCTTTAAGATCTGTGGATTTGGTGAAAACAAATAAACAAATACCTTTCCCGCAAAACTCAAAAAACCACATCCTCGCTTGTGATATGAGTTCAACATTGAAGTCAAAGCAACTATTGGTTTTGTCTTTAAGCGAGGCGTGTCCATGTCCATCCGACACGTAGCTATAAGATATTCTGTGCTGCGGCGACATAAATCAGGGATATCGGCACTATGATGTGTGTCGCGCGGCATACGCGATTAGCTTGAATAACGCTTACAACCAACCGTCGTCTCAGATCTAGCCGATTTATATCAGCTATTCTTCGATAAGACTTGTGGCATGAAGAAACTCTTGTGCTGTTGTGCATATTTCTAGTAGAATCTAGTGGCTAAGGGTAAGTCGGTTCCTACTTAAAGTTCGTTTATCACGTCACCGTTTCCGTGATCAGTAAAAGTGTTCGTACGAGTCAGTGGCCTGTTCGGTGACGGACTTTTTAGGCCACACTTAAAACCTTGAGGCCTCCGTGCATCTGTCATTGACCAAACTATAGACTCGAGTAATTCCAAGATGCTATTTTTAAAAGCTATCTAGTAGCACCATGAATTTGTTGTAAATAACATATTTAAACATAACATATTTTTTTTTGTTTCCTGGTGGAGTCGTTCCTGTCGGTCTCATTTTACTGTGGTAAAGTTTACAAAAGCTTGACAACATCTTTCTATTTAAAGTCATTATAGTGGATTATTACCGTCTGCCCCCACCAACTGCCCCCACGCGGTGGCAGACGGTAACACTTATGGCTATCCACCCCCGCGGGGGTGGTTAGCCCATAAAAATTAGTTTGTCAGATATTTGTCTCGAGTCTGGGTGTTTCTATCTATAATAATTATGAATGTATTTACAAAAAAAAGTATACGAGTATAAGTAGTATATCAGTCATGTAGTACCCATAACATAAGCTCTGCTTACTTTGGGGCTAGATGATGCTGTGTGGAAAATCCAGCATTATTCTGTAATATTGTTGGATAAGTCCTTATATCATCTATAAAATGAGACTGTTCAAAGCAACGATCTCCGATCTCAAAGACTGCTAAAGCACCGATATGCAGCTCCCCATAATTGCCGCTAGAGGCGCTCGTGTCGATGCTTGCTTCAGGATTACGTACAAAGGCAAATATGCTAGTAGGTACCTTTTACAAGAATTAATATTAAACATTGTGAAAACCCTTATTTGCAAATGATTTTAATATTTCATTTTTTATCATAGAGAACGGCCAGATCAAAAGAACGTAAACTGTAAGCGGCATGTTTATTGTTTAGTATGAGGAATAAAATATTGATGGAATTAATGAATAAGGTTCTCGATTTTATGCCAAACTTCCTGAAAATAATAAAAGAATATCTACCAGCCCTTATATAAATACAGCCGTGATTGTTTCATAAAAACAAGTAGTCGAGCTGCTGTCTGCAGTGCTTGAGCGACTTTTAATCGCGCGACATTAGACTTGTTGATGCGATGCAATATTCATGAGCCACTCGTCGCGTCGCGTCGAGTAGCACTGAACTGAACTACTTTGTTTTTAATGTTTGCATTCAAAATCTTTGGCTCTGTAAAAATAATGTTTGCTTTACTACTCATTATGTTATTGTATACTAACTGTCCGTGGCTTCGCTCGTGTTACCAATATACTTATAATAAACCACTCTCCTTATCAAAGTTTAAAAACATTTACTCAGTTAATTCGATTACTGCTAAAATGTATCACCTCTTCTGCTGTTCTTTTGTTATCAAATACCAGAGAACCCGAAGAAACATGGTTTGGAGCCTAGCTTTCTTTTCGGTAATCCATATTCAAGTGTTCGTAGTTAGGTACTTAATGATATAGAATAGAATAGAATAAAGTAATAATATAATGAGCGCACGAGTAAAAACCTCTAATTAGGTCATATTTTGTGTACTTGTTTATTTACCAAAATATCATCTGTAATGTATAATGAAATGTAAACTTGTACTTACTTATCATTAACGTTACGCAACCCAACACGGGTAATAAATTAAAGAATATTGTCCCTTCAGTTGTAAACTCATTGGTAATTCCCCTGTAATTGCACCGCGAGCTCGCATCAAATATTCATTCGCGATTATTGATTGTATAATTTATTAATATACAGTCCTGCCTGCGACTTCGCCTGGTTCCAACATTTTATAAATAAAATATTAGAGGACATGTCCCACAGCGCCATTTAGCCCCAAACTTGCAAACACCCCAACCTTAGCAATGCTTGTATTGAGACTAGATCACCAGACTTTGTACATATTTGATTCTGTGAATGAAGACGTTATGTCAACTCTAACAATTTTCGAAATACACCGATAATTAATACTACCAACACAATGCTGGACATTTCACACAGCATCACTGTAGAGCTTGATTTATAGGAACCACATACATACACATGCACATCATTTTATATACATTTTTCAGAAAAAACTGCTAGTTTTTTACATTTACATCAACTGTCATGGCTGGAGATTATGCAAGTAGAGGAAGGCCGAAAAAGAAGTGGTTGGATTGTGTGAGAGATGATATGAATGCGAAAGGAGTGGATACAGATTTGACGAGTGATAGGAGTGAATCGAGGAAAAATACATGTTGTGCCGACCCCGACTTAGCGTGGGATAAGGGCAAGGGAATGATGATCAACTGTCAGTCAAAAACATCGATTTTCGTATTTATCATCCCAGACCACTTTCAAATGTTACACGAGCGAGTTGTTTGTTTAAATTAATGCATTATTCATTTTACAACCAAACCAATACAATGGGAGACGATAAAATGAAACGGATTTACAAAGACATTCTAAGATAATACAAGTTAAGCTATATTTGACAAAATTTGTCCCAGTTCCATGATTTTATGTATTTACTTTAGTTTTATTTATTACTATCTCGAAAAGAATCAACATACTACAAAATGTTTTATTATTTATAATAATTTATCTAACTTCATGTGAGTTAGTCTGTGGTGTTTAGGCATGAATATGGGCCGATGGCATGCTAACTCTGTATTATGTTCTAATAAGCGACTGCAGCCCCGCGGGATCACAAAGGAACACAGAACCTTGCGTGGCCGAGGCGATACAATCAATTACTATCGGAATCTCATTGTTTGATAGTTCATTAATTACATTTTTTGTATGATAATATTGAAAACAACCTCCCAACCTCACAATAAAAACATTTTTGAAAAAAAAATTGAACCGACTTCACAGAACACAAACAGAAGAACCTTCTACACACTAAAAAGAGAAAAATAAGAATATAATTTGAAGTCGGTGCCAACTATTCATTTACATCTAAGAAATTCAAAAGAACTTGGGTGCAAAATTGTATCCTAGTACGCTATCGCTCGATTTCTTTTTTTGATAGGTACTTAATCGTATTCACTTGGCACCGACTTCAAATTATATTCTTATTTTTCTCTTTTTAGTGTGTAGAAGGTTCTTCTGTTTGTGTTCTGTGAAGTCGGTTCAATTTTTTTTTCAAAAATGTTTTATTTTTCACTTTTTAGTGTAAGTAAATAAATACTGTGTAAATAAAAGTGTATGTGTAAATAATATAGTAAGCTACGAGTACATTAAGACTTTGCTTATCGTAGCTTAAGTAGGAAAGGATAAGAGAAGTCATGGGCAGACCTACTAAAGGACACACCGGAGTTCAGCAAGGGGGAAAACTATCAATCCATAAGGAAAAGAAAATATTTTGGACTACCTCGGGTGTAATACCGTTTCAAACTATTTAATGTTTGACTCAGATTGTGAGTCAGGGTGTGTTGTGTAGTGAGAATGAGGTTTTTTGAATGTTACGGGAAAACTGTCAATCCCTCAGGGAAAAAAATATATGGCGCCACCTTGAGAGTGTGTCCTTTACACTTTCTAACAAAAAAAATTTTGGAAATCGGTCCACAATTTTCTTAAAGTTCAGTGATTGTTTTAGTTTTACGGGAAAACTATTAATCCCTCAGGAAAAAAAAATATATGGCGCCACCTTGAGAGTATACCTCTTTCTAACAAAAAAAAAATTTTGGAAATCGGGCCACAATTTTCTTAAAGTTCAGTGATTGTTTTAGTTTTACGGGAAAACTATTGATCCCTCAGGAATAAAATTTATATGGGACCACTATAAGAGTATACCCTTTCAAACAAAAAAAAAAAATTGGAAATCGGTCCACAACTGACGGAAATATCGGTGAACATACATAAAAAAAAAACATACATACAGCCGAACATATAACCTCCTCCTTTTTTTGAAGTCGGTTAATAAACAAGAATGTCTCCAATTTTTTTCAATGTAGACATTCTTCAAAAGTTTATTTTAAGTTTGAGATCTTTTGACTGTGAATGGAAATCGTTAGTTAATTAATTAATTAATAAATAATTAGTTAATTACGCACGTCCAAATACCAATTTACTAATTTTGTTCATATTCATGATTATTTTGCAAGTGAAACTGAATACATGTTGTTGCGAGTGGACTAGCTGCCATAATCACGTGCTCGCGAGTTTGTGGGTTTGTATCGGAAATAGTTCCGATAGTATATAATAGCGACGCAAAAGGCTGCGGGTTCGATCCCTGCCGCGTGACAAATGTTTGCAGGTTCTACAAAAATTTGCCTCTAGTCTGGGTGATACGAGTATCTAAGTAGTATATCAGTCATGTACTAAGTACCCGCAACACAAACTCGCCTTACTTTGGGAGTAGAAGATGCTGTGTGCAATGTCCAGCATTATTTATCTTAATTAACTCGTAAGCTACACTAAAACTGACGCGTTAATCGCAGAACTAGCTGCACAAAATACGGAATTGTAAAATTGTTCATGAAATGGAAGAAGGTGATCTTAATCTGAGTCCGAGTGTCCGAGTTCATCCGCGTCGGCGTCGGTTTAACTGAAGCTTTATTCAGTGGTTCGAAGTTTTAATATTTATAACGGAAATAAAAAGCGCAAGACTTAAAGAGCTAAAAGTTACTTAAGAGGGAGATCAAGCTTCAAGCTTAATTCTTTGCACTTTTGTATTAAAATTAATTGCGAGTGTTGAGTTTTCTTAGAGAGAGGTTGGAGGCTTTTGAAATGTGGTGCTGGAGAAGGATGGAGAGGATTAGCTGGACGGAGAAGGTTACCAACGAGGAAGTGCTGAGAAGAGTTGAGGAGAAAAGGGTTTTGATGAACACCATTCAAAATCGAAGAGGAAAAATGATTGGACATCTTATACGACATGACAGCTTTATCAAGAACATCATAGAAGGAAAAGTGGAAGGAAGACGAGGAAGAGGAAGGCCTAGAATAAATTTCATGAGTCAGATAAAGGAGAAGATCGCTGTCATGTCGTATAAAGAAGTAAAGGAGACCGCATTGGAAAGGGAGAGGTGGAGGAAGTTGCATCATTGCACCGACAAGAGCTGAGCTCTTAAATTTGATGATGATGAGTTTTCTTATCAGAAGAACTTAGTTTTTGTTAGATGTTTTAATTTACAAAAAATTAAGTGAATCTCAAAATGCCTGATATCAAAAACCATAAGGTACTCGCTAGTAAGACTACTAATGAGAGAATAGTAGAATACGTATAGTAAAGGGTATTTGGAGTGTTTTATAAAGATACAAATACAAATTAGGTTTATTTTATACTAAAAAAGTGAAGAATATAAGTGATATTATGGAAGACATGACTTAATTAAAGTACAAATTCAAGACTTTATCTCGATTAACCTTGTTATAAAACACACTGATTGACTCACACCTATTCATTTTATTTCATTCAATTTTATTTAATCATCGATGAAAACTAAAATTAAAAGTTGTCTCAATGTAAAAATCTAATTAAAAGTTCATAAAACAGCTAAATACAAATGGTGGATCAACAAATTAGTAGAATTTAAGTTAATATTCGTATAATTGTAGATAGATAAACCCTACGAAAAGACACCCCAACCCCCAAATACTTCGGAATGATTCTTGCGCACTTCCTCTCTTTGGCTGTAACAGCCGCTACCATCTGACCCTGAAGTTGACTGCACTTGGAAAACCTTCACCGCCATATTACGTCTCACCGAAAGCAAAGCTTAGTCGCTAAGGCCCTTATACATGGTGTAAAGTTACGCCGGGTGTACCTTAGGAGTAACCATACAATTTTTGGAGTTTAAACCTGGCGTAACTTTACACCACGTTTATTAATAAGGGCCTAAGAGTACTGGAAATTACTGTCCAAACTTCTTTTACGTATTCTTTTCATAAAAACTTCGTCACCAGAGCTAGCCGCTAGCTCACAGAACATCTTGGCTTGCGGAAGTACTAACATGGGTGTATGATTTAAGCCTTTATTTTGTAGGTAATCTAATGTGTTGTTTATTTTTAACACTTGAATTTTACACAGTATATGTAAAACCCATTTACAATTTTTTATGAAATGTCAACAAAATCATATCACTATCTATCGGCGATAGTCTATCAGGAAGCCTCCTAGTTCCACTTGACCTACATCCTACGGATCAGCCTCAGAGGGGAGAGCGGGGAGCGCTGGGGGGGGGGGGAGAACTGGTCGTGTGTGACTATAATCACATCGATATAGGGTAACTTCCTCTTAAAGTATTCAGATGTATCCTCTGACTAACCTCTAAGTCTTGAACATCTATTTATTTATGACCAATGACAGTCTACGAATCTCGGCAATTAAACATTCTAGGGACACTACTTTTAGGCACACTATTTATTCTCTGCACGCATTTTTTCAGATTTAATCATTAGTAAGACTTCTACAGCATTCGTTTTTAACCTTGGTCTGAACACAGGGCATTTATTCCCAAAGCTACTAGTTTCAGCATTTAACTTGTTACTAAGTCGATCTAAGTTGAGTCCAGTTGAGCCTAAGTCAGAATAGCTCATAGCACTACGTATAGAGTGGACACTCCCCGCCCCGCACCAACCTCCTTCACTGCCCCGCGGATTCTCGATTGCGTTCCTAAAGTTGATCTCACGAAGGCTGGTTGGTTTCATGTGTAGATTTGTTTATATGTGCGTAATCAATACTGAGTACTGATCATTCGTCCATGGAAACAACGTGCATGTGCATCTACACACAATTACGACCGACCCACGTTCGCGAGTCAACAAATGTAGGTTCAATTAAGTTACTAGCCTCTAGTGATGGAGGCCGACTTAAGGCCTCCTTCATAGCTAACTTTAAACCTGGACCAAAAAGTGGTGCCAATGAAAAGATTGTATGAAGTGTCCGAGCTAAGCCTAGACATTAAGCCCCCAGTAAATCTAGGTAATAGGATTTCGTAAATTAATTACAGCTGAAATCCGTCGGGGCGTTATCTAATCAACTGTAAATGGCGAATGAGCTAAAATTGCTTTTACAGCTGTGTGGGTTTTTGGATAGAAAATCGTAGGTTGATAAATAAATAAAATAAATAAATAATTACCTATTACTATAATTATTCGAAAAAATATCAACCTCCAACGAAAATAAGCTTTTACTGAGAAAGAAATGCCAAGTCTCAGTACCTATAAAACAAGTTATATTTTCAATATATGACTACCTAGGTAGTAAGTTTATACTGAGACTAAACGACCGATAACTATGTCGGTCGGTGCAAACCGGCCTTAGTCATTTGCAAGTTTGAAATTATCCAACAATTACAACAAAAGGACAACCTTACAATTTATCGAGCTCTGTTTTATTTAAAAACTTGTAAGAATAATGCTTTACTTCAAACAATAACTCAAGGGGAGAGAGGGGTGGATTCGGAAATGTTATTATTTTACAATTTATTTACGTGTAAAATTACTTTCCATAAAAGCCTTCGTCGTAAAGATCCTAATAACGCGCCTCGCGACCCGTTAAGAGATTTTTGATTTTATTATATCGATTACTGCTCAGCCTTAGAACCCTATTTCATGGAAACAAGATTTAAAATCGCTAAGCAATCTTGAAATTTTGCTGATAAACTATGATCCTTGCTACTTTCTTTATACCACGGCACTAAAGTCCTAAATGGCTTGGCTTTTTCATGTTATATTAAGTAGGTATGGAAATTGATGCTTTAATGCTATGTTTTCACGGTTCAAAATCGCTAAGTAGAAAATCAGACAGTCTTAGAGAGATGTTTTCGTATGTTTCGTATGAACATAGAGATAGGGTTCAATATGCTTTAGCAAGATGGCTAGGGTAAATTGATCCACGTAAGCCAAGAGACGTTTGAAAAATCTTGAGTAGCGATAAGATAGGATAGCATCCTACAAATATGTGCCTCAGATTTATTTACATACTCGTAAAGGATGCTGGTGACTTGAAATAAACGAGGGATCTCTTTCTCAAGTGCCTGAAGAGGATAACACGTTATTTATTATTTATAAAATATGAAACAAGTAATGGATACAACCTGTACAAGAAAAAAATATTATGACAACTCACACAACTCTAAACCACTACAAAAATATTTTCAAATCAAATGCATATTAAATTCATAAGAACACTTTCCACGTGTTTCTGTTATTTCGGGGCATCGCTTTCTCGCCAAAACGTACGTGAATAAAGATTTAACAGCAATGGGTCATTACTCCCCTCTCTCCTCATTAGCCCGGCTTGATGGAGGCTGATTCTTTAACATTTATTTCTTTCTAACACTAACTTCTCCTACGACTTTGCTCGTGTAGCCAGCGGTTTTAAACTAGAAAGCCCAAGACGTAATAAAGTAAGCTCGTTTAAGCGTCCAGTTCGTTCAGGTGGCGTACTTACTCCGTCTTATTACAAGAAAATGAACCGAGTTTAGACTAAGACTAACTAAAAAACTGTCCCTAGAAAAACGATCTTTAAATACTCGTACATAAAACGCTTTTTTGTGGTAACAGTTTTGTTTTGACATGTGTCAACATGGGGTTCAACTAAGATTTAACGTTAAACAGTACTGAGTTTTTATGCTGTATAGGTAAGTTGGGTTTAAGTCATTGCTGAACGATTCTATGATTGGGGCCGACAATCACATTAAAAGTAGAAAAACTATCATAGTAAAAAAAGTAAGTTTTTTTATAGTAAATTTAATATTATAATTTAAAAAACCTACCTGTGGTTTTTTGTTTAGTTTTCTACTGATTTCGTTTTGTCCGTCAGTGTCCGGGCGCGGTTGGCGGGCGTCGGATTGATGTCCGTCATTAGTATCGCTAGCGTTAGAAACGGGAACGTTAAATTAACGCTATCTAAATAAAGTCTGCGTTTTATGGCCGCCTCTAATTGCGGCCATCGATCAAAACTTGAAGCGCATTGTTTGGAACACGATATTATTTGCGAGATTCATGAATTTTACGAAAATCTAGTTCAGTTTTGAAATAACGCATCAAAGTAGAATCTAAATAGAAAGTGGCTATTATTGCTGTAAATTGGAACTCGTAAAATATTTTTTGTGAATGCTTAGTCTCAAATCGATTCAGAATACCTTTACATTAAAATAAAACAACAATCATATCTTTACAAATTGAATCTTACCCCAGCACAACAAAGCTCAATTTAAATTGTCTAATTGAGTTGTTTTCGTGACCGAACACCTGTTCAAGTTTGTGACTTGAAGGTGAGAGTAAACAAGAATATATCGGTTATTTGGTTATTCGGAACAGTCGGCGACAAGTTGTCAAATATGGATACCGAATGTTTGAAAACTTACTAATTATACTGTTTTAGGGGTCCGTACCGTATTCAAAGGGAAGCCTCCGTTGTCTGCCGTCATTGTTGGATGAAATAGTTCTTCTATTTCATCCAACAATGACGGTAATAAACTTGATCTACTTTTGCTAAACCATAGACATCGGGCGTAATAATTCTCAAGTGCAATTGACCTGGATAGGCGAGTCAGTAGAGTAAATCCTTGACCAAGTACACGTGACACGTGGGCACGTTGGGTTACCATCGGCGTCGTAACGTCTTTGATCGTGTGTGTGTGTATTGATTTACTAAATAATATCTAACCTTCTCCTCTTGTCCTCAGGCTTTCCCCTCGCGAGCGCAGAATGGAGCAGTTCTGAGCGCGCCCCCTCCCCCCTCTCACCCCTCGCAGCCGCTGAACTAGTCCGCGACGCGCCCCTCTACCCCCCGCTGCAGCACGATGAACCTGACCACAACGATTTACAGACCAATATCGAACGGACAACGCACCACGAAACCACTGAGACTGAAGATGAAAGCAACGTACAAAGGAGTAAGCGGAGTAGCCAAGATTGGGATAAGACTGCTAAGGTGAGGCACTGAACACATAAACTGAAATTAATTATAAGTAGTGACAGCGTGTTGGTATTTTGACGGAGTAGGCGTTGAGCTCATTATTAAAAATAGCATAACAGGCCGATGAGTTGTAAGAGGGGCTAGACCGAAACTCAAGTTGGGACCATTATTTCCATGCTAATTTACAAAAACTTTTTGACTGCAAAAAAACCCTAGAACAAAATCCTTACGAGCACAGCGAGCCATATTCTTTAGACTCAACAAACTAGCGCAGAATGTTCCTCTCCCAGACGAGCGCAGCGAGCCGGCGCGTGCAGACGGGCGACACTATCCTGAACATTCGTGGCGCCGTGAGGGACGCTATCGGCGACGCGGGCGCAGCGCCGGGCCCGCGAGCCTCCTCGAGACTTGACACCTTTGTCATCCGCCCGCATCGCCGCCCCAGCCATCCGCCGCCGCCCACCACGCCCCCTAATAACCAGGTACAGACATACATACATACATTTACAAAACCGTAGCAAGTAGCTTGTGATACCTAGGAATATGTAAAAATCAAAGTAAGGAACAAGTAGATCTTTATGAAATACATAAAAATCTGGAAAAAACAAGCTTTAGCAAGGATATTATCGAACATTAGGTTCGTCAAAGTACCTAGAAGCTTCATCTGCCTCCGTTATTATATCAGCTCGCTGTCAAAACATCGTTTACTTAAACATTCATATTCTTAAGTAAAGCGCAGTCGGCTTAGGAATTTGCTTAAAATTGAGTTGCTATACTAAAAACACAAACAGGTGATAAAATTTAAGAAAACAAAAAATGATATATACAAAAAAAAAAAAAAATTATAATGTACCTATATCAAAGTAATCCAAAGACAAGAAAACTATTTTTGAAAAATTGGTTTAATTACAGTCATCCGACTGACCGCGCTAATGTTTAAGAGAAAATGGCGCAGTCGGTGCAAAAACGAAAACATGATATTTAATAATAAATTGTACACAGGTGCCGAAACATGACCGAGAACTTCTCGTGGACGCGCACTCAACAGCACGAATACCTTGCGACCTCGTCAACGCCACCAACGTGCGCTGGTACAAGGATAACGAGGTAAGCGTTCATATCATGTGATTTATGTAGCTCATATATTATATTATGATAAGTAGAAAGATTCAAATTCTTTATTGCATAACTAATATAACATTGCAGGCCAAGTAGGTACCTAAATCGTTACATTAGTGATAATTAGACAATAACAAGATATTAATGATGTTATTTTAGTAATCACTGAAATGTCTCGTATTTTTTTTAAATGGACTGGAATTTGGCTTCTACATAAGTAATACAATTTTATAATTTCAGCGTTCAAATAAAAGTAATAAAGCATTTCAATTATTCAATGATGAAACATTGATTGAACTTCATAATAGATCTTGAATTTTTCATTAAAGATCAAGTTGATAAAAAACCCATTAGTTAAAATTTCAATCATTTTTTATTTGAAATGGATCCACTTGACACTGACAGCTGATCTTTCAACATTCTAATTGAATATTCCAAAGTCCATAAATTATTTTTTTCAATAAAACGTCAAACCGGGACTTGTTGAGAATTATTTCTCATTGGAATCGTATAATTATGAAGTTCTAATTGCCTAAGAACTTGTTCAGTCGAGTTTAAAAGCGGAAAAAGTTTTGCAGCAGATGTCTTTCTAGGAATTTAAATTCAGCTATAGTGAATCTGAAAGAAAAAAATATATACCTACCTTGTATTCCTTCAAAGTAGTGAAGGTTTCCCGTATGGAATTGAGACCAACACCAACGGGTGGTTTCTCAACCGCAAGTCGTCAAACTGCTGTGTGTTCTCATTACATCTTGCCAAAACTTTGAGATGAATAATAAAATCTTGTTATTATCATTGGCAGTCTCTAGTATAAAATTACGAACTATCTTTATGTTTGTACGTGTGATCGACCAATATTAATGTACTAGATTTTCACAAATTTTAAAACTTTAACGCAACATTACACATTTGCACAAAGCATTATCAATCAACAATCTAGCTAGATGTACTGGTTAGCAATATTCCGTCTAATTGGTCCTTCGAGCCGGATGATAATAAATAATAATAATCACGTTCTCAATGGGTGTCGATATGGCATTGTCAAACGGTACAAGTGAGGTTTGTTCCCAGTTAGTAAGTTAAGGGTAGTTGAAACCACGGTGTCTACAAGTAAGTATTATCCCCAGTTGCTGAGCCTCCCCAACTCGCCAGCGGGTTCAGCCGTGTGGCGCGAGAGCTCGGCGGCCGGCTCCTGGGCTGTGGTCGGACGCGCCACGAGAGGAGATGCGGCGGCTTGGCGCTGTTCCTCAAATGGAGTGTCAGGACAACCTACACAACTGCTCATATACGGTATTACTTACAGCATCTTGCTTACAACGTCCACTTTAGTAGAAATAGAGTAAGATTTTTTTTGCAAAAAAACTTAGAAGGTTTTTTGAAGTTTGATTGACTCGATCTGAAGGCCCTTGTAGTTTTCACAAAGGTTATCGTCCCCAGAGCCGGTCCGGTCGGTGTACCTGGCGATGGACGGGCGCCGCCTGGACGCCGGAAATACCTGGGTACCTGTAAGGGACAAGACCGAGCTGGAAGTACGCTGCGTCGCTGAAGGTAACAATCCTTGCTTACACCAATGTTTGACCTTTGAACATAAAGTAAGTAAAAGTGACATTGATACTCTGAAACAATAGAAGAAGATTGTTTACCTATATTATGGCTGAACTTGCGGGTCTTTCGGGTGGTCGCAAAGGACAGAGACAGACAAGAGTTTGACTTGTCTTGACTTGTTAAGATTTGAGAGATTTAACTCTGATTACTTAAATAAAAAGCTTATTTCAGTTTTTATTGATGTAATGTGTAATGCAGGTGGAGTCCCGCCGCCCGAGCTGACGTGGCGCCTCTCAGCGCTGGAGCCGGCTCTGGACCATAGACCCTACCTCAGGATACATTCTACCAACTACTCCGTCGGTAAGACTTCCAACGAATCTATCAGATTTGTGTCTTGCAAAATTCGTTAAAAGTAAAAATAGTTTTCTTGTGAATTGGCATTTCTTGCGTTGGTAGGTTTAACCTGTTTGTCAAAATAACACAAGATTTTAATGTTGAAGGAAAACATTGTGAGGATTCCCTCAGCTCAGTCAACTATAATTTTTGTACAGAGATTAAGCTGACAAGGTGACAAGATGGTTTAGGTGCATTCCATCTCAAACAATGTACCGTCAGCGTTATATTGAAGATACATAGGCTTATTAAGTAAAGTGAACCTAAGTAAAGATGTAAAAGTCTATTATTATTCTTTATCCAAAGAGATCGCTCGCAGTTTAGTCAATAAGTCCTCCCGTGGTATAGTGTGCGTGTATTAGCTTTTTATTTACTTTTGTTGGTCCCCCAACAGAGGGTGCGTCATCCTCTCACGCGGCGGTCACAGCGGCGCGTGAGCTCCACAACGCGTCGCTCCAGTGTGAAGCGCGACAACGTCGCCCCGACGCTTCGATGCTCGCGCTCGCCGCCAAACTCGAGATACATGTCACCTGTGAGTATTGCCTTCTAAAACGCACTATTTATTTATTTACACACTACCATTGTATCATGTTATACACAAAATATTCTTTCAAACAAAAAAAAATGTTGGAAATCGGTCGGACTGACGGAATTATCGGTGAACATACATAAAAAATAAAATAAAAAAAACATACATGCAGCCGAACATATAACCTTTTTTTGAAGTCGGTTAAATACTTGCATATTGGATACAGAACATAAACATCTAAATTCTAAACTAAGCTAAGCAGAAAACTAATAGAATACTTGGACAAAATACTAATAATAATTTCTAGAATCCTGTTGGTTGTTTGTGAGATAACCTCATTCAAACTATATACAACCCTCGATACGTACTGAGTTAATTCTCCATGCTCATGAATATTTAGTTAAAATTACAAACTAATACGCTTCGTAACTAAAGCTGCTATTTGATCCACAGATTGCGACTTTGAACACAAAATTACCACATTTGAATGTCAATACAAAATTACATATCATCAACCCTTTAATGTATTCACCGAATGTATGTAAATCTTGTCAAAGTTGAGGTCCTGGTAATCAAATATTTTGTGTATTTGCATTTGAGAGACTTGCACTGCCTCTTTCACTCCCAGTTTTCATTCTAAATTCTATTTTATTCTATTGTGTGTAAGGTTTCTTTAGACATTCTCAAAACTAGTCGCATAGGCGGGATTTGGATGTAAATCTGTCCTTATAATACTTGCAATCTATTTGCTTACCTAAATGGTAAATTACAGATCAAATTCTCACATACCTAAGTCCATTGCCACTGAAAAGGTACTTGTATCAATGAAAATTTGAAACAATAAAATCGAGTGCTAATATTCCTTTTAACACGGAAGTGAAACATATTACATCGTCAGGGAGATCGGTTGATGTGTGATACAAGTTAGGCCCCAAGAGATGACCTTGCGGAACGCCATAGATATGTATTTGCTACGCGTGGATTTTCCAGCGAAATTGTTTACGATGCACACGTGTGTTCCCTAGGCAATTAAGTGCGCGGAAAATATTTTACAACTGAATTTAGAATCTTGTTTTAGGCTGCTGTGTGATGAGATTTGATATCGAACGCTTTATGGAAGATTAGATAAATAAAATAAATGGTAGGTACTTTAACTAAGCAACAGAGCAAGAGCTGTACTTAGCGTAATTTACTTGTGAGGTGACAAACTCCATTATCTACCCACTATCATAGACAGTCGATGCCTAAACCCTACGGGACAGAGGAGTGACTTTATATTTCTTTGCATGTACACTTACTTATTTGACTCTTTGGGCAAAATCAGCAACGGAAGACTAATAACATTGATTTTGATGGTCCACTAATCTGAAAACTGTAATGTCTAAAATGTTTACAAACATTTGAAGACTTCTTGAAAGTCTCTGTTTATAAATTCTTGGTACAGTCTATATAGAAAGATAAAGAATGGTTTAAAAAAATAATAAAACTGTGTTTGCTTTAATTGCTCCTATGTAAGTTGACAAAACCAAGAGGTTCTACTCATATGTAAACTTAATCTCTTTTCGAACAGACCCACCATCATTCGTGATATCCCGTTGGCCGGGATTCGGCGTGTCTCTCTCAGCGGGCGTGGCGGCCGCGTTGCGCTGCGACGTGGACGCCAACCCGCCGGCAAGGGCCTGGTGGCTGAGGGATGATGATGATCCTACCAGGTATGGCTTTATCTATTTATCTACTCCTACTCTTCATGAACTAGCATTTTTATTAGAATCCTAGTTTTGTAATAGGCCTTCCGCAACACAGGCCAGACCTAGTGTAGGGTCCACCAATAACCTGTACCTGTATTGTAAACTGTTTATGGGCTGAGGGCTAAGACATCTAACCGGAACTCAGCAAGGGGTTGGTTCAACTAGTAGAGATCTCATTACTTTTTTACAGTTAAATGTTGAGTCAAGACTCTACAAGTTAAAAAAGTTAAATTGGTTGCCTTGGAAACCAATACATGAAATGTTTTTAGTGGGATTTTGTACCTACAGGTTAGTATAAAAATTCCAATCAAAACAACTAAAAAGTTTTATCGTTGAGAAAGAAAAATAGTTGATCCGTTTCAGTTGGTCGGAGTGGAAGTTCTGAAAATGTTACCTCACTGAGCGCTACTATCTTTTGTAGATAAGTTTATGTTCTTAGAAAACTAAATTTTTTTCAAACAAAAACATCCGTATCTTCGGAATTCAGATCCCTTTGAGAAGAGGTATTCTGTAGAAACCTTCATTCAAGAGATTATCAGTAGCTAAGCATATTGTGGGATTTCCTCGGAATTGGATCTCGTGTATCTGATTTCGGTTTTGTGTTTAATAATTCGAAGGTTTCCGAGAGTTCCCGGAACCGGCGCGGATCCGGAACGACGTCGGTAACTAATCGGATTAAGCTCACACCGGCTTAAATTATTATTATTAAACCGCTTAGCTCTCACCTTAGTTTAATAACTACATTTAATGCGATAGTCTCAATTCTGTTCAAGACTACAATTATAGTACCTACCTACAAAGTTTAAACTAACTGCAACCGCTAAATCTACCATAGTTTTATAATATGTAGGGCACCGCAATCTAAGTGTCGGACGAAGTCGCGCCATCCCTCACAATCTCTTTACGGCCAACAAGAAATTATGTGACGGAAAGTTTGTGAAACTTGCTGGGTACACGGAGTTGTGGCACAGTTGTGGTGACATGCCGCTTGATTGGGAAAACTGCCTTAATTATCGAAGATTTTTATCAATTCAATGTTATTCTCAAGGGATTGTAATAAGTTGAATATGACATTTAAGATAATTGTAGATTTTTAAGGGAGTTTGTAACGCAACGTGCGTAGTTTATTGAGGAGCTTTGCTTCTCTTTATTATCTTTACTATTTCAACTTATTTTATCGGTTACTTGTAAAAACTCTTCAAGTAAAGAACGAACAAATTGTAAAATTATAAACTAACATTTAAATTTTAAAGCGAATTACTGACTGTTTCTGCTATTATCCTCAAAGTGTAAATAAGCTTAAATGAACTTGCTTTTACGTTAAAAATGCGCGGCATGTCGCAGTAGTGTGCAAGCGCCTCTGCGGAGGAAATTACTAACTGGACATAACCGAGTTACGCAGAGGTCCGACTTTATTGTGTACTAGCTCACGTCCGCGGACCCGCTCACTTTAGATCACGTCGAAAATAGAGAGAATTTGTTAAGGACATCCTTTTGTTAAATCTTCATTTTACGATTCAGGTCAAAAAATACAAGCGAGGATGAGGTTTTTTGAGTTATACGGGAAAAGTATAACATTTTTTTTTTTTTTTTTATATAATATTTGTATGGGACCACTTCGAGTGAACATTATACGTACACAAATACTAATAGCTGAATATGGAACCTCCTCCTTTTTTTAAGTCGGCTAAAAATGCGCTACGAGCGTTTGCTGTAAAGTGAAAGGCTTTTTTTTTTGCACTTGAAACCATCGAACTTTGCAGGTGAGTTTACAGTTGTACAGTGTACGTACATTGTGTATTGGGTAGGTAGGCAGTGTGCTATCATCGACATCAACACTGCTTTACTAATCAAGGTATTGACTACTGGGAACTTGTTGGTGACTCAACTAATTTATATTAAGTTTATGTAGCTTTAAATATAATTACAATGTAATAACTAACGGTTATGGATTTAACACTAATCATCATCATCATTCAACCCATTTATACCCACTGCTGAGTGAAGGCCGCCTCTCTTTAACACCAATAGGTAGGTACATACAAATAGTCTTGACCTCACTAAGATTCCTTCTTCCGTTGGTATCAGAAATTCTACGAGTTCCCCTTCTCGGCTTCTTCGGAGTTCGGCTTCTCAAGCGGTGAACCGCTTGAGAGTACTGGCACATACCTAGTCCACAATCAAATATTTTGGACTAATAAAGGTGCACGACCGGATTTTAACACGCGACCTAAGAATCAAAAGGCCGCTTCCACTAGACCACCAATGCACTATTAATTAATAGATGGCAATTTATATTTTTGAGAAAACGTTTAATATACATACACTATACATACATACATACATACACTAATATTATAAAGAGGAAACATTTGTTTGTTTGTTTGTTTGAATTGAATAGGCTCCGAAACTACTGGACCGATTTGAAAAATTCTTTCACCATTAGAATCCTACATTATTTCTGATGAACATAGGTTATAAATTATTTTCAAAAAAATTAGAGATCCTTATGAAAATTGCAATAATGTAACCAAAGGTGTAAAAATTTTGAACATAAATTTTTTTATATCGCGTGCGCTGCGAAAACTATTGATGATAGAACAAAAAAATGTTCTACAATATTAAAGAACGTATCAATATCTACAAAAAAGTCAGTGATAGCATATGTCCAACTATTGTGGTTGTGTCAGAATAATAACTTTTATAATTTAAAAAGTGAATAAAAATGCCGACCAAAAGCAGACCACGTTATTCTTATTTTGGTATTTATTCTTATCCAAATAAATTCCTTCGTAGTAAAGGCTGTTTCAGTACCCTTCGATTACTTTTTGAATGATTGAAATCGGACATTTTATTCAAAAGTTATCATGAGTTTAAAAATGTAAGATACATCGCGACCACAGAATAAATATCAGTTAGTACGGTAGGACAAGTGTCTGGGATTTTTAACACAGGTAACGGGATATTAATGTTTTTTGAGTTTCCCGATATTTCGGCGCAGTTGCATACGCCATGATCAATAGTATCTATGGTATTAATCATGGTTAAATCATGGTAAATATCCCGTTAACTGTGTTAAAAATGTTGAAAACCATGATAGTTTAAAAAGTGTCTGGGAACAATGGAATGGGAGAGGGGAGTGGTAATATATCAATGAAATATATATGGGAGGTAGGGGAGTAGGCTAGGGAGGTTTGGACACCCCCGTGTCATGTCGGCCATAAACCATCATGCCTATCGTCAAATTGGAATTTGATCAGTTAGAATTGACCATGTATGGGGGTGGATTGGCATGATGGTGTATGGCCGGCATAACACGGGGATTTGCCGGTGGTGTCCAAACCTGCCATACTGCCCAATACTCCCTTACCTACCTTAGACCTTACCTACATATTAACCTCTAAACTTTAAAGGATCATACATCCCGCTCCGGGACCGCCATGTTGTTATAAAATTTTTGTTAAATACCTATAATAAACCCGTGCGAAGCCGGGGCGGACAGCTAGTTATCATAAATCAAATTACACATCAATATTCGACAGTGTACACCTAACCTAACCTTTTTTTTTTTTTTTTTTTTTTTTTTTTTTTTTTCGTCAGAAAATCCATTATGGATACCCAACCGCCGTGGGGACGGCGGAAGGGTTATGTCGGACTCTCACCGACTAAAAACTGACGTGTGGCCGGCCTCCATGCATGTCAAGGGGCTCCGGGATCTCCTACGGAACACGCCGGTGCCCCTCTCGCATTTTGCCTAAGCACTGTCCCGGGAATGACACCCATAGCCACGCCCGGCACCCTCGCGGTGCTTACGGCGGCGCTCGCCACAGGAGCGCCGCCGCCCTCCCGGGGTTCGCATCGTGGACAGCCGAAGTCCCCACTACGGCCACCCGCGAACCCGGAAAGTCCCCTGTTTGGCAGGGGATACCACTCCGCCCCCCTCATGGGGGGGCAGGCGGTGCGGGGCGGCCGTTAGCGCCCCGCCTCCGCCTCCTTCTCCGAGCGGGATCGGCCCTCTCACGATCCCGCTCAGCTGCCTCTTTCTGGACCAGAACGGCTTCACAGAAAGAGGCCACGGCCCTCCAGGCCGTGTCGTCTGCCAGCATAGCTGCCACTACGCTTGGCAGACTGAGATCCTGCCCGATCCTGTTGACCAAGACTCTACGCTCCGCGCACCACGCCGAGCAGTGCTCCAACGTGTGCTGAGCGGAGTCGAGGTCTGACCCACAGTGGTGACATTGTGGTGTCGTTTCGCGTCCGATCCTACTCAGGAACTCACCGAAACAACCGTGTCCGGTGAGTACCTGAGTAAGTCTATAGGTGACGTTCCCATATTCCCTCCCCAGCCAGGCTTCGAAGTTTGGCACCACAGCGCCGACGACGCGTTGGCGCGAGCTCCGCGGCTCGTCGAGCCGCTCGTGCCACATCCCGAGCGCACGCCGGCGCTCCTGCGCCCGCACTTCAGCAGGCGCGGCTCCGCTCCCATCGTCCTGACGGAGACGAACGCACACACGTGCGTCCATCGCCGCCAAGATATCAAGGGGCGGGAACCGCGCCAAGATGGTCGCCGCCTCGAACGAGATGGTCCGGTATCCTCGCGCGATACGAATGGCCATAGGACGCTGTAGGCTGCTGTAGAGCTGCCTATAGCGCCTAACACCCGTCAGTCTCCCCGACCAGACGGGCGCTCCGTAGAGGGCCATCGATCGCACGACCCCGCCATACAGGCGGCGAACACCCTCCCTGGGTCCCCTGAGATTGGGCAGCAGTCTGTGCAGAGCACCCACTACCCTCTGGATCCGGGGGACGGAGCGGCTGAAGTGCTCCCCGAAGTCCCAGCGACTGTCCAGAGTGAGGCCAAGGTACTTGAGGTACGGCCCCACCTGGACGTCAACGTCACCTACGCGAACCGACAAGCTGGGTGGTTCCCTCCCCCTCGGGAGCTTGTGGAACCATAGCGCCTCGGTTTTGTGAGGACCTAACCTTTTTTTTTTTTTTTTTTTTTTTTTTTTTTTTTTTTTTTTTTTTTTTTTTTTTTTTTTTTTGACGCTGGGAAAAATGCCTTACGCATCCCCTCCCGCGGGGGGGCGGGAGGGGTATGTGGGACTCCCCGGGAGTGAAGCTCCCGGTATACCCACTAAACAACCCAGCGGCACTCCGGCGTCGCCTGCATTGGAGGGGGTCTGGGAAACCGGCGGAGCCTTTTCGTCCAGTCCCCCTCCGGCGATCCCCGCCCTTAAGGCGGGCCTTTCACGTCCCTCCTCGAGTTGAGGAGGGACTTCGGGGACGGTCATGAGTGCGCGACCGTCCCTCCCCGCTTGGTGGTGAACAGTGCGAGGCGGACGAAGGCGCCCCCGCACCTATCGTCCGCTATTCACCACCGGGCGGGAGAAGGCGGTCGTACCTCCGCCTTCTCCTACCCCTACGCTGCCTGCGGTGCGGCGGCGCAAGAGGATCCACCTCTCGCGCGCGCTCCGCCGCCTCCTTCTGCGATATAACGTCTTCGCAGAAGGAAGCGACTGCCGCCCAGGCATCCTCGCTTCCCAGCATCCCTCTAACTACGCTGGGAAGCGAGAGGTCCCGCCCGACCGCCGCAACCAAGCTGCGGCGCGGTTCGGACCACGACGAGCACACCTCGAGGGTGTGCTGCGCCGTGTCCACCGCCGCGCCACAGTCATGGCACGACGGTCCCTCCTCCCTTCCAATGCGGTGCAGGTACTTGCCGAAGCAGCCGTGCCCCGACAGCACCTGCACCATGCGGAAGGAGAGGAAGCCATGCGGCCTCTCGAGCCAGTCTTGCAGTACTGGCCCGAGAGCGTCAAGCGTCCAGCGACCAAATACGGCGGAGGCAAGGTCGTCCGCCCAATGTTGGATGGTGACCTCCCTCGCCTGTCGCCGGACGGCCTCGCGCTCTTCCGGGGCCGGGCGCTCCCCGAGCGCCCTGCGCTCCGCCGTCCACTCGTACACTCTGGCGAGCACCCACGCCTCGAGCTCCCAAGGAGGGGTGCCCGCCAGAGCACACGCTGCCGCAAAACCCACCGTGCGGTAGGCCCTTGCAACCCGCTGGGCGATGGCTCTTTGGGGCGCCCGAAGGGCGGTGAAGTTCTCCCTCTTTTGGAGGGAGTCCGCCCAGATGGGGGCCCCATACAGGGCCATGCTCCGCAGGATGCCGGCGTACAGACGCCGGCACCGTGCGCTGGGCCCCCCCAAATTTGGCATCAGCCATGAGAGGGCACCCGCAGCCTTCAGCAGGCGCGTCGACAGTCCTCTGAAATGAGGACTGAAAGACCACCGGCTGTCTAGGATGAGGCCCAGATATTTCATCTGGGCCTCCACCTCAATTCTGACGCCCTCCACATGGATGTGGGCGTCAGGTGGGGGGCGCCGCCGAGGACCGTGGAAAAACACGGCCTCGGTCTTATGCAGCGCCACCCTCAGCCCCAGGCGGCGGATCCTGTCAACGATTAAGGATCCGCCCGCCGACGCCAGACCGGCCGCCTCCTGAAAGCTCCCGCGGGCAGTAAGGAGAGTGTCATCCGCATAGCAGATGACACTCGTACCTCTCGGGAGCGTGAGGACCTAACCTAACCTAACCTTTTTTTTCTCGCTGGGAAAAATGCATTACGCATCCCCTCCGCCGGGGGGGCGAGAGGGGTATGTGGGACTCCCCGGGGACTCCCGGTATACCCACTAAACGACCCAGCGTCATTCCGGCGTCGCCTGGAATGGAGGGGGTCTGGGAAACCGGCACAGCCTTTACGTCCAGTCCCCCTCTGGCGATCCCCGCCCTTAAGGCGGCCCCGCATAGTGGTAAGTAGTGCAAGGCGGACGAAGGTGCCCCCACACCTAGCGTCCGCTACTCACCACCAGAGCTCTCCGCTCCCTTCGTCCACTGCGCACTCTAATTAAAGAGGTGCGCGTGGAGAAGCCTCCAAAAACGGCCGCAGAGGACAGGGAGAGCGGCAACGTAACACCGACACTCCTCTTCCACTGCGGCCCCACCGCTGACGCATCTTACGGTGCGCCACCGTTGGGTCGCGGGAGATAGGGCGAGCGGCAACGAAACACCGACACGCCTCTTCACCCGCGACCCTATCCGCCCGACGCCACCAGGGCGTCCCCGCCTGGGATTCCATTTCGCTTCACCGTGGGCCTCCAAACCACGGTTACTAAGCCCCCCCATCGCGTCAAGATTGGAATCCATCGGGGGGGAACCTAACCTAACCTAACCTAACCTACACCATTCATTTCTAAACAAGCCAAAGTGTTGTGATAATCATTTGCGAAAGCGAACCAAATGGTATTTTCAACGAAACTTGACATTGACATATATTGCCTTCACATATTCAAACTAAATTCGACTCATAATAAAGTTTGTATGAGTTATAATAAAGTTAAAACTGTGTAAACTGATCGCAAACTAACGTTATTTATTTAGCGGCCGGCAAGGGTTCGGTAATTCGGTTAGAACTCTACTAACGGTGTTATGTTCTATTTAACTTCGTTTTGTTTCAATCTATGTTAGTTTTGAATTTAAATAGACATGATTTTAAAACATTTGTGTTTCAATTCTAGACAGCTTTTATTAACTACGAAAAAGTATTCATAGAATTTAATGTATACTTTTAAAAAGTTGATTAAAACTGTTTGTTCTGTATTTTAGTCAAATTACTTTGATGTGCTTGTTTCATGCCTAATAAATATACTATTAGTAACAAGACCCAACGGGCCCTATTAAAGTGAATAATGAAAATGGGTACCTACCTAAGTAAATACTCCACAACACGCGACAGACACGCAAAATGTCTATCTATTGATGGTTACATGCCCACACGTTGACAGTATAACAACATTGGGGTCGTTATTTGTTCGTAAGAAGGTTTATCAACTGCAGGTAAAAACATACCTAAGAACTGTTTCAAAGTGATCCCAGCGGTCCTACTGAATAAATGCTTTTTGACTTTGACTTTGACTTTGAACTGAATTTCAATCTTTGTCAAGACCAAGAGAACCATTGTCTTCACACAACGGAACGCACTGTTACGTGCGACATTAATTAATTAATTACCCAATATATCTTACAAAAAGTCCTTATCTTAGCAGGATTTGATCATGCGCTATGCGCGTCTAAGTCCAACAATCTCCCGCCACACCAATCATCTCTTTTGACTTCTTGCGAATTTATGTTATGGTTTGTACAGCTCCCCTCCCCCGTTGGAAGCCGGCTCAGGCGCGGGTTCGGCCACGCTCCGCTGGGAGGCGCTGCAGTCGGCACACGCGGGATGGTACAGGTGCCGAGCGACCTGGCTGGATGCAGAGTACTCCAGTATTGGATACTATCTGAATGTTATACGTGAGTATTATAAAATCATATAAGCACATAATGTTTTTTGACGTGACTACGTCGTATAATTCGATAGAGCCGGCTGCTCGCACGAAAAAACATGACGTCATGCGGCGTTACCTTCATGCGGCGTTACCTCGCTCTGAGAGGCTTGAAGTGCAAGCGAGAGCGCGGAACGAGCGACAAAGAAGCACAATCGGCCTTTGCGTTCGGCAGCGTTCGACATCCGTCTCTGTCCTACTTGAGTGAGCGATGCGTAGACGTTGTCACGTTCAACTATCGTCAGTAAACCGACTTTACAGACAACCAATTTTTTTAGGTAAAACCATGGACTGTACATACATTCTTTCTTTACGTCAAGTCTGTGGTTAAACGAACTTACCAAGTGAAGTTTGATCATAACTACTTAAAAATGGGTGTACATAGCGTGCAAAGGGGATTTTGGGAAAACCTTTAGAGCAGTAAGTTCAGGGGATTTTCATTACGACTTTGTTGTATTTTCATTTTCAAAAAGTCAGTTATTTCGAAAACCGCATAATTTGGTTGTGGCCAATAATGATAATATTTTTAATCATTGGTTGTGGCTGTTTGCTATCAAAAACCGGACACTTTTACCGTTTATGTTTTCAAAACTGATCTGTTATCTGTGCTATCTATAATTTCCAGTTCAAGTAATAATCCAGTAGTTACACGTATCCTAGACTAAGTACATTAGCTAACATTGGTAATTAATTCAGATCGAAGCTAACCTATAATTAATGTAATTGAATTGATCTCCGCTGAATAATGATCGCTAATTTATAGACGGATTTAATTGGCTTTATTCTGTGACTGATTCATGACTTGGATTGACAGAGCTCATTACATTATGTGGATTTATGAACTTGGCTGAATTACTTTAATGGACATATATCATTGTGAATGGCCCTAAGTTGTGGAATTTTCAGGAGTGTGTTCATAAAATAACTTGATCTTTTATTAGTAATGTGTGTGGTTTTTAATTCAGTTGTGTGGAAGTATATGAACACTAATATACGAGCAGTCAGTGCTTTCAAACGGTCTGGGAAATAACGTGAGGACACCGGCGATCGAAACACATACCTATTCTAAAAAGTTAATATGTACTAGCTAGATAGATATATACTTTATTTGGTACATACACAGTAAACAAAAACACATGATAAAAAAAACACATAGATTGGTAGGAACTTATAAAAACTAACAGTAAGAAGGTACTTAACTAACCTAGAGAATTACAGGACATAGGTAAAGACAGAACAGGATATAGTGGAACAGGAGTAAAATCACCTAGTTTTAAGACGATTCAAAGTGATCCTAGCGGTCGTACTGAATAAATGCTTTTTGACTTTGAGAAGAAAGTAAAACAAACAAAATAAAACGTAGCTACCAACCTATGTCTAACAAGTACCCAGGTGCAAGGTCTGCGTTTGATGTAGGCACCACAAGCGAGCGAAATATACTTAATAATAGCGAAGGAAAATGATAAAATGTCTGGACTGGAAGAACAAGAAGAATATGATAAGATGTGATTTCCTCAGCGGCTCCTGAAGAGAACACGGAGGCCGTGACCGAGTCCACCACGGAGGAGGAGCCAGCTGACCATCAGAAGGTGGAGGTTCCAGTTGGAGGAAACGTGCAGCTGCACTGTCCTAAAGGTAAGGTCTTTCAGCATCTAAGTCCGTAAGTTCTTATTAAAATTGACGAGTAGGTATTATATACATTTGTGAAAGTGCCTTCTTTTGGCATGCCTTAGCGTAAACAAAATGTTGTCAACAAAATTCTACCTAATAGTGCAAGAGATATTTTGGTGCACTGCACATTAAAGACAGCTAATTCCCAAACCCCTTCAAATTTCATAGCTCATACAACGGTACCGCGATCAGATTAAACGTTTCACTATCTAGAGAGAGGTAAAAAAGTTGTGGTGTTACAGGCAGTGTGGGTTGCTGGTGGCGGCGCGTGGTCGGCAACTCCAGCGAAAACTGGGCGCCCGCCGGCAGCCACCATGCTCACGGCGTGCTTGGTAAGATCATAATAGAATAGCTCATGGCATTCAGAGATGCATATATCCACAATTTTACTAGACGATATATACAACAACGTCACAAACAATACTGTACACAAAAATGTGTAATTTTTTTATTCAGCGTCAGAAGCCAAGGCTAAAGGCCAACACCACCACGCATCATCCAAGAGATGCTGGTGTGCATCGATCATTATAATTTGATGTGGAATAGGAATGATTTTACGAAATTCAAAATCTTACTTAAGTCATGGTCAGGATTCGACGCTGCTTTGGATTGAAAGTCCGGAGTACATGGCCATGGCATGGCATGGGATGATTAGTTTCAGATGTTATTTCTGTTCTATTTTGATTGATTGTCTAATAATTTCGAGAGAGTACGTGAATCAATTCCTATGGCAAGTCATATAGATAGCACTTTCAATGCAGGTATAAAAGACGCGCTGTACCAAGAAGACGGCGAGTACCGGTGCGTGGGCGCGCGCGGGCCCGACCTCATGCGTCTCAGAGAGCTGAAGAGGATCACACTCAAAGTCACTGGTATGCATCCATAATGCTCTTATCCCACTAACCATTTCCCTTATCACTCATCTCAGAACTGCTTTGGACATACCCACCTACATTCGGCTGGTCAATACGGTGTATTCATCCTTTGTACTTTAAATTCGTAGGACTATAGCGTTTTTTCATTATTTTACTTATGACCCTATAGCGAGTTTACGGTAGATTTCTCCAGATAGAACTGCGAGTACTTATCAGTATGCGTCATTCCATCCGGCAAACAGACAGTTTGAACCACGTTCCAAATCGCACAGATCCATCCACGGCTTAGAATGTGGTCCTGATGTACGGTTCCTACAAATTTCAACCTTTACGACTCTTGATTATCCAGACGCTCTATATCTCACAGACTATGCTTGTACCCAATTATCTCGACAGTTTTATTCGATTTCCAGACCGCACAGATTTATCTGCGATTTCATGTGATCTCTACGTGTAAGAGTATAGCTGAAGAGCTCGTGGTCGTGCTTGCTTAGTCGTTTTTGATAGATCGTCGAAGATAAGCAACGTTCAAAACGGTCAATAAGTAGGATGACCGCCAGTGGCATTTGCATCTGAGCGCTTCCGTGCTTCAGAGGGCACGTTAAATTGTCGGTACCGGCTATTTAAGTCGTTAAGCCATGACAGAGGCCTTAAGGCGGCCTAAAAATTCCGTCATCAGAGTTGACTCATACGAACTTACTTACTTTTTTACTTTAGAGCTATAGCAAGTAGCAACTCCTATTTCCCAGGTGGTGCCACAGCTACAGCACTCTCTGCTGAGCCAGCAGCGGGCGGTTGGCGGCTCGAGTGCGGCGCGTGCGGCCGCGGCGTGCGCGTGGTGTGGCTGCGAGCGGGAGGGGGGAGCGGGGGAGATGGGGGGGAGGAGGTGCTGCCTGCCGCGCTCAGACCGGACCTAGCGCATCATTGCTGGCGCGCGGTGTTGCATGTGTCTGATCCTAGCGAGGTTAGTCATCTTGCTTGTTGTCCTTGTCGTAAGTGATGGTGATTATAATTGCTATCCTTATCTTATTAATGCTGATCATCTCGATGTCCTTGTCCCATTCTTCATGGAATTGGTCGCGAAGGAACAAGAGTAGAATCGTCAAGCTTTTAAAACTTAGTGATCCCAGCGGTCCTACTGATGTTGGTTTGTTATCATTTACACTGCTGGATGTAGGCATACGCCACTCTTTTCGGCCCCGTGCTATCATCATACATTGTCGTTCAACCACATTGCCTGTTGTCAGACCAACATTATATACGTATGAGATCTAGAACCATGGCAAACTCAACTAGTTTGATATAACCCGAAAACGAGAAAATCGCTGATGCCTAGATCTCCCTTTCTCCATAGATCTGGTGCATAGCAGCGTCTCCAACAGGTGGCGCGGTGGCAGTATTCCCCCGCCGCGCCCCTCACCCCTCCCCCGCACCCGCAAGACACACCGTGCGTGCCTTGCACAACGCCGCGGATATCACACGCCTCACGGTACTCTGGCTCTTATTGCTGCTGGTGTAAGGACTATAGTTAAAGTGAGGGTACCTGAGGAAGGTGAAACAGTGGATTGAGAACTGAATGGTTTGAAGGTAAGTGATGATCTAGTAAAATAAAATGAAGCGGTTAATGATATGAATATAATTGATGAGACCCTAGAAAGTGTTTTTGGTATGGAGGTCGCTTAAAGTAAGCGAGTAACAGATGATATTGAATCTATTGAAATACTTTAACTGAACGAAGAATTTCAATGAGTCTGGAGAATATAGATTGTAATTACCAATAACTCCCTCATCGTCGGCCGATATGTTTCTCTATTCAATAACATTGCATATCTTCAACGGATGGAAAGGGACAAAGACAGTCAATAATTTCAATAGGTTCAATATTTAATTTCTCCAAAAGTGAATGTGATGAACGAACTCTTCAAATACGTCCAAACGGATCCATACTTGCCGTTCTATAGTTAGTGCATACGATACGAATCTCCTATCTCTAGTCTTCGTAGTGTTTATTGTATAACTGTAATCATAATTTGTTACTCTAGTACTCCTATCTCCTACTCTCTCGCTGCGATCTGTTTTATACTTTTAAACAATGGTTTTAAAATTCAAAATCTCTTGGCTCATCAGGATTCATAAGAAATTCTTTATTGGGTTCTGGATAAACAGACGCAGCGAGTTTATGAATAAGTTAATCTTTCTCGTTATTTTTAATTTCGTCTTTCCTTCCCTTCCAAATTCCTTTTACTTTAACGTAATTTAGAAACAGGAATCGAATGTGCCAAATTGTTGATATTTTGAATGAATAAATAGATTTTTCTTATATGAATCATGGATTGAATTTTTTTTATCTATGTTTAAGGATGTGTATATTTTAGTGCAATGTGAACACCAAAGGATATGAAAAATATGATATAATTAGAATTATGGATGTCAGCTAGTGTAAAGTATGGGAAGTTCATAATGTTTATTATTGTAATGCCTTATTTTACAAACAATTTTCTATTTATTTATTATTATAAGCCCTTACTTTCATGAAGACTTGTATTTTTACGTGTTTTAGATGTTCGATAGTGTAAATCAATGTTGTATTGATTCTGTTTTGTGATAAACAGCTGTTAGTTTTGATTTGACTGTTTGTAAAGCGCTTTCATGTAAAATGATAGCCTCAGCAATAATATTTGTGAACTTTTCTAAACTAATCTATTCGCTAGTGTAATAATTATATATTTTATATAGATGTCAAATTCTTAATAATGTATGTATCATAGCTTAAATGGAATCATGTAAAATGGATGTCAATTTTAGAGTTTTTGTATAAACGAATGTTTGCTACCACAAGTTTTGCAACCAATATACTTAGTACGTGTAAGAGTGAAATTTTATCTGATGTTTAAATGTTAATGTTATCGATGGTTAGTTTTGTATTAGATTAAGTTTCTTTCATAGCTCTTTCCATCTCCGTAGTTATCTCTTGTTACGGGGGTCGTCCACACTACAGAACATCATTAATATGTCCACTTTCTAATATATCTCTAATATATTTGGGAGATTTAGCTCTTGGTGAAGATAAATTATCTTATATTATTTATACAAAAGAAAGAAAAATATTCATACAATAAAACATAAAGCTTACTTTTTTGAAGTTGGTAAAATGAATACCTAAAGCAGTTTTTCACAGTTCAGTTTTGCCTTCAAATTTCAAGTGTGGATGAGCCCTCGAGAACTAGCAATACATAAATGTTATTGTTGTAAAGAATTGTGATATCAAAGGGGCGCGGGCGCGTCGCGGGCCGAATAATCTTAATTAAAATGAATTTAATCATTAGTTAGGTAGTAGCGAGATGTATTTTTGTACCGTCTGAATTTGTCAATTGGATGTTTTATGGAATACAGTTCTGTTTGTACCTGGAGCGCTGATCCGTCCATCGGAGTTCGTAGAATAAGGAGCTGTGTAGTGTCCTCTCTTTCTCCTGTCACTTCTTCTCTCTCTCTCTCCTCAGCTCAAGTCCCAACTTGTCCCCTAAATTCATGTTATTCAGATCCAAGTTCACCAATACAATTTCAACACAGAAGCGCAAAAGTTGTACTTTAAGTTCGTCTAGTTTCTATATTGTATGTCTCAAAATACCAGGTAAAGAAAAATCTAGAAACTGATCGTAAGTTCTCGATAAACCTTCGAAGTAACATGACAACTGAGCGCTTCTGTGCTTCTGAGGGTACGTTCTATTGTGGATCCCGACTAAAAAGTCGAGCTATGAGGACTAAATTAACTTACAGATGAACATAATTCAATGTAAAATTTTAAAATATTTGGCCTAAATATTGTGTGTGTTTGTGAACTTAGTGAACTTATCTTTGTATTCGGCTGTTAGGTATTAGGATCATTTGGATCATAACGTCCTTGCACTCTCTCCTTTAGTCCACCGCGGCCCCCGCTCCTCTTGTTTACTTAGATGGCGTCCGCTTAACCGAATATAGGAACTTGTAATAAATCTGGCATTTTGAGTCTTGATAGAACGCGAATGCGCGATCGAACATAAAGTTGGTATTGAAAGAATTACTTACGGAAGAATTTCAAATTACGATATCTTATCGCACTGCATTTTTTTACGTGTTCCTAAACTGTTTCGACTGTTATACCTAGTAGTCTCGAAGTGCGACGCTCGCTCGGCTGCTAAGTAGCACCGACTTAGCAAAATGAGCGAAAAATTGCATCGTGTAAATGCTCTTTGATGTCGAATAGGTGTAATTACGCGCGATGCGATCGCACGACTAAAATGGTTGATGATTGTAGCAATGGGTCGCATCGCTAAATCGCGCGATGATCGCGAATTCGCGTTCTATGAGAACGACGCGCTACGTCCGAGTGGGTTTTATGAAGATGCTTTCAGACGTTGCTTTTGATCAGAGCACGCGCAATCATTGATGTCCTGCGGAATTAAACCGAACTTATGAAAAAGCTGTTTTAAGTTAACTTTACACAAATAACGAACTGTACCAAACGGCTACCTTCACTAATGTAGATCACCAGATCCATTGGGCTTAGGTACCTACTATACTTTACCTACATTACTTTTTGGAAATGACAACAAGTTCAGTTTACAGTGTAACTTACAGTAAATTATGACTTTCTGTCTGAAGATTTTCTGTTTCCCGAACCTACTGTAATGCTACTGCTCCACCTGCGTCGTAGAGCGTTAAAAAGTGACATATTTGACATTCGATCCATAAATTTTCTGTCTGTCATTTTTTAACGCGCTAAGACGCAGGTGGAGCAGCAGCATAAGTAGAATATATTTATAATTTTATAGATGGTCTGAAAGCAGCTTTATAATTCTGAGTGTCATTTGGCGTGTATCGGAATAGTTTCCGCATTTCCTCCCGTGTCCGTCAAATGTCAGGTTTAGAAGCGTCAACGACGCGTATCGCGTAAGGTGCCAATAAATAAATATATATTTACATTTGTATACATAATTTACTTTGAAAATTGTACAAAATCCATAATTATCCATCGCAATGTGTTTATGGAAACTCGTATACCGGAAAATAAACGATAAAATATATTATCCGAGTTTTATTTCTACAGAAAAAGTCTTTGTGATGGGAATTTCAATACAATTATATGCTAAGATAAATTAGGCTTTACGGCTGTTGTAATAAAGTCGGTTTTAGTTCGTGGATTGGGTGTTTTAATAAAATTAATTTCACTAAGAGTGCGTAAAGAATCGGCGATGCGTGGGATCGAAGCCAGCGCTCGCAAACTTTCACAGAATTGGGAGCTTTCAATTATATGTCCCTATGAAACAGTCACCGTCATATTAGCGTACATTTAGATGATGATAATGATGCACATAGCCTTACTAACTAACGTGCCAAGACAGTACAGTCAGTAACGAAATTGAAGTTTTAAAATGGCTTTTGTTTTCGATAATTATAATTAAGAAAAAAAATGAACTTTTCTTAGTAAATTATTACGAACCAAGATCTTATCTTCAAATATTAGTCAAAATTTTGGCTGTTACGCTGTTAAATTGAGGGAATTAAAACACAACAAAAGTTAAGTGCTGACATGACAAAACTGGAAGATTCATTGTACCTATTTACTAAATGGCTTGACTTGTTATGACGTACTTATTATTGTCTGTGATATGACCGTCCTGGCATAGTGGGATGTTTTCTGTACTTTCAATCCGAAGGTTCGGAGTTTGAATCGCAGCCATTCATCAATAAATAGACCTTTGATCGGGAAATGTGAATTATAATCAGTATTTAACTTTCTGAGAGCGCTTATTGCGCACCGTCGAGATGAGATTTAGCGACGCTCTACACTATCATAAGGATGGGTGACCGCTAGTTTTTTGTTGAATTGTAACATCCAAAGATGATATCAATAAATGGAGCTATCGATCAACAGTTTTAATTGTATAGAAATTGGTGAAATTAAAAAGTAGTAGTTCGTTATCGATTTTCTTGTCGTGTCACTACCACGAGCGCCGCCACGAACCAATGGTGTACGACCGATCCACACCACGACCCGCGAACCCACGACCTTGGGGTAGACCACCAGTGTAAAACACGGGGATCCCGTGTACATGTCGCAGCCTCCTGGTTTAGGCAGCCGTTCAATTAAGCGCCTATATATTAGTCTATTAAATTATTAATATTAATTAAGTAGTATTAAATGAATAAACTAAGCATCCAGCCAGCCAGTTCATTAAATGTTTGTATTTAACCAGACGGCTGAATATCATTCAGGCCGTTAGTTAAACGGCGCCGTTTAATCAAACGGCGGATTAAACCAATTGCTTGCGACATAAAGATTCCCCCTTTACCATACGCTCTACCACAGATTCTCTACAATTTGAGGAGAAATGACAAAGTTTCGCTGCAATATCCACCGGCTGCAATAAGGTATTTGTTTCAATCCAGGCTCACGACGTGTCAGGCTGAGCGTCAGCACCGCGGGTTGCTAGATCTAATGGTCATTTGTTCGATAGTCAACCAGAACATTCCTGTTTATGCTGATACAACTCCAGCTTTAGAAAACAAAGAAAGAAAGAAAACATAAGCACTTCATTATTTATTTCGAACAATTCAAGATTATTATTATTAATAAAAAAATATCTATAAAATTAAATGAAATTACCTCCTGATGCTGTAAATAAGCATCTAACTAGATACTAATAAAAATTTTAAACAAATCTGCTTTCTTTAATGGTACGGTCAGCGTCACCAACTGGTACACCCCTGCAGTACAAACTGCCTTACTTTATAACCTACTCTAAGTATCTTAAAAGTTAGGGCGCTTTTTTCGTTGGCGGTGCTTCCCTATGCCGTCGGTAGACGATAATCGAACTTGTACCCCCTCCATTCGGCTGTTCAGCTCTGATATCGGCAATAGCTGCCTTCGCTTTATGACGCTGACTGTACATACAACTACATTACGGTACACCCACGCTCCTGACGGCTAAGCAATATCACGTCAAAAGTGCAAGGAAGCGTAGAAATTGTTGTCGGAGCCATTTTGTTACATTTGCATGAAATTTGGAGACATGACAAAAGCTTTCGTGGTACCACGAGCCACTTTTGTTCCCACGTCACTAAGATTAGCCAATGCCAGTACAAAAATAAAATGCCATTTACACGATACCATTCTGGCATTACCATTATTTTTTTAAGACGTAAAAAAATACCACACTTAGGTATTTCACCGAGAAAATGAAATGAAAAGGTTTATCAAAATGTTCTATTCCGACGTGATTCGAACCCGCAATGATACCACGATCCTCCTAAAGCCGGAGCCGCCTTTTACCAATTCGGCTACGGAATCCTTGTTCGTCGCAGTCGAAATTTTTGCTAAGCTCATATTCTATCGGTTATAGCACCGGTATTGCGGGTTCGAATCCCGTCGGAATTGAAAATTTTGATGTCTTTTCATTACCATTCTTTTTTTTAATAATAATAATAAATGCTGGACATTTTCACGAACGAAGCAAAAGCTAATATTCTGTGGCAAGAGGCAAGAATGGTATCGTGTACTTATAGCGTTTTAGAGGCCGGTTGAAAAACATCACCGAATATCTTTCTCTGTCATTATTAGCTCTTTACTGCATAATCAAAGTGATGAATTTTGTGCGTCGATGAGTGACATACCGAATGTGTTCATGGTTGGCCTGCAGGACCGATGACGGACTACGAAACGAATCTTACACAAAATCTTACCATAAAGTCTAGAATAGAATTTATTTATTTGCGTGAATCGTGAATCTAACAAAACGAAGTTACGTATCTGCGACAGTTACCCACGAACGTGCAGATAGTTGGCCTACACAGCACAGCACAGCATTATCACACCGGTAAGTAATGTGACGGCGCTGCAGGAACCGGACTCCATAAATCCTAGCCACACGCTGCACACAAATATATTAAACCTGCACTTCCTCGCTGACGGTTTGTCTGACTGTATGCTACATCTTCTATGCTAACTTTTAAGAGTCGGAATATCAAAGCTTTTTATTAAAATTAAATACTACACCTAAGAAATAAAGAAAAAAAGTTCGTGAGTGTCGTGGAACACTCGGTTGGAACGAAGCAAAGAGTACTTTTCTATGCTGGGAATATAATAAATTAATTGTCCTAGAAACGCTCTTCCGTACACTAACAATGTAACAATATATGGACTGTGTCGCGGCTGCGCACTGTGACGATTTGACATATATATGTGTCGTGACGGTAAAATAGAACAACATTTTTTTTCAGCCTGTTTTTTTTTCGATACCGTCCGAAAAGGAACTTCGTTCCAAAAACTCAAATGATCACGACTCTATGGCGCGGTAGACATTCTTTCAGTTCTTTTTATGTGTTCCAGATCCTTCGAAAATATCTAAAGAAGTGGTCAGAATGTGTTCATAAAGAAAGTATTTCGGAGACTATATAGGCCTTTCATCCAATTGATTGTAATTAGTAAAGTGTTAAACCACACTTTCATATAAGTGTGATTTAACACTTTACTAATTAAATTACTAAAAAAAAAATATATATGTAAATATGTAGTAGATTACTAAAAAAATTATACATTTTTTTAAGATGAAGGATTTCTCCGTATATTCAGACTCGTATCCCGGAACTCTCACGCGGAACGAAACTCAAACAGCTCTGATTGTCTTGTCTGAGTTGAATGCCAACTAAATCTCCTAAGCTGACGACCTAGTTCGGTACGGTACGGTAGATGACAGTTTTGAAATAGATATTATGTAATATTTTAATTTAATTATTTTATATTTATTATTTTATTTAATTCTTTCAGGGCGTCTGGTCGAAGCGACGCGTGATCCGAAAGCTGGCACATTTTTGGCTCAAAGGATCAGCATTGCCATCCAGTGTGGTAATGCCGCCAGTGTTTTGGGCACGCTTCCGACTGACAGTGACCTGGATCAGTTGAGCTATCTATAGATCGTTTCTAACGATCCTTAGATAGCTTGACTAATCCTGTTGTATTTTGTAAATATATGTAAATATGTAGTAACTTAGTTTCTGTAAATAAATAGAAGAATATTTTAATTCACACAAATTAGTTTGGCAAAAATAGTTTTGAAAGATATTAAGCAGTTCCAATGATTTAGGGTTCAGCAAATACCCCGATATCTACTTAAATACTTTGGTCCTAAGTAAAGACTAACTTTGCTTGGTAATTGAGTAGGTACCTAACTAAGGCCGCTTGTGAAAAGGTCTGTCCTTCGGGCTTCGGGCGGGTCTCTCCTTTTAAAGAACTTTATCCAAATAAATACTTAGGTACACGAACGTAATAAGGAGTAACTGAGAAGTCCTCGTAGAACCTAAAGAGTTCGAAAAACATGTGTCAGGTGCACGAAAGGAGTCTTAGTCACTTAAAATCCTTTCACCACATGACTGGTTCGAAAGACTGGTGACACGACCAGAAGAAGAAGACTGAGGAGCCGTTTGAGGTAATTTCCTTTCACCACACTAGGTTCAAAAGAAAGAAGAAACTAATATTATATTGATCCAAATTTTTGATTTGAATAAAACTTGGAATAAGTAGGTTACAACGACATTTACACGATACCATTCTGGCAGATAATTCTTGCCTTTTTCTTTCTCAAACTCAACGGAGCAAGAGCCAACATTCTGTGGCCACAATTAAATTTACCAAGAATGGTATGCCAGAATGATAACGTGTACATGGCATTTAGATTAGATACCTAGTGTACTGAAAACTCAGACAAAGAGGGATGATTTTTTCGGTAAATTCCCAACGACCCCATCGACTTGAGCACTTGAGCAGTGGGGTCCATAATAAACCATTTTTTCAGCCTTTCTCGTGTCAATCTTGCCTGTCTATCGCGCCTTGACGATATAGCCGCTCTAATTACTCTTATTATATAGACATACCCAGTCGTATAGCCTTTAGTTTCCCAAGTATCTTGTATCATCACACTTCAAGTGTATTCCCAAATGCGTCTTCACTAGGTGATACCAAATTGATGGTGAAAACTGTCCGCAGACGCGAAAACAAAGAAACTAGCATTTATTTTATAGGTACGAGTACCTATCCCTCGGGGCCGTGTTTCATTCGATTTGATTTATAAAACTTGCGCATGTGTGGATACTATTGCATTATGTATGAACACTAAATGTGTCAGTCTGTCTGTTCCATTCATTCATAGAAATCTTAACGACACGATGGTTGTTAATACAACATCAAACATTTTTGGATATGAAGAACAGGTTGGCGACCGTATCCCTTAGTGTGGTAGACAATAATAGAAGTTTAGTCTGAGGCACGCATTAGTACAAAAGCACTTGCCAACATTTTGTTCCTAGAACGAGCGATGCCTACCATACTGGTTTCCTTGAGATAATTTTCTTCAACGTTTAGAGCTTGTGTTGTGCGATTCCGAAAAGATGTAGCTGAAAATCTGCGCTCTCTGCTTGTCCCTGAGGAAAGAAGTGCGATAGAAAGAGTAGGCACTATCCCGCTCAGCCTGGCTCAGAGGGCGATGTACAATCATCAACAAAATACAATTAAAAACTGCATTTTTCTTAGCTAAAATCTTTGCACCTTACAAGTACAGTCATGTGCAAATACTTGTTTGGTTTATAAGCTTAAGCACACATGCACACTGTAATCGTATGAGGTTCCATCAGTCTGGACAGGGGTGGACATCGTGGGCTAGGGCTGCCTCTAGATAATTTCCAAACCTTTCCAAGAATGAAATATAACTGTTTGTAGGTAACGATTGTATCTGTTAGGTTTTGTTTGGACTGCTTTTTAGTCATAGATGTAGTTTGCACTAAAAAACTCCGTACTCTAAATAATAGCAAAACAATTATGTAGGTAGGTATTCCAACAAGAGTTAAAGCGAAGTACCGTAGACTCTTTAAAAGTGCGGTAGATAAGATTCTTCTTGGTTTACCTATAGAGTTAGTCATAGCCATGACCAAATACATAGGTAGTTGGCAATGGCACATGCCGGCATCTTATATTGATAGATTATATTCGTGTGGTAAAAAAAAATTGTTGGACTTCTCACACAGCATCATCTAGCCCCCAAAGCAGAGCTTGTGTTATGGGTACTACATGACTGATATACTACTTATATACTTTTTGTTTGTAAATACATACATATTATAAACAGAAACACCCAGACCCGAGACCAAAATCTGTAGATTTGTCAATAACACACAGAAATTATTAATTAACTAAGTACAAATTATACACGCCATGATGAGTGCCTAGCTTAGGTACATCTTTCTACTTTATACTTTACCAAGATTTATGAGAAAATAACACGGTTTTGCAAGTAGCACAGCCCTAAGAACGAAGAGAGAAGTTTTTGCGTCGGACACAGATAAATCATTTGGCAGATGATAACGCTAAAAACTGGCGAGTCAGCGTTTCCTCGGCCCAGTGGAGCGCCCCCTTTAGTTGGCCGCTTTTATTTAGTGGTACAGATTAAGTACCACTAGGTACAACTTATAACTTTTAATACTTTACTAGCTAATTTTTTTTCTAAACGCATTTTACCAGCATTTTTGCCCATAATGTATCATCTAAATCCACTTATTTATACGTAAAAGTAAAAAACTACACATGGCACTCGAACCCGCGACTTTCAGATCTAAAAAGCAAACGCTAAAAGTCAGAGTACCTACTACTTGCCAGCAGTTACAAATCATAAAAAAAACAGCTCATTATAAAAACATGGATCTACATTTAATTTCACATCGAGTTTAAAACCTTTGGCCTATCAAAATTAAATATCCAAATGGACCTTCCAAACCTCATTAAAGGTACAGCAGTTATTCTATGTCACGTAAGCTGCTTGGTTTTAATGTGTGGGTAGATTTGTTTCTGTACGCGTGAGCGATACTGAGCGCTCATTCGTCCACGGAGCGTTCCCGAGCTTACACACACAGAAACATCGTGCATGTGCATCTATAAACACAATGGAGACCAACCCGCCTTCGTGAATTAGAACAACTGTACATCTGGCAGTCCGATGGGCGCAGAAAAAACGTCCACTAATTGTGGGGCATGGTAATGTGATTGGCTCCCGTTTTGAATTACGCGAGTTTCGGGACTTTTAGCATTTTGTATTTGAAGAATTGGTTTAGTTACTTTCGTATTTGAGGAGTTGGTCTTGTGAAAGAGTAGGGATGCCCGATCTTTTACGGCAATACGATCTTCCGATTTCGGTTCGATCAACAGCCATACGATTCACCCAGATTGAATGGTATAGTTCAGAAGATCTATGAAAAAATCGTATCATTAGAAACCCTACCTAATTCTGGTTAGGCTTAGCTGATTGGCTGTAAATGTTCACGGATAGCCGTAATATGCTAATTGCGAACGTTTATCAAAATTATTAGGTACCTTAATTTAAAAAAAGTTTAAATGTAGACAGTCTGAAGATACTAAACACTTAAGTATCCTACTATCAGCGTCGCTACTACGGTGTAAATTAGATTTTGTATACAGAGTTTAATTACCATCTTATTTGAAATATCTTATTACGTTAAAATTAATCGTTTTGCATGCATTTCTACTGAATCCAGCAATTTTATAAAATTATGATACGATCTCTGAGATCGAAAAAAAAAGATCGATTCAATTCCATACGATTTAGATCGTGAATCGATTCACGGGGTTACGATTCATTACGATCCAAAAGATCGATTCAAAGCAAAAGATCGGGCATCCTCATGAAAGAGATCTTTTTTAATCTAATTTAGAGCGCATGTAGGTATAATTTGTTTAGTTATTTGATATATTTAGGACATGCCTAGTAAGCTTTAAGTTTTTACTTTTTTCCAATTTTCAGTTTTGATTGGGGAAGTATCTGTATACCATTAATATTATTACTATAAATACTTATTATTATTATTATTACCATCTTGAAAGGGCTATTGACTACCGTCTCGGTAATAAAATCGTTATCTTGTTTCGTTTTCGGTTTTATTTCGGGCCGCTTGTTCAAGAGGTTGTGTTTGTAAAAGAACAAGTGGCACGAAAGGCAGTTGATCCCGGAGAAAAACAAACTCGCGCAACAAAGAGTATTGTAAATCATACGGATTAGTTCAAGATGGCGGCGCCGGCGGTGCAGTGCACGCCTTTACTGCGGCACTTTTTTATAAAAGACTAGACGCCTTACTAATAAACATGGTGTAAAGTTATTCCTCGGAATAAAATAGGAATAATTATACATTTTGACAGTTTACATTCAGGAATAACTTTATACCACATTTGTTAGTAAGGCCGCGAGTCTTATAACCATTTATATTATTTACCTAAAAGTGAGACAACCAATACTACCTACCAATAAAATCACAGAACTATATCTAAAAATAAAATCTATTAATTTGAGAACAAGCTTGCTTAGTGCCACAGTGCAGCCGCTGAATGTAAGAGGGCGCCACAAGCACACAACTACATTAAAGGATATCGCGATCCAGGGTTTCAGCTCATTTGGATTTTAGGGATTGAGAAGATGTATTGTGTTAACTGATTTTCGTGAAAGAATTTTAGAATAATCATTCTCGAAAAATAAAATGCCATCACAAACGATATAAAATGCCATTTACATGACTCTAGCCACAGAATATTACTTAGCTCTTGTTCCGTTTAGTTTGAGAAAGCAAGAAAGAATGGTATCGTGTAAATGGCGTTTAAACAGTCATGATCCTCCTTCCTCGAAGGGAGTAAGTGAGATGACGGCTGATAGAAGAAAATGAAAGAGGAATACAATGTGTTGACCCCACATAAAGTGGGACAAGAGCAGGAGTATGATGATGTCATGATCCTCCTGCCTCAATTGTGATCCTATTCTTCTGATTTCGAAAAAGTAAACGGGTCAACTTTTGGCTATGGACGGACACATCTCATTTTACTCAATTCCGTACCTTTTTGCATCCAAATCTTTCCTTGTATGTTTCATGTTGTCAAATAATTATATCAAACTGGCTGCGCTCCCGCGGTGTGACCCGCGGTCCCTCGGGATTTTTTCATTTTTTCGGGATAAAAAGTAGCCTATGTCCTTCCCTGGGATACAACCTTTAACTATGCCAAATTTCAGCTGCGAATCTGTTCAGCGGTTTGGGCGTGAAAGCGTAACAAACAGATAGACATACAGACAGACAGAGTTACTTTCACATTTATAATATTAGTATGGATAGTATGGATGCATGTTCATCATATATTTTATTCAAACTTTCAATACAGCCACAAACAACCGTTCTCCTTTATAATTTAGGAATTGCGAAGCATAAACAAAATGCTGATATTATTTCCATTGTTGTCCAAATGACACCGGCTACACCGGGATGGGAAACAATTTGAATGACTTCATCGCGGGTTCATCAAGGGTAGGAAGGATAAATAATGAACCTTGGGCCTTGACAAAATATACTTTTATATAAAAAGTATTACATTTCAGTGCCATGAATAGAAATAAAGTATAATACGTATTTTTGGTAAACATTGACTCCAAGACAAGCAACAAACATCCTCGATCATCCTAACTACCTTTGACGTTCTATTCTATATAAGTATAAGTGTAAGTGTCTGTATAAGTGTCATGTCATCACTATAAATTATAATCATCGTACTAAGTATGTACCGCGTCCATTTATAAACTCCTCAGTCACCGATCTAATAACCGAACATCGATTAATATCGATGATATTTGGCACTAATATACTGTGAAAATACGGTTTCAACAAAAATAACGGTAGCAGTCAGTTTGAGGAACAAAATATCAAATTCTTTGTTAAAGCGAACTTCTTCCGGATCGAGTTACTCGGAGCGGTCAAACTTGGTATCAGCCAGAGTTATGGCGTGTGGCTCCACTCAACATGGAGGTTGCAGCTGCTGTGGATGGATTTTTGATGGATTTTTTTCTCAGATCTATAATCAAAACGCAAATCTTGAATGACATTTTTTAAGTTTAATACAAAAATAACTCAAAAAACAGGAGCACGACTGCATCTTGACGACCTCTGTAGCGCAGTGGGCGAAGGCCCGCCTGCGACGCAAAAGGTTGCGGGTTCGATCCCCGCGGCGGGACCAATGTTTGTATAATCTTCAAATATTTGTCTCGTGTCTGGGCGTTTCTATGTATAACCTGTATGTATTTACAAACAAAAAGTATATAAGTAGTATATTTTATCAGTCATCTAGTACCCATAACACAAGCTCTGCTTACTTTGGGGCTAGATGATGCTGTGTGAAAAGTCCAGCGTTATTTATTTATTTACTCACTGAAGCCCTTTTGAAGCTGTCAAACCTTGAAAACTTAAAAAATAATTTTGGATTATTTTTTCATACAAATAAACATTTTTGACAAAAGTGTAACGGCCACACTACACATTCGCCGAATTATTTGCCGAACTATTCGCCGAACTATTATTTGGATAGATGATGACAGGCGATGAGGCCCTCTACACGTTGACCGTCGACATTCGTCTATCATCGGCGTATATGTAGAGGGAGGACAAAAATTGCTTCGAAAGTTAATTAAAAAAACTCTCAGTTTTAGTAGACCAACGACTTTTATACTGTGTCGTACTGCTTTCCACGAAGGACGGTTATGATTAACACCCTGTCGGATTACAGAGGATATTAATTGCATTATCTAACGTCTACCTCCTCCTACCTTCTCTTAGAGTTACAGCAACCTTGTCCGAGTAATGTTAACAGTAAGTTCGTTTAATGCAAGAAAGGAGACTCTTAAGACGCACTTAAAATCACACATTCACAAAGAGTTTTTAACAAAGCGTTGACGTAAACTATGACATATGGTACTCGTTCATAACTAATGTAAATCAATTCAAATCTGTGAAGTGTCTCATGTCGGTACTCAGAGTCACTAATGTCTGCTGAAATTAGTTCCTTAGTGAAGGTGTTATTGGGACTTCTTTCGCCATTTTTTAAGGAGCTAGTGGCTCTGTTATTTTATTTACTTTTCTCGTGTTTTACTAGGTTTTATTATGAAATTTCGGTGGCATTTTACCAATGAAGCCTTGGATTACGTAACAGGAGATTTGGTAAATAGAATGGGGGAGTATTCAAGAAGATTTCTCATTTGACGAAAGATTTCCGTTGGAGTGTTGAAATGACAAACCGCCATGTTTTTTTCAAAACCAAATTGACATGACTTGAATTGACTTGACTTGACATGACATGACATAAATACATATTTAATACTTGACATTGGCAGAATTATACTGTTAATACAGTTAGTTGCCATTAATAAAAAGAAGAAGAAGAAGAAGAAGGTGTTATTATATATTTTTTATACCTTTAATCGATTCATGAGACATTAGGAAAATGACAGTTAGTTAAAATTTAAAAAAATCTAGAGATCCAGCGGTCCTATTGAATAAATGTTATTTTAATTTGACTAAAACATGACTACACTACTACTTGAAGAAAATAATCTAAAAGAAAGCAAAAAAGATTCAATTTAAGAAGAAAACTTGAGGAGCTTGTATAAATGTGCGGACATAACGCAAAGTTGGCGAAACGCTTAAAATAAAATCATCTAATAATAGCCGGCACGTCTGTCTGTACGAGACGTGGAGTGAGAAACTTTACTCATTACACATAGAACAGGAGACCGCTGCATCTAATATACTTGTAAACGAAGTCTATCATCGTTCATTCATTCTACTTTAGCTATACACCACATGAATCAATCAATGTCACTTGTAATGACGTTTATTACCTTAGAACTGACAAATGTCATCTCGCACGTGTGTACAGAAAGAGGAACATAGGTTATGATAAATCTAATAGATATATTTAGAAGAATAGAGATATTTAGAATAATAGAGAAGGTAAAGTGTTTAGTAATTTAATTGGGTATAGGAATATGGTTTCAGGTAATTTGTGTTCTAATAAAATAAATCTCTTTTCAGAGCAACACAGTTCTGTTTTTATTTCACAAATTATATACTTACGTCATAATTTGACCCTGTATTACATTATCTGTGGTGTACCAAAGGTAAGTAAACTTATGAAACAAGAAAAGGCTTAGGAAACATAAATAAAGAACAGGTAAAGGACAACTGACAACAAAATATCTGTTTAGATCAACATGCAACGGACTATCTATTTCAAAAAATTTGGAGGCGATAGCAAAGGCGAAGGTCAAATACTACTTTATCATTTTACCTTTTATCTTGAAAAACAACTAAATCGTTTTTTAAACACTATTATAGTTGGTCTAGAAAATAAAATTAGTCAGTAAAAACATAATGGTTTCATTCGACAATATTTTCCCTCAGGAACACTTTTCTCAAACTAACTTATCAAATCTATTTGTGTAACCTACCATATAGCATAAATACTTGCTGGTACACAATAAAGTAAGTTTTTTACAGTGACTCTTGCTCTAACACCCACAAGGAGCTACAATACACTGAACGGAGCCGCCTAAATTGCTTCGCAGGAGATAAGCCTAGTTCGTGCTTAGACTACACTTAAAACCTGATTGCTATTTCGAAAGTACCAAAGAATGTTTATCCAATCACTTTATTAAGAAACCTTAGATCTTAACATTTATTCAACAAAGATTTGTTGAATAAATGCAACAATTTTTGCAAAATAAAATACTCAGACAAATGAATATAACAAAATAGAGGAAAAATATGGATTTATATCGAGAACTCTTAAATCTCGTAATGAATATATGCTACGAAGCGTAGCTGTGCTACGGATTGCGAAGCAGATTGCTACGAAATCTGTAGCACGGCTACGGTTTTCATAATTGAAAGAGTTTTTGTCAAGACAAGTCGTGTTTTACTTGTAACATAAACATTCACTGATATTATTTATGACAATAATATTGTATTCGGTTCATTTTATTCTAATGTTACTTGAAATAAATGGTAATAATGGCTAAAGCTCCGTTTTGTAAAGGCTAGAGCTCAACGCAATAAAGTTAGGTATCCCAAGAATGTGTAATAAGCTGCTCGTAGGTATCGCAGCTTCAACGCTAACGTGTCGGGACAAAGAAACGTTATTAACGCGGAGGTGTGGAACAAAGAGTTTTATTTCTCATTGTATTATTTTGAAATATCTACGGAAGTTATACGAGTATGACTCATATCTTTGTTTTAATACTGCTTAGTGTTCAGTTGATTTTTAAAACAAAAGAATGTACAGGCAAAGATCACATTTTCATGCTTTTAAAGGGGTAGTCAAATGCACGCCAAATATGTACTTTGTACACATACAAAACTTCATGAATGCATCTTTGGACTATCTAAGGATTGTGAAAACGATCTATAAATGGTTCAACTGATTCAGGTCATATAACCTGTAGGTAAATAGCAAAAAAAAAGTAAGTTCGTATAAGTCAGTTGCCATCCTCTTTTTAGGCCGCCTTAAGGCCTCAGTCGTGGCTTAACAACTTAATAGCCGGGACAGACAATTTGACGTGTCCTTCGAATAACGAAAGAGCTCCACTCCGCTCCGTTAAAGCGGGCTACCAGACCATTAGTTTTGACCACAGGTTTTAACTGAACAGTTCAACTGTTCAGTTAGAACGTATCGTTGTAGGCAAAACTGCGAACTGAATCTTCAAAATATCATTAGATTTTTTTCAGCTAAAACTGTCAGTTAAAACGAATGGTCTGTATCCCGCTTAATAGTGCCACTAGCGGCCACCCATCCACTCACTGACCGCACAGACCGTTGCTTAAATTCGACGATCTAGTAAAAACAAACTACAGTTTAATTAATTAATTAACATTTTGTTTGATACAACTGTATAATAGACGCGCCAACCGCCGGCTGATTGCGGAACAAAGCTTCACGTTCAAATAAAAAGTCACCACGACACAGTAACATAGTATCTACATACACCTACAGTAAGGCAAGAGTGCAAGTTCAATTCTCGCGGCGGTACAAAAGTTTGCTTGATCGTTTTAGGCCTAGGAATTGTGGTACTTACTATAGTTTTCACAACTGTGTATAGGTATTCAGACTAATAAAATAATTGTATAGATTATATCCTTATCGTTTAGATTGTTTTTTAAATAACTGAACAATTAAAATTATAATACTTATTTTTATGAAAAATGATGATGAGAGTTAAAGTTTACATAAATAAAATGTTTTAAATTGTTCTACTGCAACGTTTGCACTGCAAACTGCCGTTGCAGCTTTGATTGCACAAAGCGGCGAGACAGGACAGGTGGCTCCAATCATGAATTCCATCATATTTTTAAGGGGAAAATTGTCAAACAAAGTTTTCGGTATCGCTTTGTTCCGCCGGTCAGGCTGTCCCGCGGGCTCGCCTTTTGTGGAATACTACCAAAATGCAATGCTTTTTAAAAACGCTTTTGGATTATTGTGGTACTGGATACCTTGATTAAAGGGTTTTAATGAATATGAGGTTTTATTCCATTGCTGAAAAAGCTCTTGATTCAGGTGTACTGTGCAAGTATAACAATGATAATTAATATTTCAAGACAAATATTAAAAGCTGATTAAAATCTTTGTGTATAAAATCTGCACCTTGTTGGGTGCCAAGAAATGACATTGGCGCCCCAACGTGGGACAAAAGCCATGCTGAGCGCCAATGTTATAATGATATTCTCTACGTATATTTAGTTTTCACTGCTAACTAGGACTCGAGGCACAGACTGGCATCCGACAGTCGTTGTAATCCGTCAGCGCGCGGCGGTCGACCGTGATGGATGGGACAGTCAATCATGCACAGACATTGTGCATATACCTACCTATATAACTGAGTACCAGAACACATACAAATATATTTCTAGTGACTTGCTTTACGTTATGAATCATCAAAGATCAAAGTTTTGCTCGGTAGAATCTACTGGTAAACATTTGCTTCACGCTATAATTGACAGTTTGCTTACTAGGAATGACCTGGAGATGGTAAAATAATTTCGTGGAACTCTACTTGTAGATGATGGAATAAGAGCTCAGGAAAAATACCCGATTATATTCAACTATGAGCTCAAAAAGATTTTAGCGACATCAAAAAATGATTAAGATGCAATTAGTCTCTCGAAAACATAAATGTTGTAGACATTTCTGGCAGAGTACCTACTCGAGATTTTATGATTATGAAATATGAGAAATGATATTTTTAAATGCTAAAAACGTGAATACAAAAAATAATTACGACTGTGGCAAGAACGTTAGCTCATAATTCTTTAAAAAATAATTAAAAACTGGGTGGGTGACATTGTATGTTTACATGCTACTAATATCAAGCCGGGATTAAAATTTCTGGTCATAGGATTGAAAGTCGAGATAGTGTCTTTACAATTTTGTAAGCAAAGAGTCACAAAATATTTAAACAAAAACATTTTTATCAAAATGTTCACCAAAACGGAAAGTATCTGAACAAACCCCATATTTTATCTAGCCACGTGGAGCCTATCTGCGAAAAAAAGTAATATATCTTTGACACGTGATGGAGGCGCGTGAGCTATGAACTGTCACGGCCCATCGACGCAATATCACCACTGCATAAATCAGCGCGACTGGACGCACTGGTCTCTTTCCTTTTACTCAACTGACAATTATTTTTTGTCTCTGTTTCATAGTTATATAAAAAAACCATAGATTTAGCATGGTACCTTTTTGGTACATGTATGAAAAAACTATGCGGTGACACGCACTAATGCCAGTATCGAACAGAAAATCTATAGCGTGGTGAATTGGCGGCGAAGCATTTTTTCATTTTAATATTAATGTAAGTATGGTATCTTTTAAATCGGTTCGCTGTCTATTCACTTCTGGCTAAAAAGTCAACAAGAGCTATGTCCGGCAGTTCCGGCACGTGTGTTGTGGAATGCTTCTGTAAAATTTGAGAATGTTACAATTATGAGGCACGTGCATCATCATCATCATCATCATCATCAATAACCTTTTAATACCCACTACTGGGCGTAGGCCTCCTCTTTAACCCGCCACTCCTCTCGGCTCCGTGCTATCCTCATCCATTGTCGTCCAACCACGCTGACTATGTCGTCTAACCAACATCTTCATCTTCATCATCTTTAAAGTAACATAATAATAATACTTATTATGCCTAAACAAACAAAGTTCTAAGCCCAGCGTCTTCTAACAGTAATATTAAAACGGCGACCTCCCAGTGCGTGAACGGACATTTCCCAATGAAAATAATAAAACGATTCGACAATATCGGACACTCGCTGACACACAGCCCGTCTCCGACCAGCTGACCACGACCCCTCTAAACCCCATCTTGGAGCCGTTTACCCGCCAGTTCTGAAAGGGTGGGGGATCTGGCTTGGCTGGTGATAGGATATGAGTTCAGAGTTATTGACAAGAGATACGGCTAGCTTACAGAGAGCCGCGCCTTGAGCGATTTGAAGACGATTTTTGCGTAAGCAAACATTTTAGCGTCTGTTTGGAAATTGAACTTTAAGATAATGAGGAAATATTGATCCTGAATGAACGAGCAATGTTTCATTGTGAAGATTGGCATAAACTAGAAGCCTGAGGCATTTACTTTAATAAAATTATGATCTGAAGATACTCAGAGCATTTGATCAAATCGCACCGCGAAATATGTCCTCAAAAGGACTTCGTTCTATAGGCAATAAGAAACTGCTATAGCTTGTTCCTTGTTTTGCTAAATTCTGTGTTTTGCTTGTATGCATAATCTTCAAGGTTTCCAATGTGTTTCAACAGACAAAAAGAAGTATCTTTGGAATTATGAAACTTGGGAAGGCCTTATTGAATTCTTTTATATTTTTTGACAAACGAACATATCTTTGAAAGTATGATTTCCATACGGTTCCGCTGCTTCCAAAGGGTGGAGGTCAAGTAGGGCTGGTGATTGGATATGAGTTCGGGAGTTATTGACAAGGGTAGCTACCTTGAGAACCATTCAATCTTGGCACAGTACAGCAGTAGATACAGTAGTTACGGTGTAAAGTAAAGTAAAGAATTGGGCTGTTTTGCTAGTAGCTTCAAAAAGGAGGAAATTCACAATCAGTTTGTAATTTGCCTTATAATTTTACCTTCTAAAAGGCTGATTCCTCAGTGCAGTAATTAGAATTTTATGTCGGGTATTTATCAAGTAGGTAGGTACCTACTGTTTTTTCCTCATAGCAGTGTTTTCTGTCTTTCAAAAAAACAAAGACGAATTTTATTTTTTGTACGATGTCCAAATTTTCCAATCCCTGTGTGTTTGTACTGGTTCATCTCTACCGTGCTCCGTATCACGAGTGAATTCATTTCGCGTCGCTTGCTCGGCTTTGGGTCCATTTGATGATTGAGAGGACGTATGATTTCATGACGTCAGAGGATAGGGCCTGAAGAATTGTTTTCATTTTATTATCGGTTTCAAATAATGTAAGCGTAAAATCAAAAACTTTTTTCGGAACTTTTTGCATTCTTCAACTTGAAATCATTAGTTCTTTCAAACTAGAGTGTGGTGAAAGGATTAAAGGTCCGCCTCGAAAGGCTCTTTTTGTTTGTTGTATGAGATCATTAATTTGTTTGAAGATGCAGGTATATTAATAAGGATTATATTTTTATAGTGTTAACCGCACACTTAGGGATATTTAAAGATTTTTAAATGTATCCCAAAAATTAGCACCCATGCGGGATTTGAACCCACGACCTTGCCGAGCGCAATGCTGTATAGTATGTACTCCCAATACATTTCAACTCATGCATCGGTTGCCCGTTAGCTCAGTTGGTCAGAGCGATGCCACGGATCGGCAAGGTCGTGAGTTCAAATCCCGCATGGGTGCTAATTTTTGGGATACATTTAAAAATCTTCAGGTATATTAATATCGCAATTGGTAACATCAAGTTGTGCAAATTCTAAAAGCACCATAGTCCGTTGTTTTTTCCCAGTTTTTGTTCCAAAAACTTGTTTTCTACGAACAATAGCAAGTCTCTGTGTAAAAAAAGTATAAAAGAGATTGGGAAGCAATTGTCCGCATTCCGATTAGAGGTCGCGTCAGACTCCGACAATCAATTTGAATACGACAGGGACGGGGACATGGGTTGAATTAGCATGATTGTTCAAAACCAAGTCAATGTATAATTTAATCAGCAACAGCGCACGCCGTTTCTTGCTTGGTCGTTCTTGATAGATCTTAGAAGTTTATAAGTTCTGGGCGGTCAGTAAGTAGATTAACGATCGCTAGAAGTATTATTAGCTAAGTGCATCCATGTTTTGGGGAACACGTTAATTTGCCGGTCATAGCTAGTAAATCGTTAAGCTGTGGCTGCGTATTCCCAGGCACTTTGAGGCATTTTTCTACACGTAATTCAAAATAAATTGATATTCAATCAATTCATAATTAACTCGTCTGAACTAGCTCTGTCAGTCTTTCTTCAGCTCATTCGAAGATTACTCACAATCCAAAGATCATGTAGGTGTCGCTAATGAGATTGTAATGACTGTTCCCGCAGGTGCGACACTTCAGGAGAAATCCGGTTCCAGAATTTAGGTCAAGTCTTATGGCCCATGAATGAAACATTACATTGTGTCTGTTACTTGTATTATGTAATCTTTATCAAATTGTACGAAATTCTTCGCTGAATTGCGCAAACAGCATTATTTAGTCTTTGGTTTCACACGCTACGAAAAGAAGGAGTTTCTTAAAAAGCACTACGATATACTACGAGCGTTACGATCACAGAACTATATCTAAATAGAAGCAAAGAGTTCATCGATTTCTATGGAAACCGAGCGTGTAACGAATTCCTTTGACATTTTGACGTCACGAGTGTATTTTAGTGATGCATAACGTAAGCCACGCGATAATGATTCAAAAGTATCGATTAGCACGCGATAAACCGATTATAGGCACTGCCACCCATCATAATATCAGCTTAGAAGCAGGCGACTGCGTGGTTGGTGATATGCATTGTGCCGCGACACTGCAGAATCGCCCTGAATCGAAGTAAGTACTTACATAGAGTACTCACCACGACTGAAGTCTTGCGGATTTTAGATACTAGCGCCACACCGAAACGACTTCAGTCGTGGTGCGGACTCTACCTACCTCTAACTTTATTCGTGTGTATGACCACAAACTAGTTTACCTAAATTGGCTAACTACATACTTACTTATGTATAAAACACAGCGCCAGAATAGTAGGTAGGTACCCAAACAACACCAGAGAACTATTTTGTCCTGTGATTTTGTCTCTTTTTAAGTTGTGTTTTTGTAGTTACCCTTTTATTCCCCAGAGACATCGATACGTCGTGATGGTTAAATTTCCAAATTTTCAAAATTTTGTTCCAGCCCCCATGCTCCAATTATCGTTTCCTCTGCTATTAAAATCGATTTTACTCGAGTAAGAAATTCGCATTGAAAATCGCAGTGTACAGCACTATTTCATACTTCTGACAGAAAAATGATAAAAATTTCGTACTTCAGACAGAAAAATGATAAATTTACTATGACAGTTGACATTGCTTCTTTTTACATTGCTAGTTTTCAATGCGGGCCAAGTCTAGTGCGTCAAATAAAAGCCGCAATGGAAACTAGCGTTCGTTACAAAATGTTATTGTGAAAATAAAACTAACAAACAAATTAAATTGTTTTACAAATAAAAATAGATTTTTATGGACAAAAAGTACTTACCTATGAAAGGAAGTATGTCGATCAGTAGCTCTAGTTTTTTTAGTGTTGTTTGTACAGCCTAATATGGAACAACAAGGCATTTTGTTTCTTTTGTTCTGACGACTCACGCGGAAAGCAGTCGGTAGCGGAGTGAACGTCGCGGCGAGCTTTTAGGGGCCACAGCACCTAGCAGTGGAATACAAGGTACAGGCACTTTTTTGTTATATAAATAAATAAAATAATGCTGGACTTTTCACACAGATATAGTTATATTTAGATATAGTTCTGTGGTTACGATGAATCTACCTATCACTTCCAGGTACATACATCAGATGAAAACTGTCAGTAAAACTACTTATATGAAACTTACAGCCAACTTTCAAAATCAAACGATGCTAATAATGCAAATCAAGTAAATACTGGGGTCCCTAATGATTGACATAACGTCACTTATCCTATTTTTAATTATATTAGGACTATAAACATTATATCAATCAACAGGACCCCTGAATACTGCCGTCATTTAAATGTAGTTCCGGTACTTGCCTTCAAATTCAACAAAGATTTCAGAATAACGCGTTTCGCTATCTAAGAAGAGATAAAATGTTTTAATTTATATTTATTTCGTCGTATCTTCCGGTTTATACTCGAGTCCCCTAATCGTCTGAAGTCACAAAAGCAATATTTTGGGACGGCAACCCACAAAAAGAGTATGTTGACTTGCTTTTCTATTCTTCCCTAAAAGCAGTATATTAAACTTGGGTTATCCGCCGCTACTAATCCCGTGATAAGCGAGAGGACAATGCGCTATTGTTCTGTAGCCACCCTCCATACAGAAACAAAAATACAGAAGGTGCTTTCTTTTGGTGACTTAAATCACTGTATTTTTGCATAATTCTTACTCTAAAGGAAAAAAAAAATAAAAGGGAAGAAAACTACTCATCCATTTTAAAAACTCATAGAAGTAATACATTATAGAGAGGGACCACTTTGAACGTTAAACGATATTGGTCGCTAAAGAAATGGAGTAGAATCACCTTGTTTTTCAGACTTACGGCTTTTTAACTAAATCCAAATGATTAGGCTTTAGTGGGATAAATGAGTATTTAGTACATAGAGATATTGGGAGTATTCTACAGTACCTAGGATTAAAGCTATGTTCCTAATTAATGTTTAAAGATTTTTTCCCAAACAAACTGATTCATTCATTATTTTGGCGCCCAACGTGGAGCTCTTGTGAAAGCTAACATTATAAACACGGTTTGAGTGCCAAGAGTTTTGAAATGTTTACAAGCTTTGTAAAACATTTGACAATCTGACACAATGTAAAGTTTTACCATTCGAAATTTTGGCGCCCCAACACGGGGCACTTTTATTTTTAAAGTAGTTACTTAATTTTTTTTATGGTTTAAAAAGTTGATGTTGTATTAATTATCATTAATAGTTTTTTAATTCTTTGCTCGCCAATATTAATATTTTCCTAACCACCTATTACAGTCCCGTCTGATAGGTTCCTCCAGAAGTTCCACCATAGGATCATCTCCCCAGTGCTTCCTGATCCAATATTTAAATGCAAAATATACTTTTCTGTTGGTATCGCTCTGTGTCATCCACCCAAAACTCAAATGAACCGACATCTCACTTAAAAACGTGATACTGCTCTCTTTTTGTTGGCGCTTTTATTTTCGCCTATTCATTTCGTCGACATCTTTATAGCAGGGTTATATGAGTCGAGGACAGGTGGCGCTTATTTCTAACGCAATAAAGTTCAGGATTGAAAGGTTTTCACACCCTTGAGTGTGGTGACAAAGCAAGTGAAAATGAAAATATATCAGGTTTTTGTTTTGATACAAATTGTAACGTTTGATGTTATTGTATTGTACCACCAGCTTTTGAACTATGTTCTCCTAGTATTTCGTAGATTGAAAATGTTCAGTGCTTATTTCATTATCTCAGAATAAATAAAGTTCTATTCATTCTGTCAGAAAGCGTGCTTTGAACGAAACTTATTTACCAGCAAAAGCTATTTTCACTAAAACAGTGAACATTTTCTACTTACAAAGTAAAGTCCATAGATCGTCATAGATTATTCTGGATCCATCTAAGGTTACTAAAATCTAATAAAAAAGCCAGTATTTACACACAAAAATATTGTAGGCTCGTACACTCGACATAAAATTTTGTGTGTTTAAAGCCGAAAGCTTTCATACCAACATAACAATAAAAATTTAAATTGAAAGATACCTCCGAAAATTGGCGGAAGCGCCCGAACTCCCCCGATGGATATTATTGAACGATACGGTAAAACTATCGCTTTGCATCCTATGTGGAGCGAGATACTAATACATAGTAGAACTAGAGAATGGTACCGCAATCTGATTTATCAGAAAAGTTATGGGCAGCTATGTCAAAATCACTTTCAGTACAATAAAGTTTGTTTTCGATTCGTGTTAGTGAACAAAAAATCCACGACGGTTCCGAGATTCAAAATCACTATACCTATTTCACCAGAGCTGGCCACTGACTCATACGAACATACTTCACTTTTGATCAAGAGTATAACTATACCTAAATATTTCAAATAATTATCGGCTGGATGCGTCGAGCTGAGGACAGGGCGCAATGGCGCGCACTAGGGGATGCCAATGTCCAGCAGTGGACTGCCAGAGGCTGAGGATGAGGATGATGATGATGATGGATATTTCATAATATTTATACACATTTTATTGTTATTTTATTTTAGACACGTGTTGCCAACATAGACACAAACTTACACTATGTAATAGGTACCTATGAGTAGGATTTATTTTTGAAAGATTCTGCTCTTAGGCAAGTAATAATTTTTGATGCAGTTGCGACACTGCAATTACACGAGACGTCGCCAGGCAGTTGGCGCGGGAGTTAGCCGGGTGCGTGTAATGGCCGATGTTCAATAAATATTGACGCGCGCATTTTTGCGGCAGCCACCGCCGCCGGCTGGGCTCACTGCTCACTGCTTACTGCTTACTGCTTAGTGCTCAGATTTGCAACCCACGCATTTACGATCACTATTACTCCGCGTTCACACTACCATTATGTATGAAGTATAATATTGTTTTGCTTTGAAATAAATATTTTTCTTCAAAGTACTTTGGAAATTGGAATAACCATATATTATGTTAGATTATCATTACCATTGGTATAACATGAATTAATGATTTCATTATCATCATAATTGTTATCAACGTTAGCACACTTTGGTGCAAAAGTATACTAACTCAATAAAAAAATCCTAAAATGTTGAAAAACTACTAGTACTACTAATATTTCAAAGTGATCCCAGCGGTCCTACTGAATAAATGCTTTTTGAATTTGACTTTATTATAGTTTAAGGGAATTTGCAAAGTGAGTTTAATTAGTGTAAACTTAAATTTTATTATGACTATGAAACAATTTAATGTAATTACTAAGTACATATTGTCATTTTTTCTACTTATTAACCATGTTCGCATCCCAATTGTATGGGGAATGTGTGTTCCTATTCTATCTAATATATCATTATTTAAGATCTTTGTATACCACATTGAAGCGAATAAATGAATTGTGAATTAAAAAACAAAATCTAATTCGGTTCTACTATTTGAGAGCTACATATTAGCAGACAATACAGTAGGTACTTATAGGTACTCACGTACAAACATTAAAAAATCCTTACAACAGGGGAAAAAATAAACGCATCCAAAAGTAGTCATCGAACGTTAATGTCGCTACTAAAACACTACTGGCATTGTGAAGTAGTCAATTCCTTCACGAGCTTCAAACGATCAATGGACACTATTGGGTGAATGGCTCCGTATTTTAGGGTTATAGCCATGAAAACAATAACCCCAATCGTTATTGAACTTTTCATGAATTTATTAGTTTTCAACTCGATAGTTTATGAGAATTCGTGAGTTGTATAAATGTAAAGAGCGGTCTAAGCCCAGCAGTGGGATGAGACAGGCTGCACGCTATGATGTTGATGATAATGATACCTGCATTGTGGTTATTTTACATTTTTATCAGTAGATGATTTCTATCAGAAGGCAAACTAGAGGCACTAAGTGCTTGAGATATTGTTTGAGATGGAATAGGCCGGCCCAGCACCTGACCATCCGCTCAGCTTTATCAGAAAGATATTATCAAAACGCGAGTAACTAACTTACAATCAGAAAGGATTTATTCTGTCAGACCACTAGGATCACTTAGAATAGTTTTAAAGATGAATTTTATTCTTATCCTGTTCCTTCGCCACTAATACTGTGAACCAGGGCAACAAACTAGACTGTTAGGGAGCTAGATTATGCTGTGTGAAATGTCCACTGTCCAGCACTTTTTTTTTTTTTTAAACTGTATGGGGCCTAGCGTACTTTTTTTTAAATGATGAATGGGTCGGCTCTTGACCTCGAAACTTACACAGGAAAGAGTGAGGTCTGCGATGGAGCGAGCTAACCCAGAAGGTGCCTATTAACTCTCTTCTTAAAAGCAATAGGGTCGGCTCAGCGGAAATACAGACGCTGGAAGCTGATTCCAAATTTTTGCAGTGCGCATAATAAAAGAACTTTCGTAGCGCTTAGTTCTAATAAGTGGAATATCAACCAGGTGAGGATGATAATCAGCTGTGTGTCTGTAGAAAGAATAAGGTCGTGTAGCCCTGGGCACACTCACCGTAGTACAATCTGTAGAAGACGATGGCTCAGACTATCGAGTTTTGCTTCGGCAAGATACTCTTATTTGATGCACTTTTAGATGATACATCGTCCAACTCTAAGCTGCTGGTTCCACACAACGTTTACCTTATCTGTTTAGAGTTCATATTATTAAAGGTCCAGTCTGAAAATCAGCGCTGTCTCCCTCACCTGGGAGCAGCACTAAAGCTGAGACTGGACCTTTTTGGCACCACATAAAAATAGGTAGGACATGGGTAGTTTGTTTTTATTTTTGTTTATTTTTAATTCTGTTACTTTGTACCTACTCGTGTTGTTTAAATGTTTGATGTTCTTAATTTCATTGTATTGTGTTGTGTGTGTCAAATAAATATATTTTTATTCTTATTCTTATATGTAAGTATCTTATCTTAGCTTTAGAGCTTAGCTTATTAGTATCTATTCAGGACCTAAAAGGTAACAATAATAACATTGAATAATCTTGTAGGTACGAGTGGTACGAGTATAGTATCGAGCCTGTGTTAGCTAATCCGAGTGCATTATGAAGTGGCGGCGAGACTAAATAACCAGCGCGTCACGCGGGCATACTGATCATGTACCTGGCACTGGCGGGGAGATGTGAAACTCCTACTCCACTTCATTTTTGTACAGTTTGTAAAACAAAATCAAAGTCAAAAGACATTTTGACGACCTCTGTGGCGCAGAGGGTGAAAGTCCGCTTGGGACGCAGAAGTTTGCGGATTCAATCCCCGCCGCGGGATAAATGTTTGTATGATCTGCAAATATTTAGCTGGGTGTTTCTATGTATTATATGTATGTACATACAAAACAAAAGTATATAAGTAAAAAAAGTATATCAGTGATATGGTTCCCATAGTACAAGCTTTGCTAAATTTTCAATCCAGCATTATTTATTTATTTATTCAGTAGGACCGATTGTGGTGCTGCTACTCCTGTTCCTTCGCGACCAATACCGTGAGGAACCAGGGCAACAAACAACGGTTTCTTGGTGGGCTAAGCCAGTGCCTATAAGTTCAGTATGAAGCAATGCTTCGGTCGCACAATAATAATATCACGAAACTATAAATAATGCATACCTTATAGGTATCTAAATAATATATCAAATATATCGGCAAATCATCACGAATGCTTTCTAGCGTGACTTAAGCTTGAAGCGTTGGTAAATAACCTGGTTTTAAAAGAACAAAAAGTATGTGTGTCTAGTTTCACATCTACACGCATTACTATTCTACTCATCTGCCTACCGTGGTTTAATCTAATACGTGCCTCACATCACAACTCTAAAACCATCAAAACTAGACCTTATTACCACTTATTAAAGTCCATTTTGATATACCACTTTGACGTGTGCTTAGGATTAATACCAGTATGAAAATGAAAAATGATTTTTACGCTTCAGAATTTTCAGTTCATTTTTGCGTGATATCTTAAATCCTAAAAACACAAGGAGAAATATGTTCTAGAGTTTTGGAAATAGAGTTTATTTTACGAAAGCGGAAAATTAAATACAGGTTTAAGACAGAAGCCAAGAGAGAGAATAAAATTCGATGTTAAAAGTCTCATTTTATATCGAACGTGCTAAATTATTATTCCACTAGCGTTTGCACACAACTCCACTCGCATCAGGAGGCAAAGCTTGGCTTATCAAAGAGGAGAAATGAGATTAATGATAATATACTCACGACTGTACCTATCCATAAGTAAATTCCAGCTCTTATATAGTCTTTGATAAAGGTACCTATACCTAACCTAATAAAGCCCATTAAATTGAACCTTCAGATCAAAAGATGCCTTTCAGTCGGCCAACAATGCTCCAGTGCCCACAAAAGTCCCGTAAATCCTATAAAAGTGATTCAACAAGACAGAAATTCCAGAACTTTCAATCAATCCGAAGCAAAAGCAGGATTTAACGAGCATTTCCAGTATATCTACATGCAATTACGTATGTCTGTCTGTCGCACAAAGGGTATCATCACTGTGGGGGGGGGGTGGGGGTGGAGTGCGGGCGAAGGGGTATTTTGGGGTATCAACAAATACTTACAGAGTGGGTAGTGCGAGTTTAAAACCAATGTTTTTAAAAATATGATGAAAAAATTTCGGGATTTGAACTCACGCACTGTGGCTGTAACCAGGGATATGATGTCTGTGGCTGTAACCAATTGAGCTAATGGGCTATCGACGCTATGGTTGTTTTTGGGAGTTGTACTAAATTGGATTTCGCCGTGGAGGTAAAAACTAGTTAAATAAAAGTTAAATTCTAAATGATAATAAATCACACTATTTTTTACCCTGTTCATCCCTGAATACGCCCCAAAAGGGTGACTTTGAGGGGTGGCCGTCACAGACAACTTTCATTGACGAAAAATCAGACGGAAAATTGGGAGTGATATACATGGAGGTGACAGCGGGTTCAATTCTTTGGAGAATTTGTACGCGTGAGGACCCTGGTGGCGACAGGGCCTGGGGTAATGAACTTCGATTATACTCATGTTATGAGTATAATCGAACCCCTATATAGGGGTTTAGACAGGTTTCAAATTAGTCATTTATTTAAACTTATTTTCTTATTGATTACTCTTGAAGTTAATTCTTGCAGGTCCTTAACGAACAATCCAAGACTTAGCGCATATTTGGTTCAACAAATCTGCAGCCATTCAGCGTCGTAATGTTGCCCGTGTTTTGGGCACGCTTCCGACTGGCAGTGACCTGGATTGGTTAAGCTCCCTAGATCGATTTTAACGATCCTCAGATGGCTCAACTGATCCTAAATGGTATTATGTAAAATGTTTATGATTAATCTAAAGTAGTTTAGTTTATAGTTATTAAATATATTTTATGCACACATTTTTATCCAAATAAAACATAATATAAACTGTCACATCCAAACCGATTCGCTCCGACGCACTAATTTGTCCGCTTTGTCGGAGAGAAACCAATTTAAAGTCTATTATTTGACAATATGGCGATTGAAAGCTTCCCGGCAATGGCGGCAATCTAAATGTTATTTATAAAGCTTATTAAAAAGTCATTATTGGGATCACAATAATGATACCCAGCTCCCCTTCTATACAAAGACATATAAACGTATTTTTTTTGCAATATTTGATATTATTTTTGAGTAGGTACACTTCATCATCATCATCATTATCAATGGAAAGATTTGTTTGTTTGCTTGAATTGAATAGGCTCTGAAACTACTGCACCGATATGAAACATTCTTTCACCATTATCCTAAATTATCCCTGATGAACATCCATACGAATATTATAAATGTGAAAGTAACTCTGTCTGTCTGTCTATCTGTCTGTCTGTTTGTTACGCTTTCACGCCCAAACCGCTGAACAGATTAAGCTGAAATTTGGCATAGTTAAAGGTTTTATCCCAGAGAAGGACATAGGCTACTTTTTATCCCGAAAAAATGAAAAAATCCCAAGGGACCGATTATCCCGAGGGACTATATTTTATCCCGGGACGTAAAGTTTTCCCGCGGCCAGCTAGTCCAGAATATAATGGGATTACTCCTAAACAATTTGTATCAACTAAAACTGAGTTAGTGTGGGTTAGTCTGGTGACAAACGTTATATCTATTGCATCACACATTGATAGTCTTGGATGGGAAATCAAACCCACGGCCTATAACGCAAGAAATAAACCATCTGAAACCGTATCAAAATTAATCAAGCCGTTCTGGCTATAAATGGGCACATGGCTTAAAGTCATGTGAGCGTCGCAAGTTAAGCTTCTAGCATTAACTTGAAGTGCATTCCATTCTTTACTTGCAAATCGTTCGAGTGTAATCTAGAATGTGCTATAAACCGAACCCTATCGCAGCCGGCTGAGTTAGTGCCAGAACAGACGGCGCATCTTGCGTCGCGTCATATGAGTAGTGATTGCAGACTAGGTATTTCCCTAAAACGACCCTTTTGAATCTTTATCACTCGACTCGACTCGACAGCGAAGGAACAGGAGTAGAATCACCTAGTTTTAAGACGTTTCAAAGTGATCCAGCGGTCCTACTGAATAAATGCTTTTTGACTTTGACTTTGACTTTGACTTTGACTGCCAGAGTCGCATTTATGAATGTTTCCAGAAATTGGTTCAGTTGTTTTGATAAAAATAGTGAATTTATTTACAATACGTAGTGATAAATTATTTTAAGGACACTTCCTGTAATCCCTTTTCAAATTATGCGACGCAAATTGCGTCAAATGTGGTTCGGCATTAAAAGAAATCGTGTGCCTCGTAATTTGGTCGGGTTACCTCGATTGTGCTAACTTATGAAGGAACTTTACGATCTAAAATTCTATTCTAATAATTCAGAATTCATTTTTAAATTGAACTGAAAATGCAGAGAGCTGCTAAGTTCAGCTATTTATATCTGAAGGTGACTTGGAGGCATTATTTTACAGCGTTACGTGTTTGAATTTGTTTTAATAAGCTATCTAACTAAACTGTGTAGTAACCCTTTTACGGTGACATTTTTTAGAGAAGAGTCAGTTTAACAGTATCCGGAGAGCTTGTATGAAGATTATTAGCTATAATAAAGATTTATTACATTGAGAAATGAAAAGTCTTATCAAAATTTTCGATTTCGACGGATGGATTCTGTGGCCGAATGGTAAGGCACTCCGGCTTTAGGAGGATCGTCTGATCGTTGCGGGTTCGAATCCCATCGGAATCGAAAATTTTGATAAGACTTTTCATTTCGCAATGAAATACCTAGTGTGGTTTAACACTATAAAAAATATAAATTATAACATTTATTAAAATCAAACATTATTATCTGTTAGTTTACGTGTGGTTAGAATGCAGCGAGCTTGTTGTGAATTGATTTAAAGCCTCTAAAATATGAAAATTATGTGCCGTGAACATGCTATCAAAAATAGCTGAGCAACTTTAAATGTCAAATATGTTTTCAACTCGGTGAACACACAAAGTTATATGGCATGTAGATATTTTTTAATAATTTTACTAAAATCATAGATATTATTTTCTGCACCGGATTTTATTGCATTATTTGGTCTTGACCACAGATGTTCAACATAGCCAAAACGCCAAGAAATAATAAAAGTTCATTATACGATAAGGCTGTATCAATATTAATGAATAGAAAAACCCACTTGGCCCATAAATATCTAGATTATTAATATCTAGATTCATAAAAGACGGGGCACATTTTTATGATATTAGCTAATAAATTATTGAACAAACAAAGTAAAGGTAACTAACCTAGATTCGTCGACAGCGAAAAGTATTTGGCGAGTCCCCGATCAGATATCGAGAATGGCGCCATAACTTCTTGCTCAATGCTTTCAATGTAGGTTGTAAATACGAGCAAATGGGACGCGAGACTATGAATAAAATAATGAACAAAATATACCATAGTACCCATACTTATATTATTCGTACCTATAAAGTTTAGAAACTGGGCAGGTGTGGTTTAAAAGGATAAACAAATTAATAAAATAATTGAGTCAAGTTAGTTTGTTACCCATTCTACATTGTTATTTGTTTTTTTAGTTATATTGTTTTATAGTAATATTGTATCTTAAAAATAATTTTTTTTATATTTTAGGTACAAAAAGTATTTCCATTAATTCAGTTGTGTCAAATGCCAATAAGCATTCCGATAGTTTTGCTATCGCTCAGCTACTTAATGTCCGTTGACCACAGTTGCTCAGGTACTTCTGAAATTAACTATTGACATGTAAGCTTAATTAAGTTTAATTTGAAATGAGTGTCGTTAATTACGACACTGTAATTACAGAATGCGCATTTTGTATTCATCGGGAACAGTCCATTCAAATGAGAGAACATAGTACCTATGTACAACGTGTGGTACACAACAGACTTGGGTTGTTGTCAACTGTCAGTAATGTGTACTGTACAGTAATTGTCATTCTTATAAGCTACTAGGTGACCCGCGCGCGCCTTCGTCTGTGCATTGTTTCGTCAACGATCTTTGGAACTGCCTTGCACAACCCCTAAGGGGAGTTTATCAATTTATACCGAGTTTAGAGTGAATCGGATCAAGGAATAAAATTTTCCATATAAACTTGACCACTCTGTATACCATATTTCTGTCATAAGAACCTTCTGAGAATAACAAACACAACAAAAAAAAAATAATGAAATCGGTCCACGCGTGATGCCGTGACCAAGGGAAATTGGGATTCATTTCCATATTAGTAGAGAGCCACAAACATGTCTTAAACCGGTGGTCAAAAGAGGAACTAACGAATTTTAGTTTAGAATTATTTTTTCTGCCAACATCAAATGCGATAACAGCGCCTCCCTCACCGGTTCAGATAATAATATGTTGGTGTCACTCTACTACTAGCTAGTGATTGTTTTATCTGCCTACAGTGCCAGTGCCCGTAGTGCTGCCTACTGTCCCTCGAAAATAAGTCACACAAGATTTGTGGACGACAACCAGAGGCAAAAATTTCTTGGATGCGGAAAAGGTGGAATGACTGGCGTAAACAGAGGGCGTACGCCGTACACCCAGCAGTGGGATGTTCATGGTTTCTTGCGGATGATGATGATGAAGTCGATTTTAGCTTGAATTTACTAAACAGTTGGTGCTACCAACTAGTCCATACCAGAAAATCCAATTGAAAATAGTAAACTCAAATTATAGCTTATTGGTACAATTACCCATGTGTGCTGATTTAATTTAAAACGGACAATACACCCCTCTCCCACAGAGGGTGGGGGAGGGGAAGGGGGTTAGCTATGATATACGGATGGATTTAGTGTTTGTGTGAGTAATACTGATATAGAAGCCAAATGCATCGTAATGGCGTATGTTCTAGAATTCAGTGACTGAAATAATAGTTGGGCTTATTATTTAGGCTATTTTATTGTAAAAAATATCAAGTCGAAAACATTAATTAATACCAACCTATAGGGTTTATTCCCAACGATCCCACTAGCCTCCCCACTAGTGGGGTAGTTGGGTAAGGTAGTATCAGCACTACCTTCTGTTCATTCGCAACCAATATCATGAAGAAAGGCAACACACAGCTTATGACTAGGCTAGTGTTTTAGTCGAGTAGCGAGTAATTAAGTAGTAAAAAAATTACATATTAACCTACTCGTCTAAATTCGTTTGGCGTTCAGACACGTTTTGGGACTAAATTACTCGCTACTCGACCAAAGACCCAGGGCCCAAAACTAGAGGCTGGTTTAGCTAGGTAAGCTCTTAAATCTAGTCAAGCAGTACATTTGACGGAAAAAGGATAAACTTTTTGTGTGATCCCCAGAAATATCTTTTTTAAATTGTCCATTTACTGAAATATCGATGATACTTACAACCGAACATAGAACCTCCTTTATATTTGATGTCGATAAAAAGGGTTCTGTCCAAGCGGACTAAGGACTAGGTCCGAGCTAAACAAATAACGCCCTTAGAAAACTCCATAAGATTCTTATAGAACTTAGGTTTGAGAGAAAGCGAAACATTTTGAAAGTAATTATGTATTTATAATCTTTAAAAAATAAGCCCAATTTTTGTCCAAACAATTCCTTCTGACCCTTGGAGGTCACTCGAGGCCACTCCAGGCTCCTCGACCGGGCTCGCAATATTCACCAATTGGAAGGGTCAACAACCCTCGACTTGTGACTATTTGAGCGTGATTTGTTGGGTCGTAAGGGCTTTGCGAAGAAAACGCTTCATATTTTTAGTTGGATTAGCTGGGTGAACTCACTTTTACGTTATGAATGTTTAAAGGCTGAGCCTTTAGAAGCTCAGAAGAATTTCGTTCTTTGTTTAGTTTGAGTTAAAACCGTTATCAAATGGTTGGCATTTGATGATTTACATTTAAAATCTGATAAATTCATCAAGCTTTTGTACAATCACGTTCATACATACATACATACAATTTTGCCTCTTTCTCGTACAGTTGAATACCACAGATTTCTCCTTACTAACACACATCAGTCACGCTAGGACAACTACAACAAAATTAATAAGTATTTTAAAGAAAAATCTAATTATTTAATGAGTATGAAACAATAAAACGTAGCCACAACCTAACCCCGGTTCACACGTTTTAGCATCCAAGGCAGAGGCCGACTTGAGCACCACTCGACCTGCGCCAACAGCACAACTCACAAAGCGCTCGTGGTGACATAAACGCCATGTACACGATACCATTCTGGAATACCATTCTTGCCTCTTGCCACAGAACATTAGCTCGTGCTCCGTTGAGTATGAGAAAGCAAGAGGCATGAATGGTATGCCAGAATGGTATCGTCGTTTAACTTAGTAAAAATAGATGATTCTACTCGTACTGCTCATAAAAGTCCCAAAAATTCTTAAGGATTAGAATTATTAAAAAACACTGAAACCAGTCTATGAATCAGTTCAGACCGATGGAAACTTTGAAGCTGAAACGAGTTTCATTTGAAATGGAGCTCGAGAAAAAACTAGTGCTTATGTCTACTTAGGTCATGTTGGTTAGTAGTTACACTGCAGGCCACTGTAATATTTAAACGAACCATCTTCATGTTCAAAATGAACTGTATTTTGTTGAATAAATAAATAGGTAATTTTAATGATGTCGTTTTGAGAATAAATGAAAATAATAAGAATCATTGAAAAAAAATATTTCTTCAGAGAAGCTTCACTCTAAACTATGAGTTGAGTATCACTTAAAATGTTTGAAAGAATATTGAGAAAGGAGAATTGATGAAAGTCGTAATAGCTTACCAAACAGGCGAGTGTGTCTGTTAGAGAAGGTCCTGGAAAAACGCCTTCCTGATCAGAAAGTCTAATTTTTAAGTTGCCTGACAAGTAAAATGTCTAAAAAGCAAAATGCCTAAAATGCAGGATACCTAAAATGATAGTATGTCTAAAATACAAATTGTATAAAATGATGTACCTGCTGTGTTTTATTCAAAACTTTTTCATCCTATTTTCCAAACCCAATTCACTGTCCCGAAGTGTACAGCTTAGTAAAATGGGTCGGAAAACTGAAGGCTACTTTTTATTCTAGTTCTTTTGTCCAGAGATTGGAGCTCCGAGTGAAGCGATTGAGACGAAACGGGGTCATCGACTTTCTATATAATTAAAAGTTCAATTCAGATCGCATATACCAGAAAATTCTTTTTTCTAATATTATCATGAATCTGAATGTTTGTGAGTATTTTTGTATGTTCCTGTTTCAGTAAACCGATTTATCTACTAACTGACAGATTCGACAGAATAGGGTACAAACGCCTCGGTTTGTTTTATAAATAAAATGTCCGAAATGTTTTAAGTTTGTCGGTATGTTTGTTGCTCCTTCACGTTAATAAAACTGATGGGATAAAATATTAGTTATAAGGCTATATCATGCTCTGGATTAGGTTAGGTTAGGTTACTTTATGCCCCCCCCGATGGATTCCAATCTTGACGCGATGGGGGGGCTTAGTAACCGTGGTTTGGTTGGCCCACGGTGAAGCCAAAAGGAATCCCAGGCGGGGACGCCCTGGTGGCGTCTGGCGGGTAGGGTCGCGGGTGAAGAGGCGTGTCGGTGTTTCGTTGCCGCTCGCCCTATCTCCCGCGACCCAACGGTGGCGCACCGTAAGATGCGTCGGCGGCGGGGCCGCAGTAGAAGAGGAGTGTCGGTGTTACGTTGCCGCTCTCCCTGTCCTCTGCGGCCGTTTTTGGAGGCTTCTCCACGCGCACCTCTTTAATTAGAGTGCGCAGTGGACGAAGGGAGCGGAGAGCTCTGGTGGTGAGTAGCGGACGCTAGGTGTGGGGGCACCTTCGTCCGCCTTGCACTACTCACCACTATGCGGGGCCGCCTTAAGGGCGGGGATCGCCAGAGGGGGACTGGACGTAAAGGCTGTGCCGGTTTCCCAGACCCCCTCCATTCCAGGCGACGCCGGAATGACGCTGGGTCGTTTAGTGGGTATACCGGGAGTCCCCGGGGAGTCCCACATACCCCTCTCGCCCCCCGGCGGAGGGGATGCGTAACGCATTTTTCCCAGCGAGAAAAAAAAAAAAAAAAAAAAAAAAAAAGGTTACTTTATGCACCCCCCCGATGGATTCCAATCTTGACGCGATGGGGGGGCTTAGTAACCGTGGTTTGGTTGGCCCACGGTGAAGCCAAAAGGAATCCCAGGCGGGGACGCCCTGGTGGCGTCTGGCGGGTAGGGTCGCGGGTGAAGAGGCGTGTCGGTGTTTCGTTGCCGCTCGCCCTATCTCCCGCGACCCAACGGTGGCGCACCGTAAGATACGTCGACGGTGGGCCGCAGTGGAAGAGGAGTGTCGGTGTTACGTTGCCGCTCTCCCTGTCCTCTGCGGCCGGTTTTGGAGGCTTCTCCACGCCCTCTTTAATTAGAGTGCGCAGTGGACGAAGGGAGCGAAGAGCTCTGGTGGTGAGTAGTGGACGCTAGGTGCGGGGGCACCTTCGTCCGCCTTGCACTACTCACCACGACGCGGGCCGCCCTAAGGGCGGGGATCGCCAGAGGGGGACTGGACGTGAAGGCTGTGCCGGTTTCCCAGACCCCCTCCATTCTAGGCGACGCCGGAATGACGCTGGGTCGTTTAGTGGGTATACCGGGAGTCCCCGGGGAGTCCCACATACCCTTCTCGCCCCCCGGCGGAGGGGATACGTAACGCATTTTTCCCAGCGAGAAAAAAAATAAAAGGTTACTTTATGCAGGCATACTTATAAGTCAAAGTCAAAGTCAAAAAGCATTTATTCAGTAGGTCCGCTGGGATCACTTTGAAACGTCTTAAAACTAGGTGATTCTACTCCTGTTCCTTCGCGACCAATATAATTTTATCCATACTATACTATATACTATATATACTATATACTTATACTATACTATATATACTATATACTATATATACTATATACTTATACTATACTATATATACTTATACTATATACTATATATACTATAATATTATAAATGCGAAAGTAACTCTGTCTGTCTATCTGTCTGTCTGTCTGTCTGTCTGTCTGTTTGTTACGCTTTCACGCCCAAACCGCTGAACAGATTAAGCTGAAATTTGGCATAGTTAAAGGTTGTATCCCAGGGAAGGACATAGGCTACTTTTTATCCCGAAAAGTTGAAAAAATCCCGAGGGACCGCGGGTCACACCGCGGGAGCGCAGCTAGTATTATATAATTTTGTGTGTATTTTATAAGAAAATGACCAAAAATAAGATATTTATTTCTGATTCAACACAGCGACGCGTAATATTTTGTGAAATCCTGCGAAATCTCACAGCGACAAGAATAACAAAGACAGTTTCGACAGCTCGTTACGAGCTTCCTATTTCCAAAAAACTGTGAACTCAACCAGAGAGTCAGAACTATAGGGAGTTCAACATATGAAGATCTATGGGTTAAGATGAGTCAGAAAATTTTTCAAAAGCTACTGGTAGCACTGCAGCCATGGATAGGAAAAACTGGAAAAAAGGGAGGGAGGCCTTTGCCCTGCAGTGGGACAATAAATAAATAAATAACTGGTAGCAAGCCCTTTACCGCCTATTAAGGTACAGTTTTATGGTCAGTATATCTTATCAAATGTTTCAGAAGACATATCGTGTTTTTTGTATGAGAGACCGTTAATTATTAAGTTGTACAACTCTTTGCCTAAGTGCTTTACGAACGTAATATAAAGGTGACAACTTATCAAGAAACCGTAACATTGCTCACGACAGGAACCAACAAACAAACAAACAAACATTGAAGTTGCGACGTCCAACAAGGCGAGATATTTCAGATATTTCCCTGTCTTTTTGAACAATGGTTTTGGCTTCATTTGATTCGCTTCTTAGCAATATAAACTTGGACGTCCATATTTATTTACAGTTTTTAAAACACTCTTGTTGGATAGAGAGCAGTAGTGGCTTAGTGAACACGAGTCTACCAAATATAATGCTGGACATTTCACATAGCATCATCTAGCCCCAAACTAAGCAAAGCTTGTACTATGGGAACCTGATAACTGATATACTACTTACACGAGTATACTTTTTGTTTTGTAAGTACATACACATTATACATATAAACACCCAAACCTGAGATAAATATTTGCAGATCATACAAACATTTATCCCGCGTCGGGGATTGAACCCACAGCCTTCTGCGCCACAGAGGTCGAGTGAGCGAGGCAGCTATACAATGCTGTCTTCGTCTTTTAGGCGTCATTAAAAATGGGTTCTGCGCAGCTACTTCAGAGAAACAAAGATTGGTTGTGCGTATTGTACTTATTTTAACGTTTTTAGGTATGGATTGTTGTGGATGATGATGATGATCACAAAGTGAGGGAACGATACAACTAACACTACACACAATATTTACCACTATCTCATACGAAGTTACCAAATCTATTTGAGTTTATTGCGTGTGTACTACCGAACGATATTTTGTATCTAACACCAATTTATACCGAACACTCAGGTATTACCCGCTAGATGTAGTGCAGGAGATGGTTGCAAGTTTTTTACGTCAAATCATTCCGCAATAATCTGTAAAATCTAGCATAGCTAAAAAATTGATTTTTTTAGCATAGTTAAAAACATTAAATTTTTTTTGTTAACGCACTCCGGCTTTAGGAGCGATCGTCTGATCGTCGCGGGTTTGAATCCCGTCGGAGTAAAAAATTTTGATAAGACTTTTTATTTCTAAATGAAGCATTGCTAAATTAACCAGGTTTGAGTTATGCCTAGTGTCTAATGAAATCAGTATAGAGAGTATTAGAGATAGAGATAAGTGTTATTTTTTTTTAATGGTTTTCATCATTCTGATAGTGGACCACGATTAATGAACACAAACAGAACAGATGACGCTTGGATAAAAAAAAACTGATGGTTTTCCCCAAGACTTTTCTTGCTCGTGCAACAAACCCACCGCCGACTCCTGCACTATAAATAGAGCGCGTAGAGTCCGCGATTTATGTACAATGGGTATGCCCTTATTTATCGAACCAATTTGAATATCTAGTGGATTTTTGTTTATGTATTATTGGTAGCATTGCCATGGGCTTAACGGGAGGGCGTTTTATTTTATGAAACCTTTATTCAAATATAATTTTATAGAGGATAACAGAAAATAACTTAATTAGATTGCTTTTGTGGAAAGTTTGGATTTAGATGACAATTATTGTAAAGGTGGTACAACACGCACAAACGTTCTTTATCTCTCTGAAGTAGCTGCGCAAAACCCATTGTTGTTGACGCCTAAAATCGTGCTATCTCGCTTACTCTACCAAACCTGCGCAATCGTCTATTGCACCTAACTTCAGAGAGCTAAAGATCCGTTGTGCTTAGTATACCTAAATTATGAAATAAAACTTCAGGAATAAAAAAAATCTCTCCTAGATTCTTTCGGAACCTTATTGTGAAAAAGTTTGGTTTTTTGTTAAATAATTAGAGTAAGGTTTACATATTTAAGTTGTTATTTGTTATTAAGTTATAATTTTGTTTCATTATGGGTCGCTAAGCGACAAAATCATTAAATAAATTAAAAAAAAAATTGATTCAAACAGCGTCAGGAGGAGTCCATGCCTACACTCGGATGCTGTAGAGTTTTTGATATGTTTGACATAGAATAGGCTTGAAGCATTAAGCTCTCACCCTTGTCCTCATAAAATGCAATGTCAATGCGTGTGCAGCTGATTAAGTTGCGAGTAGTACTTCTTTCGCCATTTTTGAAGGAGCGTGTAGTGCTCTGCTATTTTATTTAGTTTTCTCGTGTTTTACTAGGTTTTATTATGTAATTTCGGTGGCATTTTACTAATGAAGCTTTGGATACGTAACAGGAGATTTGGTAAATGGAATGGGGGAGTATTCAAGACGTTTTCTCATTTGACGAAAGATTTCCGTTGGAGTTTTGAAAGGACAAGCCGCCATGTTTTTTCAATTGACTCAAATTGACGTGACAAAGTAATACATATTTGGAGAAAGATTTGAAGTGAAATCCAAGTGAAAGGATGAAGAAGGAATGAAAAGAAGAAGAAGAAGAAACCAAGAATTGAAGTGAAACCATGAAGAATATGAAGACCTATATGATGAAGACTAAGCTAAGATAACGTTACTGATTGGGCGATATAGTCGCTCTGCGACAAAGCCCTTTTCTTGTTCTTGTAAATAAAAAAAAAAAAAAGTTTCGAGTAAGTAAATGTTAAAAAAGTATAAGCAATAAGCCAGACGTCGGAAACATCTGAGGAATCGAGAGTTCAAAAACTTGAGTCCGGTGCACGAAAGGAGCCTTTTTGCGGCGCACCACACTGGAAAGAACTAGTGACATGACAAGAGGTACGTAAAGCACGTGAATGTCGTGGAACACTCGGTTGGAACGAAGTTTCAACTTTGACATTTGGCATTTGTCAAATAGTAAAATCCTAGAAATGCTCTTCTGTACTAACAATGTATGGACTGTTTTTCGTCTGCGCACTTCGCACAGTGACTTTTTGACCTATGTATTTGTCGTGACGGTAAAATCGAACGCTTTCTTCTAGCCCCCATCCTCGATACCGTGCGAAAAGGAACGTCGTTCTAATAAGTAATGCTTCTTGTAAGATATTTTGAACAATAAACAGTGTAAATTGAGCAAAAAGTCCAATTTAAGAAATAATTTCCTCATTGCCGTCGCTTTGAGCGGGTAATGACGTTAGTGATGTTTTTATTTGAGGATGATCAAAGGAGGCTGAGATGACAGCGGTGCGAGTTGTAAGCGGCAGCGGGCTGGTATACGCGATAGCGGGTGATAATACTCAATTTCAAATAGAAGAAAACACAAGTAAAAAAAAGACATAAAAAAATAGATGATTTATTTACACATTTCTTGAAAAAACTCTTATAAGTTGCAAAAGAATATGCTTATTTTTTTTGATGGTTCAGCGTAGGAGTGAGTGATTTGCTCAATATAAAAGTGTAATAAAAAAGTACGTGAGTGTCGTGGAACAATCGGTTATACTCGGTAATATAATAAATTAATTGTCAATTAGGTATCCTAGCAACGCTCTTCCGTACTAACAATGTAAAAATCTATGGATTGTGCCGCGGCTGCGCATTCCGCACTGTGACGATTTGACATTATACATGTGTCGTGACGGTAAAATGGAACAAATTTTTTTTCCAGCCTCAGTCTTTCGTTTTTCTGCGATACTGTCCGAAAAGAAACTTCGTTCCAATAAACAGAACCCAGTATAATTTGTTACTAACTGTAATAAACATCCCCACAATATAATGAGCTTTGTAAAGCTCCTAAAACTTCCTAAAACTTCTGTAGGATAGCAGAATTCTGGGTGAAGCCCAACATATACTTTAAATTCAATGTTTATATCACTTTGCGCGACCCACAAATCAAAAATACTCATATTTCGCCACACCCTCTGTGTATGTCTGTGTGCTGTAGAGTTTCCCGCTACAACTCGCACCTCACCCTGCTCTCCAAAGTCTTCAGGTACAATTTACAGCGCCCCCTAACTAGGCTCCGCGGAAATAATTGCGCGGATTAGCTACTGAATACGATACCAACCTTTGTTTGTACAATCTACTAGATTGTTTTAAAGGGTGTTATTCTGACATAGATTTAACTGAAAACTTCTTTAGGCGCGTTGAGACTACTATTTTTAGATTCGCCTCGAAAAGGTCACGTGCGAGTCACGTGACTGCTCACCGACACCTACCAGTAGCGCCATCTAGTTCTGTACTCGGTACACTTTTACGGTACTTAATATTTTTACATTTCTAAAAGTTTATTTTATATCTAATCGGGTGAATCAAAATGTTTTCTTACGAAAAATTTAAAACTATCCTAAAACTAATGAAGCTCTTTCATACAATACCCTACATGACACGGTTATCTCAAAATTTCGACCATTTCTTGCTCTGTTTTTTTGTGATTTAATTAAAATATACGGTTTTCAGATTTTCCCCTGTACTTACAGTACGTCTAAGAGTAGTCGTACAGTACGCACAGTCTAAGACGATACTACTTGCCTTTCATAGTTCTAGGTCAAGGGAAAGTACCCTGTTTGATTTCTTTGAGTGTTGACATATACGTTTATTGCGCCTTAAACGGTCGTATCTTTTTTTTGCGTTAACTTAGAAGTTTGAGGTTTACACAGCCTGAAGGGACCGTGTACTCAGGTATACGGTTTTAATTTTCACTCGATACCTCAACGTGTTCCCGAGATAAAGGATCTCGACAGACAGACAGACAGACAACAAAGTAATCTTCTAACGGTTCCGTTTTATCCATTTAAAGTAAAGTAAATATATTATTTATTTATCCAATTATGGTACAGGTTATTTAGGTATCAAGGTACAAATGACTTAAAAATTAGTAAAATTGGACACTCTTTTGAGGTACGGAACCCTAAAACGGTATAAATGACCTCAGATTTATTCCAGAGTTCAAGATTTTAGACGCATGAAGGTAGTCAGAGACAAGTCACAAAAGCTTTTCGACCTTCGAGTTGAAAACCAAAACACTCAGCCAACAAAACTGCCCGAACAAATTCTTAAAATAATATTCCTTTTCCCAAAAAGGGTTATCTTCCGTCCTTGTCTAATGATAGATGAGCTGTCTCTTACACGCTCGGCTGAGCTACGATAACTCTTAACAACAATTATATTATTATATCCAAGAAAAGATAATTATTATAGTATTTTTTATTTTTCTATAAAAATATTTTCTATAAAAAAGAAACGTAAATGTATTGTCACAATGAGAGGTTATCTTTGACAGTTGGGCTGTCAAATAAAATCTGGATGTATTCTAAACTATGTCCCGGTAGCTCAGATGGGTTGTGGTTGCATATTTGAGGATACATTAAAAAAGGTACTGTTACTTGGATATAAAAAAAACTGAATCATAGTTACTATCTATCAACTTTTTAAAATATTTTTTGTATGAGAAAACACAATTCAATGCAGACAAGTCACGAGAAACAGCTAGTATCAACTAGGTATTATTCTTATGATGTAAAACTTTTCTTAGCCTCGTAGCAGTATCGTAGCAGCTACGAGCTACGGTCCGTAGCACATTCGTAGCACTTTATGATCGCAGATTGAATTTATTATCTGTGGAGTATGAGGGGGAAGGTTTAAATGAAGCATACTTATTCATTTGCTAAACTTAGTTTAAAGTTATCCGGAGTTTAAAAGTTCGCTGATAAATTCAAAGTGTCTGTTTCGTTTCCAGAAAAACTAAGTACTTTTAATAAAATATCAACTTTTTATGTAAATGATTTAAAGTCAAGGTTAATAAACCTTGACTTTAAATCATTTACATAAAAAGTTGATATTTTATTAAAAGTACTTATTATGACTTACTTCTCAAGGTGTAATTAATAATCTATCAGATATACAGGGTGTAAAAAGACGTCTACCGAAGCCGAAAGGTGTAGGTACAGCATCCCAACACACAACTAAATCCAAAAGGATTTTCCGAAAAAAATATTATATCCGGAGAAAACAACGTTTAAAGATGTTTGCGTATGTACGGGGCGCGTTGTGTTACGTAGATTGCTGGATTTTGAGTTTTAATTGTTTTTTCTTTTATGCATGAAATTATCAGGTAGGTCTTATTATGTTGTCCTAGTAGTAAATAACCGAAAATAACATAAAATGACGTAGCTAAGTCATTTTTTTTTTCGCTAAATATGTTCAGAATCATGGTCTGATTGCAACCCCTCAGTTTTCGGTAGCAGTCTTTTTACACCCTGTATAGGCATTCAAAATTATCAAAAGTTTCCAAACTGCTAGTAGGTACAGGTACGTCTAAATGCTTGAATAACTTTACTTTAACAATATTTACACTCGAAGTTGAAGCATAGCTTAGAGTGAAAAGTGTTAGTTAAATACTGCATCGACGATATTTTAAGTAGAAGTCTGGAAGTGACGCTAGGGTTGGGTTAAGTAAAGTTTTTAAGAATAGTTAAATTGTGACAATATTTAATTTCAAAGTACATGGTGTGTATTATTTTAAGACACAATTAAATAAATAATGCTGGACTTTCCACACAGCATCATCTAGCCCCAAAGTAAGCAGAGCTTGTGTTATGGGTACTACATGGCTGATATACTACAATTTGACGACCTCTGTAGCGCAGTGGACGAAGGTCCGCTTGAGACGCAGAAGGTTGCGGGTTCAATCCCGCCGCGAGACAAATGTTTGTATGATCTACATATATTTGTCACGAATCTGGGTGTTTCTATGTATGTATTTTCAAACAAAAAGTATATAAGTAGTAGTATATCAGTCATGTATTACCCATAACACAAGCTCTGCTTACTGTGGGGCTAGCTGATGATAAGCGTGAAAAGTCCAGCATTATTTATTTATTTTATTTATTTATTTAACTGAATCAATGCTTTTTGACTTTGAGTCATTGAGTGGCATTGTGATCATAAAAGTGCAAATCCTGTGACGCAATTTTTGAATTGTATAAGAGCTCTTACTCGCTGTTGCAAGTATATTTAAGCCCCGCCCTCACTCGCGACCCACCCTTAGGTGTGCACTTTCTATTCTGTCACAAGCACCTTATGTGCATTCCATATACGTTCGTTCGGAGATTTCATTTTTAACTCCTTAAAAGCCTTCATTTAATACTTTGGCCATGGAGTTTTTAGGCCGGCTACAGCTGGGACCTATGTACATTCAACACGCAAAGTTGATAATATATCTGTTTCCATTCAGTTCTATTTTAGATTAAATTAAGTTACGTTAGTTAAAATATTACTTAAGTTACTACCATTATTAGTATTTAGATAAACTCCTCTCTACTAGAAACTATTTGTGCCCTCTTAGTGGTAAGGTCGGGCGCTGAAAATTGCGACACAGTTTTTACTATTGCAATTTCTCAGCGTTCATCCATACTCTGTCTGTCTGTCTGTCTGTTTGTTACGCCATCACGCCCAAACCGCCGAACAGATTAAGCTGAAATTTGGCATAGTTAAAGGTTGTATCCCAGGGAAGGACATAGGCTACTTTTTATCCCGAAAAATGAAAAAATTCCGAGGGACCGCGGGTCACACCGCGGGAGCGCAGCTAGTTAGTAATAAGTACAAAATTGTCAAACTATTTCACAAATAAATAAATTACAATTAGAAATACTAGCGGTCACCCATCCATTTTGTGACCGCGCAGAACGTTATTTAGTTTTGACGATTTATCAAGAACGACTAAGCCAGCTAAATTATTAATTCATTATTTAATACGAATGAGTATTTATTTTATTCCAATAAAAATGTCGATGCTTATAAATTACTCGTCTCCTTCTAAATAAATTGATTCAACCATTTTATCGCTTTTTGAACTTTGATGAAAAAAACATTCACTTTATTACTGTGCCATATAGCTACCCTTTATTGCTGTTCAGGGTATCAGAATAACGGGTAACATAATTTTAATTTGGTCGACTAACGGGAGTTTTATTGTACGTTGTGATGAAACCTCTCTTATACGTACAAAAACAAAAATATATGAGGAAATAAAAGGCCTTTTTTGGAGATAATTGTAATGAAACTCAGGTCTTTAAATCTATGTTGGAAAGTAATAATCAAACCACACATAAATCTAATAATGGAGTAAGTAGAATCATGCTGCTTATTACAAAAAAGTTAAACCTTAGTTGAACCCCATGTCAAAACAAAACTGTTACCACAAAAAAGCGTTCTATGTACGTGTATTTAAAGATCGTTTTCCTAGGCACAGTTTTGTAGTTAGTCTTAAGTTAAACTCCGTTCATTTTCTTGTAATAAGACGGAAGTAGTTTTAAGACTATTTTATGTGATAGGTATGTACCAACGCAGCGGTCCTGCTTAGTAAATATAATTACGTTTTTATACTAAAAAGAAAACCGACTTCAATGTTTGACTCGAAACGCGGTGTGACTCAGGGGGTCAAGCTGTCGATTCGATTTCTATTTGTGACATGGCTAGGAGGGAAGGTGTTTAGAGTTTTACGGGGAAACTATCAATCCCTCAGGAATAAAATTTATATGGGACCACCTCTGGAGTATACCCTTTCAAACATGAAAAGAATTTTGCAAATCGGTCAACAAATGGCGGAACAATCGCGTAACAAGATAAAAAAAAAAAAAAAAACATACAGACGAATTGAGAACCTCCTCCTTTTTTGAAGTCGGTTGAAAAATAAATAATGCTGGACATATCACACAGCGTCATCTAGCCCCAAACTAAGCAAATCTTGATGGGAACCTGGTATCTGATATACATTTTGTTTGTAAATGCATACATTATTATACAAAGAATATAAAATGTTTTTGCCTTCGAGATTCGAGAAATATTTGTACGTGTCTCTAACTACAACTACGATTATGTCTACCGCTATCTCAGATGCGTATACTTTACAAAAAGCAACATTAATCATTTTTAATAGAAGGTTTTTAATTACGTTCCGTTGGTTTTTTTACAAAACTCAGAAAGGATTTAAATGAACGCGGTACGTGCTTTACTTTGGGGTTCCGTAAATGTGAAAACTGTTGCAGCATTTTGTTGCAACACAAAGCACTCCAATATTTAAATAGCATACTTCAACATTAAAAACTACTTACTTACAGCTTGTTGACAGCTGTTTTTTTTTAAATTGCGTCTAGACAAAAACGCGACTGAAGTTGCGATTTGTGACTCCAAAGACCAATTTTTATGGTATTTCCTAGGTTTAGATCGAGTTCAGGTTTATTGTATCAATCGAATACTTACAATGTAGCTCGTAGTAAGAAATTTCCGAATATTCAGCTGAAGTGCCGAATCTTGCTGACAGAATACATTTTTATTTGACACACAACACGAAAAAAGACAAAATAGGTCGCCAAAAGAAATTAAATATGTACTGAACCCACTGAGCATTTATCAACACACCCTTGATTCCTGTTATTTTCGTTTTTGAAGCGGGGATAGAGCACTCGAAAGCTGGCAAGCTGCCACTACTCATCAACAATTAGTGATTACGGTGTTGCCCGCTCGCTGCAAATACAGACATTCGGGGAAATTATTTAGTAGGAACACAATCAATTTTCTTTATAACATCTAAGATTTGATTGGGACCTTTAACTAATACCTTGACTTTTAATTTATGTCTGTTTTGTGGTTTTTTGAAAATAGAAAAAGCCCGCGACTCAAAAGGTAGCAGCGGATTTGGTGCCTGACCACCATGAGTAATATGTTTGTATAACCTGCAATTTTTTTTCCTTGGTTGTTTTCTTTGTATAACATAAAGTATTTACACAAAAAGTATATCAGTCATGGAGTTTTCATTACATTAGCTCTGCTTTTGGGGCGAAAAGATGTCTACTATAATTATAATACTGAAATATCCAATCCACCAAAAATATACTTTTATGTACGGTATGTGATCGCTATTCCACCAATTACCCGAGTCACGCCTCACAAAAGTAACAATTGCTATACCATCGGCAATTCTCGGCTTTCATCGGTTTTTTCCGTGAATTCACAAAAACAATTACTTTCGCCTAATTACCCGCGAAAGTTTATTCAAAGATTCGCGTCGTTACCGGTTCTTTCAGCTTCACCTTTTTACAAAGTTATTTTAGATAATGGAACTTGGGATAATGAATCTTGCAACACTCGTTGGTTTTATCGTGGAATATTTCAAATGTATGTCTCTTTTTTTATGTATGTAGAAGACATGCCGAAAACCTTACCCATTAAAGGTCTTAGGCTAAAACGAATAATAAATTGAGAACCTCATTGGACGGTTCAAAATTAAAAAAGTACGAAACCCAGCTTGTGTGTGTTCAAAACGATAAGTTCCAGACTCAATGTGATCAAAATCTTTGAAAATACTTTGACTTATTAAGTACAAGTTGAGCTGCCTCCTATCTATGACAGCGATGTGTTAAGTTTCGCCACAACCACGCAAACTAAGTTTATGTTATAAATCTATTTACCTCAGTTTTGTAATCCAAAAACCCCAAAGGGTTGTAACCACAGAGATAGTGGCGCGTTTACACGGTCTTAGTAAATATGAGATCGTTGATGGCTAAAAGGGCTAGTTGTTTAATGGTTCGGCTTGTCACTACAGCAGTCTTTTTAAGATGAACTTTATAGTCGCGTTTCAGCATCAAATTAAAGAAGTTTATTTCTTTATTTGTCACTATCTAAACTACTAACGAGTTCTTTACCAATACATTTCCTAAAACAAAAACTAAAGCTTACTTTAAATTCTATCAAGTTAATACTGCTACCAAACATCAAAACACGTGCAACTTGGACTTCTTGCTAATAAATGTCTTCTAACAGCACGTTCAGATATCCTCTATCTAAACTGGCTCCAGTGATTTTCCCAGATTAGACCAGCTTACCTACACTATATCTATAGATCATCTTCTCTCTAGTAAAGTTTTTATATCATAAATAGCTACTAATCAGATAATATCATCAAGTGACTGTCTCCATCTAAAGATCCCTTACAACAACCTATTTCTGAGTTATTTCATCAATGAAGATGAAAAGATCTTGAAGATAAACTAAAATACAATGAGCAACCTAAACGTTATAAATATTAAATTCTAATACCTACCTATACTATAACTTACTACCTATACTACTACTACCTTAAGAAAGAGGGGACTCTTCTAACACAAGTTTTCTTAACTTAACTGAAGAGTTCCCAACCCTAGAATAAGCAACTCACTTGTAAAAACAATAAATACATTTTTACTTTTTACTTTACTTTATAAGGAGTTACAAGAAACATTATTACAGTACCACTTAAATACCTACTAAGCTAGTAGTATAGCTAGTAACTGGTACCAACGACTATCCCAGTGCAAAAGCAGCATCACACGTACACTACAAACCAACTTCTTGCTAATAAAGTTGCTTTATCAAACGCCGTACGTGCTCGCGCGGCCAAAATGGCGGGGCTCGTATAAATGCTTTTTTTCTCCGGAATATGTTCCCGGGACAAGAATAAACAATACTTCGTGCCTATAGCCTGGGTAGTCATCGCCCCGCTATCTAACTTCATGCCCTGATGATGATGAGAGCACTAATTTTCGACCTCAAAGGTTTAGGAGGCCAAGGCCAAGTACCAGGAATACAAAAAAAAGTATGTGTGTGTCGTGGAACACTCGGTTGGAACTCGATTGAAGTTTGTACATTTGACATTTTGCGCACCTTGTGCACCACTTTTTGCACTCTGCTGCGTATCATTTTTTGCGCACTACTGTGCGTACCATTTTGCACAATTTGTGAAGTTATCAACGAAAACATGTTTTTTTGCTTCTCCTGTAAAGTTGTGTTTTGGTTTTGCAGTTATCCTTTTATTCCCCGGAGACAGCGATATGTCGTGACGGTAAAATTGATTTTTTTCTAGCCTCCGTTCTCGATACCGTCCGAAAAGGAACTTCGTTCTATGAATTTTCGCGACCCGTGATCTTTTGAGTAATCTCTTTGTGAATCTACAGTGAATACCTCTCGACCGTTTCTGCGTTTCTGCTATTCGTATGTGCCACAGGTATGCACTAACCATGTATTGTATGGTGCACGAAACAAACCCCTACTTTCACCACACTGGTTCGAAAGAACGAAGAAGATTTTGTATATTCAATTCGTAGCCTTTCGTAGCAAGTTCTACGTCGTATACTAGACTATACGACGTAGAACTTGCTACGAAAGGATGCCTTAGTAAATGACCTACCTACTTAGTGGATGAAGAAAATTATAACCTACTTACATAACTTTATTGCGTCAAGTACGTACGTACAGTCAGCGTGTGAGCTTCGTAAGGCGATAATGAACCGTGTTGGTCGAATGGGGTTGTGCCTCGACTTTCAATCTGAAGGTCGTGGGTTCGAATCCCGGCCGTGCATCAATGGATTTTTCGTTTCGTAAAAATTATATGCGCTATAATACGAGCTCTTAACGGTGAAGGAAAACATCGTGAGGAAACCCGCAGCTTAGTCAGCTCCACACGTACTGACGTCGTCTCTCCTGTAGGCGGCTGATTAAGCTGAGAGGATGGTTTAGGTGCTGGGCAAGCCTATTCCATCTTAAACAATGTCCCGGGCACTACAACGTCCCGTTAAGTGTAAGCATGTATTGCCTTCTGACGCAATATAAATCATCTAATATAGATGTAAAGGCCTAAGTTTCGGAGGGCGGTTTGTACTGCCGCTGGCGCTGACTGTACCTAGGTACGTAGACAAAAAAGCTCCCAAAGTAATATAACTCGCTTGAAAACATAAAACTTTGCTAACACCCGCTCACCACTGTAAAAAGTCCTCACACATTGTTCTAAACATATGCCAAGTATAAACAGGTAGGAAACTCGCTCACGCTCTTCAAAACTGCGGGTGTATCACTTTCAAAGTTTTAAGTGCGTTCATATTCTTTTACATAATTATGATGAGCTAGTTTGTCAGAAGTCGATTAGGAGCAAGGAAAGTTTCTGGGCACATGTGTAAGGCACACTTTTTGGAAAACAAATCACAAACCAACAGCTATTTATTTATTTATTATTTAAATCTTAAACGGTTTCTTTGAAAAATATTTTTACAGTTCTTTATATACGATACACGACGATACGGTACGATCAGCGACAAAAGTTCATAAACATTTGATGTTTTTAACCAACTTCAAAAAAAGGAGGAGGTTATTGAATCTTCTATAAATCTTCGTAGCCGTAGGATTGAGACAATATTTTATCTCTACTTGCATTTCTCCTTAAAATAATTACAATTTAGCCTTATGCAATGAAAACCCCGTGGTCCTGACGAATAAGAATAAGAATAAGAATAAGAATTACTTTATTCGCAGTTTCTCAAAAAATAATACAATAACGTTGGTACCTAAGGATAAGTATTACATATTAAAACTATTGATATCTTAAAACTACGAAATGGCGTCCAACTCAGCATAATTGTTATACTCGTAATAGCCATTGACTACTACTCGACGACATAGGATTGTTCCCGTTATGTTTATACGGAACACTGGGAGAACAGGCGCGAACAAGTTTACACTAGCGATAGTTTTTATAGCTTCTCTGATAGAGACACCATGGCTTTATAAAAGTAAGCTCGTATGAGTTAGTGGCCAGCTCTGGTTATGTAGTTTTAAAGCCACCGTCATGGCTTAGCGACTTAGGGTAAGTTCAGATGACAAGCTAAATTTTTGTATAGTGTTCACATGAGACGCGCTTGTCAGGGCCGTGTTCACGTTCTTTTTTTTGTTCGTTTGATGAATATTCGGATGCTTCTTGCTACGATACCTGACTTCAAGGGCCAATTTTTTCGGCTTGGAATATTTGGTCCTAGGTTAGAACCGTGTTTTGACATTTGAAAAATTGGCCCTTGAAGTCAAATACATCACAAATCCGAATATTCATCAAACGAACGAAAAAAACACACGAAAATAACCCCCCAGGTGTTCAACGCGCGTTGCCGCGGCCGCCAAGGTTCAGTAGAGTTCTTTGTATTTCATCTTAGAAATCATTCCGTATTAAAAGCTTCGGCTTCGGACGATTTCTGGACGAACTGATGCTGATGAACCCTAAAATAGGTCTATCCGCGTCGAAAGCGCGCCTAACTGAACAGAAACATAGGAAACCCAATGATCTCAAAGCGCGAGTTGACGCGCGCTGACAACAGTCGCGCGCTTGCGCAGCCAGGACCGACATAACTTGTTCCCTAAATAACAGAAGCGCTCAGTTAATAATGCTACTAGCGGTCACCCATCCACTTCACTTGTAGAACGTGTGGCAACCTCTATCTACCATCGCCTGAACTACAAGCTGAACTTCAAGAGATGTCAATTACAGCGACGTACTTCGGAGCTGTACCACTAGATGGCGCTGGAATCACAGATAAGCGGATTCCCATACAAATGATGCAAAAAATATTGAAAGCCTGAATCGCGCAAGCAATGTTTCTGGCCACATATAACCTATATAGAACTATCCCACTACAACTGTCGGCCGAAAGGCCCTAAGGTAAGTGTGCCAGTTGGGCAAACCTTAGTGGGGCGAGTACTCCCTTCTTACCATAGTTTGGGGGGGAATACCACCTACCTACCCCCGTACGTAACTTACGAACTGACTATGCATAAAATAAGTTAGATTACTTACTGACCTAGTGACTCTCCTAGTGTAACTAAAGCTATCTCAAAGGCCTTAGTTAGAAGACATAAAAAAAAAACAGTTTTTCCATTACCTTAGTCACCCTACAAAAGACATCGCCTACATTTTTCTCTTTACGCGGCCATTTTAAAGTCATCGTGGTTTTACCGTCACTAAACCTAGCTTATATCTAAATATCTCTAGTATTTGCTTATTACATTCCACTTTCTACCTTAAAACATGAAGCATAGAGATTATAATCGGGCAGCAAAACTATCTAAAATATAATCTTTGTACAGTTGTTCTAACTTACGAAAGCGGTATGCTTTTAGTTGTGTGTGTGCACATGCACGTTGTTTCTGTGTGCGTAAGCGAACGCTCCGTGGACGAATGAGCGCTCAGTATCGCTTACACACACAATTAAGACTAACCCGCCTTTGTGACACAGAGCAGGTACAAGTAGAGTTTGTACATGTAATTAAACATCAATACACACAATTTCCTGTCTTCAGAAACAGAAGTTTCTAGATAATTGATATTATAATTAACGCTAAAGTTTACTCATCCGAGATATACCTAATGAAGTTTGGCTTAGTCTAGTAGTGTTCTTAGATTTTAGATTTTCGTGGTCGTGGGTTTGTCTTAGTTGCTATTTCGTGAAAATTTTATTTATACCTAATATGCAACAAAATTCAATAATGACGACAATGTAGTCAAAAGTCAAAAAGCATTTATTCAGTAGGACCGCTGGGATCACTTTGAAACGTGTAGGTACGTAGGTACCTTCAAATATCTGGGGGTGTTTTCATTCGTTGCAAGCTCATGCGGAAGAATACTGAGTTCTTCTCGATTTTTTTCCTTCACCATTTTGAGCTTTGTTAAAGCGCATATAAATTTTACGAAACGCTAAATCTATTAATGCACGGCTGGGATTCTAACCAACGACCTTCGGATTGAAAATCGGGGCACAACTCCAATCGGCCAATTCGGCTCCTTTTCAGAATATTACTAGGATTAGACTCTCTTAAGCTTTCGCGACCACTGTTTGTTTATATTTTAGTTATTTAAACGGGAATCCAGCGTCAATTATTCCCGTTTAACCAAAATACTAGTAGGATTTTAGAATATTCGAAAAAATAGCATATAGAAACGAAATTCGTTGAAGAGGTCCGTGAAAGCTGTCAAAGAGTAAGTTACGCGGCTCAAGGCCCCGGCGCGGCCTCAAATAAATAAATCCCTCGAGACTGACGCGAGATTTACTGCCTCGGAACACGATAACCGACCATATTATTCACGTGTAGAACTGAAAGTACGTCTGGTTGTAGATAATCATACTCGTAATAATATATTTTACAATAGCTGCGAAAGTTTGTGGGGATGAGTTGGATATTTGTTACTTCGATCATAATAAAAGCAGGAAAATGATCATACAGTGGTTTTGCTATTTAGCGACGTAATGCCGCCAGTATTTTCGTCATGCTTCCGACTGGCAGCTACCTGGATCAGTTGAGCTATCTATAGATAGTTTTTAACGATCCTTATTATAGCTTGATTGATTCTGTTGTATTTTGTTTTTGTATTTGCGGTCGGATAAGATTACTTGATTCTGCAGAATGCTCCTAGTCTGGGTAGTGTGGGGTATACTGTTGTGTGTGATTATTTTAAGTGTTTAGGTTAGGTACCTAGGCTGCTCATACTTTTGACACGAGTTTCACATCTGTATCTCTTATTAGTTTGTGAAGGAAAACCGCGAATTTTTATAACGTAGGTCTTCCTTATCTCGACAACATAACTAGTTTTGTGGATAACTGTAAAGATAAGTATACCTAAGCTATTTTTGGATATAACTTATACTACCGATAGCGGCTTGAAGGACTTTTGAAATAAATCTTGAACTTTTTTTTTTTAAATAATGCTGGACATTTTCACACAGCATCATCTAGCCCCAAACTAAGCAAAGTTTGTATTATGGGAACCAGATAACTGATATACTACTTTTTGTTTGTAAATACATATTATACATAGAAACACTGAATGGTCATACAAAATTTGTCCTGCGGCGGGGATCGAACCCGCAACCTTCTGCGTCGCAGGCGGACCTTCGCCCACTACGCCACAGATTTTGTCATTTAAAGATTCACATTTACTTAATATTTTAATAAATCATAATAAATAATGCTGGACATTTCACACAGCGTCATCTAGCCCCCAAACTCTTATAAGCAAAGCTTGTATGTACTAGGGGAACCAGGTAACTAATATTACTGCATTATACTAATGGTGACGTAGGTACCTAGCATGATTAATATTATCTTAGAAAAATATCTAAGGGGTACTTATATGTCTATCTAAAGCCGTGTCTCCTGCGACCAAATATAACAAAACAGTCTAACAAAACATGTTTTCTGTCCGCCTCGGATAACATTTTGCATACAAAAAAGTTAGACCACGCCCATATTTTGTTCGATGTTTGATGTTAGGTGTTAGAAAACACAAAAACAGTGTCGCAGACGCGGCTTTTATCCGCGAAATAGTTTTCACACCTACCTACTCATTGCCTTGACAGCAAACATGTTAGGGGGGAAAAAATCCATCTACGTAGCTGGTTACGAAACATGGTTACGTAGAAGCACTAAAGGAAATATTTAATACACAGAATCCTAGTCATAGAGTAATTCGGTAACTGAGCTACACACACCTAGATATGTATGTATGTCAAGTGTATGTATGTGTATGTTCGGCTTTGGCGCGATGTTTGCGTCGTTAATGGGACTCCGCCACCCGCGGGCTACGCTCATACATAAACTAGGATAAGAAGACACTGAGCTCACTTGTAATATTTATTACACGAATTCTAATACCTTTTAAAAAAGATAATAAGTACTTAACATTCCAATAAGTAAGTACCTACATAGTCCTGAGGTGTTACTATGAACTATTTCCTGACAGGTTTATTTAAGACTAGCTACTGCGCGCGGCTTCGCCCGCTTGGTACCAACATTTTGAATAGTCTATGCGCTATTCCAGGTAACTATCTACGATTATTCCAAGTTTCATCCAAATCGGTTCACTGGTTTAGGCGTGATTGAAACACAAACATACAAAACAAACTCACAACTTTCAGCTTTATTATATTAGTGGGATAGTGGGATTAGCTAACTTTTATTCATATAAGCAATAGTAGGTTTACTTAGTTATTATGATCACTGTCACTCCTGTGCTACAAATGAGCCTGTACTAATGAGACAATTTATCCTGGACAAGTAACTTAAGCCAGGGATACACTAGGGGGCAAATGGAGCAACATGTTGCCGAACATGTCCCTCAACAACTACGTAGGACATGCCGAAGTGAATGTCGCGGAACATTGTGTTGACCACACTAGTCAGTGTTTATAGAAATGTCGCCCGAGGAGGTTGTGGTTATCGGTATCATTTCCCCACACTAAAGCCATGTGAGGCACGTTGCGTACGCGACTACACTAGTTGACAAATGGCGCGACACTGACGCGACACACGTGAGCTCGCTTTCGAGGCGGGAGCAAGCAACATGCCCCGCGTCACGTAAAATGTTGCGGGGAATGTTGCGGGACAATATGCAACGTTGCAGCGTCACGTAAATTAAGTGTTGCGCGTCATGTTGCAGGACAAAATGTTCCCTAGTGTATCCCTGGCTTTATAGTCAAAATCCGTGGTCACTGCCTCCTAAGGGAAAGTATTCCTGGGGGATCGCAGGTACCAACGCAGTCTTAAATATCATTTTTTGAAGTGAAAACTTCTTTAGGCGCGTTAGCGACATAGAGGAAATATGAGTAAAAACCTTTGGATTCAACTAAGACGCTGTCACTTGACCTAAGATGCTTTAATGTCAAAACGCTAAGACGCTTTAATGTCAAAACGGTAAGACGCTTTACTGTCAAAACGGTAAGACGCTTTACTGTCAAAACGGTAAGACGCTTTACTGTCAAAACGGTAAGACGCTTTACTGTCAAGACCATAGATTTAGCATGGTACCTTTTTATGGTCAAGACGCTAATAGTGTTGAATAGGACATGAGTGAAGCACTTCAAATGTACCACTCATTCGCTCAAAAATGTTCCGGTCCTCATTTTCATTCTTTGTAACACCTTAGAATTTTTGTCCCGTTCAATATCTCTATGTGACGACGTCACGTACGATTTACGAGCGGGACAAATGAAGATTTGCTTTCATTCTGAAGAGTGAGTGAGCTGATGTACTTGTGTGACCGAATCAATCAAAGATCGAAATGAGAGCTAGAAGAATATGTGACGTCGAAATGAAATGAATGACACACACACGTATGACGGAACCTAGTTAAGTTAACTATAGACAAACCTCATTTCCAAATTCAATCAAACTTTTTTCATCGGTTGACGTATCGAAAAATTGATTGAGTGCTTGGTAAGTGTTGATTGATGGAACATTATAAAGTTTTGTGTGTTGACCCTTGACAGTTTTAGTCAACTAATTGATTTGATTTGAAGCGGGAAAAATAAAAAAAGTTACTTTTGTGTTGACTACTGCAACAAAAAAATACATACAATATTTAGATTCATACAGTTTGTGATTTGATTGAAATTGATGAAATTGATAACCTACCTAGTATCAATAGGTACAGTGCTATAGAAACCTACCTATTCTATAATAGGTATTTCTCTTTCTAACCTAATCCTACGTACTACCACAGAATACAGATAGGAACAGCTACTACTTAGGTGACCTATGAATTCTAGTAGCCAAAGCCTTAGACGCAGAAGGCTGGCAACTTTCTGCGTTTTTACAACGGGTTTGATTCCATGGTGGCGCGGGCGGCTGCGATAATTTTATTTAGGTACCTAGTAAAAAATTTACATTTGTATTTTGTCCCGGCGCTAGCACATTTATTTATTTGACCTTATCTAGATAAACCATCCTATCTGATACCTACATGCTAATATTAGTAGGTACCTATTAGCATTTTTTCAGAAGTAAGTATTTTTACTTGTGGCTTGAAGAAAACCAGAGAGGAGCCGGAACATTCCCAAAGCTATTTCTATCCAACTAGATATGTAGGTACAAAACCTTCCTAATCCAAAAATCCGTTTGATCTAGCTTTTGTCTTACTTTCAGTTCGCCCAACGGATCTAGGCATTCGTGAAGTTAGCAGATTGTCTGCGCAGTGACCACTTTTTCATACAAAATTGTGTTCTGCGCAGACAAATGGCTAACTTTACAAATGCCTAGATCCGTTGGGCGAACTGTACTCTTGAGTTGCATGAAGCTACTAATAACTATCAGTGATGGTGTTCATAGGGGTTGCGCAGACACTTTTCAAATCATTGATATGTCAAATTGTATATGTTGCGTTTACTATAAATTTAACTTTTAAATTATTACAATTGTTCAACGATAACACTTTATTTTATCTAAAACCTCTGCCTCTGTAGGTACATCTATACTAGATGATTTATACAGAATCAGGAGATTCAGGAGCGAACCTATGCCTACACTCAAGATGATGCTGTAGAGCCTGGGACATTGTATTTATTTACCTAGCTGCAGTATTATTTTGGTGCTGTACCTACTTTAGTAGTACAAGAATAGATACTGTAGTAGCGCTACCTGTTAGGTACAGTCGCCTGCAATGAGATGTATAAGTACAGTACAGACATTCTACAATTTTTGAATCACACTCACTCAATGAAAGTATCACACTATTTATATGCAATAACTTCAGAATACTATTGTTGCTACTAAGTACATAGTTAAAATTAAATGTATGTTAGTACAATCACTTTTTAGTTTTGATACAAACCAAATATCTATTTTTGTAAGTTTGTACTTGTTATTTCAGGCAAATGTACACTGTGAAAGCACAAGCCTCAGCTTTTCAAGTACCAAAAAAAGTAAGTTCATATGAGTCTGTACGCAACTCAGGTGTTAATTTCTAGGCCGCGGTGTAAAGCCTCTGTCATTTCTTGTTGTCTCTCTGACAACCGCTGTCTTCATCTTTGTGGGTCATCATAAATGGGTTCTGCGCAGTAACTTTGGAGGGATAAAATTCATTGTGCGTAATGTACGTAATTGTTCAAGTTTTCACTTCTGTCGGCACTCCCGGAGTGCCACAATTTTTTTTTTTTCTGTTTTGCCCTTTTTTGAACATCGTTAGAATCAGAACTGATACAAAATACCCAGTGTGTCGCACACCTCACAGCTCCCCATTACAATGATATCGACAGAAGTCGGAGCTCGTCAGATTGTATCGCACTGTTTGCTCTCATTATCTGTAGCTTTGATTTCTAAGTATCATTATTTGGCAATATAAGTATTTCACTATTCTAAGTTAGTTTTTACTAGCTTTTACTAGATGATTGAAGTGTTCGTGGAGTAGCTTGCTTAGAGCTTGATGGTCGAAGCTAAGCAATGTTCTAAACTAAACGATCAATGAGCGGCCAGAGTTATTTCCAGACCGATACGACTCAGGCGATCAAAATTTTCGATTCCGACGTGATTCGAACCCGCGACGATCATACGATCCCTCCTCAAGCCGGAGTGCCTTGAACCGCTCGGCCACAGAACCTCTAACGTCGTGGAACGTGTAGATGGCGTTATCGGTAGCTTAAAATTGAATGGCTATGTCGTTAAGCCATGGAGACCTTGTGGCGGCCTAAAAACTCCGTCACTCGAGTTGGACACTGACTCAAAACTTACTTTTTACTGTGATTACTACGAGTATACGCTCAAAAGATCCATGATAAAGATACTGAAACGAATGATGGAAAAAAATAGCAATGTTGCTGATAAAGCTTCTATGATGTTTTGAGCAGGCTTTAGTAATTATGAATCACAAAAATTGAGTTTAGGTATTTGTTATTCATAAAAAACCTTTTGTTACCTACACAAACACACACAGCATGTTCTTATTTGAAAGTAATTTGATGACTCAAAACTGTTGTGAGTCAGTGTGTATGTAGTCGTAAAGAGCAGAAATCTGCGGTTAGTATATGATTGTGATTAGTCACAAAATACACGCGATACATTTTTCATCAGATGTTTTATTGTGTGTGTCATTTTAGGTTATAATATTGTAAGTGATTTTAGAAACGAATTCTGTAATTAATAATATCTGTAGGTACTTTACTACTAGGTATTCATTCATTTGGGTCTGGGTGTTTCTATGTATAATATGTATGTATTTACAAACAAAAAGTATTATAAGTAGTATATCAGTCATGTAGTACCCATAACACAAGCTCTGCTTACTTTGGGGCTAGATGATGCTGTGTGAAAAAGTCTAGCATTATTTATTTAATTCTTGGATCTGGGTTTGTTTGTATCGCATTTGATAAATCGAAACTCCTTCTAATCGGATGCTTTTGTACACAAAAGAAAACCACACAAACGTTTGAAGAAGTTTCAGTTCACAGAAACGTTTGAAACGTTTCGAAAATGCCACCAGAAAGTTCTGTATAAATCTCTAGCTGGTCAGCGATTCAAAATTGCAGTCTATTTACCAAACCTTCACAATTTTGTGGCTTTGTGCACTCAAGAAATATTTTCCTCAGCGAAGAAAACTATCCACATTTCGGATTCGTCAAATGCAGTCACACTCACCACGGAACTCCATCGACACACACGCTTATCCATATACGACGTACACTACTGGTTTTGACTTTGTCAGATGAAACATATCTGTGCAAAACCAGCAATGGTCAGTAAAACTGTTTTAATGCCCTGGAAAAGTTGAAGGAAAATTTGTCGGCGGTAAAGCTTAGTCTATCCATAGACAAAGTTTTGAATTGGCAAGTTTTTCGAATTCCGATCGGTTCATTCGAATTTGGAATCAGTGATTGGCGTCACGTGTATAGAAGTTTCCAGACGAATGAAAAAAGTTTGAAAGATTGCGGTTTGAATGTAAATCATGGATTTAGCTGATATTTTAAGGATAAATATTTAAAAACTGATCAGATCAGTGGATACCAGCTTATTTAGATTGGAGAAACTGATGACAGGTAGGTAGCAGTTTATATCGATCGATGTTGAGGAAAAAAAACTTAGGCCTTTACATCTATATTAAATGATTTATACAGCGTCAGGAGGCAATCCATGCCTACACTTAACGGGACGCTGTGAGATGGAATAGGCTTGCCCAGCACCTAAGCCATCCTCTCAGCTTAAACAGCCGCCCACAGGAAAGACGACGTCGATACGTGTGGAGCTGACTAAGCTGCGGGTTTCCTCACGATGTTTTCCTTCACCATTAAGAGCTCGTGTTAAAGCGCATATAAATTTTACGAAACGAAAAATCCATTGATGCACGGCCGGGATTTGAAACCACGACCTTCGGATTGTATAATGTTGAGTATAATGTAAAAACATAACAAAACAATTGCATATTATGTGAGAAGCATATTTTCGAATGTAATCAGTTTAAATTTAAAACTACCCGCTAATTTGAGTTCCCGCCGTATTCCCGCGGGAATTCTATCAGCGCGGGCAATAATACAGATTATTGCCGGTTATTTCAGATAAAACAGACTATTACCAGTTTATAATGGCTTATTGCGGTGAAATTAGATTCACTAGGTATGAGATTTTAATATGTTTTAGTATTGTCATAAATAATCATTTAAGACAAAAACCCGCTTAATAAATACCTACTCAAAAACGATCATGGTACTTATAAAAATTAAGGTGTGAAGTTCGGGTCTATCTTCAAAAATGATCTATAGATAGAAATCAGATGATATTCCAGACTACAATCTATCTATAAATAAATTCAGAAATTTTTGAGTGACAGAAAACAAACATCATTACAAACATTTCGCATTATTTTAGTGAGAATATTAGCGCCATTTACACGATACCATTCTGGCATACTATTCATGCCTCTTGCTTTCTCAAATTCAACGGAGCAAGAGCTGATATTCTGTGGCAAGGGAATGGTATCGTGTATGGCGTTATAATATCTCTATGTTAATTATTACTAAAAGATTCGAAATAAGTAATCACATTTCGACGGTGCTATTTCCAAAAAGGGTCGCCATAATTTCGAACAAATTCTCACCCAATTAATACGAGAGGCTGTTCAAGGATAATGTCCCAGTGGGGTCTAATGTCCCTGTGTCTGCAGGCAGGGCCACGGGTGTACCTTTTTATTGAAGAAGGAACAGGAGTAGAATCACCTAGTTTTAAGACGTTTCGAAGTGATCCCAGCGGTCCTACTGAATAAATGAAATGAAATGAAATGAAAAAAACTTTATTACAATACAATGTAGATACCTAAATACTTAAATATAGATTATTACATATATACCATTGTGTGTAATTGGCGGTCTTATCGCTGGATAGCGATATCTTCCAGACAACCTTTTAAACTAGGCTACAACTAAAACTAAAGCTAAATTTGCAAATAAGCATACTGGGACCCCCACAGTGACTGCAAAGTTGAGCAGTGAGGACTTATCCTCATAAATGCTTTTTGACTTTGACTTTATTCTTCTTCTTTTAATGACAATAGTTCTGAACCAGTTTGGTGAAATGATAAAGCATTTCGGCACACGTGAGTTATTTTAGAATTTTTTTAATTCTAAGTATAATATGCTGTCACTATGTGGAAAACAGTTAACTTATATAAATAATTAATTTTATCAAATCAAAAGCACGTCTATTGACACACCCACTTTGGAATTATGTAAGTATTCTAGGAAACTACCTATATGTCAGGCTGCAAGCCCATCGCCGCTTATTAATATTTAAAAATTCAAAAACATTTGTGTGTTAGCCACTTTGTATGTGTATTTAAGTAACTAAATAAATTCTGTCACCACACTGGTCCGAAAGAACTAGTTACATGACAAAAAGAAGAAAACTTAATTTCAATCGTTTAATTTTAATTATTCCCTGGATAAGCAATTTTTGAGAGTACACCTGGAGTGCTGACATCCCAAATCAGATGCTCACTCTATCGGGACGTTATTCTGATAAAGTGTCCCGACAGTGTGTAATGGGCCTTACTCGCACAGCGGAAGATTATCAGTAGGTCAAACAGGATCACGACTGTATCCCCGAGGCGCGGTAGACATTCTCTCAGATCTTTTATGTATTCCAGATCCTTTGAATATGACATCTAAAGGGGTAGTCAGAGGCATATCCAAATACTTACATATTGTTACATGCTCACATTTTGCAGAAGTTAGACTATACGTGACAGGTTGCAAGCCTATAGCCTGTAATGATTGGGTGTTATTCATTTATTCTTAACAAAGTACATTTTGAGATGTAAAAATAACACTACTGCATTCCTTGGACTATGTCTCCGAAACTCCCTGAAATGTGGGTAATTACACCTTGTGTGTGCATTATATCATAGACATTGACATTCATCTTGCGTGTAATACTTATGTGTACAAAAATACATAAGTACGTAGACGAGTCGTCTTTATAGCTCTGTAAATAGAGCCATTACAACTATCCTCCTGCACAAGCCACGCTGTTGAAAACGCTTCATAAAGAGGCTACTAATTTGGTGACGCTGGCTGACACTACTTAGACTTTTCTTCTTTTAGTAAATAAGTAGGTACTTTTATGCTTTAGTGTCAGTAGTAGGTACCATTGATGGTACAAGTGACACAACTTTGTATCCTTAGTACCATTCAAGAAAAATGTAGATATTCCACCGTACTTGTTAACCGATACCTATATCTGTGTGTACATTTTACTTTTTGGCTAGGAAAATTCTGAAACTAATTATACTAAGCCTGTTTATAAAAGTTTACCTGTCATTCGTCAAACTTAACGAAAAGCAGTAACAGTGCTGACGAAGCGATACTAATCGTCGCAATCTAGATTGTTCTCAATAGCGTCGGAGTTGGAGGTGGAGCTTTAAATGAAGCTATACTTTTGTATAGCTATAAAAGTAGAGTAATGTTGACCAAAGTTAAGTAGGTACTTAAATAATATCATTGTTCTGTACAAAGTGGACATAGTCATAGACATAGACATTTATTTATTTGCCACTCAAGCACACACAAAATACAGTAACAAAATGAAAACAAAAAAAAAAGAGAATACAAGTAAAAAACAAAAAGCCTGTCATGTATGTGTGCTACAGCAGCAAAAGGGCTTCGACTCAGCATAATGCCTCGCCACAGCAAAGTCAAAGTCAAAAAGCATTAAGTAGGACCGCTGGTCTTAAAACTAGGTGATTCTACTCAAATAATAGCCCACTGCTGGACATAAGCCTCCAAAACTTGAACGCTTTTCAAATTGACAAACCAATTAAACTTGGATTCCTTGTTCAGGTCATCATTGGTCGAATGACAATGTTGATGATTAGTTAATTCTGAAAAAATGATTCGAGAAACCGTCCGTAATTCTTTTAAAAATTGTAAGAATCGATTACACGTCATTCTACGTCATACCCCGTCAGTTGGACTTGGCTTTAGGTACTGCTGAAGTATGCTATAAACCTGATCGCACACTCATCGCGCCGTACGCGCCGCAGTCATTTTTCTATACAAAAATGTTGATGACGTCATAAAATGTGGCTCGCTTCTGACGTCAGCTGCATTTTCTCTATTGAATTGACAGTTCAGCGCGTTCGGCTCGGCTGGACTGTGCGACCATCCTAAAAGTGCATTCTTCCCCATTATCTGAATCCAATATGGGGTGCGCGCCGACCGACGGGTCCCAAAAGGTCGATTATTTCCCACTCGACGTATATTAAACTTTTAATCCGAAAGTCTGGATATAACTGTCACAGAGACCTATTTAGTTGGCCATTAACTTGAAGTCATATGAATAAACTAATCAAATTATTAATTATTATAACTAATATAATTATATAAGATTGTCAACCAAAACCGAACAAAATTCTATGAAAACTGAACAAATAAGTACTACAGACAACAATCGTATGCGGATTCTCATTTAGACTATGCTCTCGTATCATCCCCAGTCACTAAAACCGCAGTAGCTATCATAAATCCATGTTTGACTCGTCTCGTCTCCTTTTTAGGTTATAATATTTTTTTCTCTTTTTTGAGTTTTAACTGCATAAATATGATCAGTAACAAACACCGAGACCATGTTTAAAATTATTTGGTAATTAAAAAACAGGGGTGTATAATCAGTTGAGCTTTCTTTAGACTCGTTAAAATGATCGCCGGATATCTAAACTGACCCGGCCTAGCGCCCGACAGTCGACATAGCTCAGAGAATTAGCAAGCTGAAGTGGCAGTGGGCTGGCCATATCTGCCGAAGAACCGATAACCGTTGGGGTAAACGAGTTCACGAGTGGAGACCGCGACTCGGCAAACGTAGTGTAGGACGCCCTCCGCCAGGTGGAGTGACGATCTGTGAAAGGCTGCCGGCAGAAGCTGGATGCGTCGAGCTGAGGACAGGGCGCAATGGCGCGCACTAGGGGAGGCCTATGTCCAGCACATACGCTGATGATGATGATGACGGCCTAGCGCGCAAATAGTTACTTAGTCTGGTCATGGTTCGATAAAAGTTATTGGCGATTTTAGGTAGACTTTTATCAGTTTGGCTGCCTTAATCGATTTATTCACTACAGCTTGGATCAAATCAAATAGGAAGGTTTGTCCCCACAACTGTGTTTGTTGTCTAGTTATTTACTGTATAGGTCTCGAAGGAACAGGAGAAGAATTAATCACATAATTTAAAAGACTGTATGTGATCTCAGCGGTCCTATTGAATAAAATATACTTTTTGGCTTGCCCCCTTGCCCCTGTCCTGCTGACCCCCCTGTAGGGGTACAACTACAGACCGCTTCAGGCGCGACAGTTTAATTGCATTCCATTGTCTGTAGGACCGTCCCTTAAGCCACAGACACTCAGCAGTTGTTACAGTGGACAAATTAGCCAATTATTCCGACATATTTTATTTATAGGGGTAACTATTTAAATTATTTTCTTCACAAAGAACTAAGCAAGGTCAATTTAATTTTAAGTAAGTATAGTTATAGTCATTAGTTCCCTTGTAAAGATTTTAAAATGTGCCCCTGATACATTTAAACCCACTACCTCGCCAATCCGTGGTGGGGCTCTCTTAACAACTGAGCTAATGGGTACTTCACACAAAGGTAGCTTTGGTGAAATTATCTCTATGCTTTTTCTATCCTAACCCCTTTTGTAAAATTGATGACAATTCGCTAAATAGTTCGTGTGATAACAAACTCATCCACATAATTTAAATCCTAAAAGTATCAGCCACAGTTACTCTACTTCCTGGCGCAGTGGGCCGAGCTGGGCACAGGGTTGCCCACAGATGCATGTGACGGTGCGTGATCTTCACCGCCCGCCACGTGACATAAAATGACGCTTTAGGAAATTTCTTCTAGTATTCCCTATCACATAGTAACCAGTAGTTATGGTGAAATAATATCACTTAAGTCCTCCAGAGAGGATTCTTTTGCAGTCTTCTTCTTGTCGTGTCACTAGTTCCAAGAAACCAGTATGGTGAAAGGATTTTCTGTGTAGCTCTCATGTTAGTTGCGCATATTCATATTAGGATGCAAGTCTGAAAGAACTCAAAGTCAAGGGGACTTTGAATTGACAGAGTTCAAATTGAGTATGTTTATATAGCGCCAAACACAACAATAGCGCGATCTAATTTGGCCTGTATTTAGTAAGTAAACACCAATAAGTTCTGAAATTATTGGAAACAAAGGCATCATTTTAGCCGCCCCAAACCAGTGGGCTTGTGAAGTTGAAATAGCTCCGAATTTATGCTTTGATAGTAGTTTTTCCGGCGCCGACTGTCCGGTGGCAGTTACCCGACTGTGAAACGAAGGGGTAACGATGCAAGAATAGCCTGGAAAAACATACCCGTTTGATTTAAAACAAATATTACTTTGAGACTATTTTAGTGGCATAATTACGAGACATGTTGATCTAGTAGGTAAGTGGGATGTGCTACGAGTCCTGTTGACAAAGTGTGATGTGCTGACGTTAAATCCGCTGGCTGCAGATTCGAATGGATTTTTTATTTCGTAAAATTTTTAAGCTCATTCAATACCTATGCGATGGTTTTGCAATTCAATGCTATCTGCAAGATATGAGAATGTTATAAAAATGTAATCAAAGTCCAAATCTTCTTTAAATTTGTTCGAAGCCTGAAACCATTTTTCATTCACTCGTTCATTCTCGATCTTTATCGATGAACAAACGCTGAAGAATCAACTCATAAATACTGAAAACCGATTTGATTTAAACTTTCCCAGATAAAAATTCAATACATAACTTTTTAATTGCTTATTCGAACGGAAAAAGTTTGAAAAATCGCGTTTGGCGCCATTAATCTGCGAGAAACAAGTGACATTGTTGAAAAAACAAAAACATTGGCAACCGTCGGGATGACTATACTGCCTGATTGGTTGGCAGTCGCTTTGTACACCGAAATACCAACGTATTTACCTCCAATTCTCGCTAAAATAAACCTTATAACATCCTATAAACTCACTTTTGTTATTACTTGTATTGAAATATCATTTTTGTGGAGTTAAAACGAGGAAAAAATATGAGCTCCTGGTTTTTGGTCTGTGGTGTTTCACACCCACCTACAGTTGTAGAGATTAGATTTTGTGGATATGTTTGAATTTCGAATTTTGAAGTTAGTACACATTTATACCGACTAAGGCGAATGATCAGAAATTAAATTATAGCTGCCGACTCCCATGGCAGGACAAACATTTTTGCAAAAGGACTCAAAATATGCAAGTACCTACATAAGTACCTACCTACCTACCTACCATAGTTTCTGATACCTGCGAACAAACCATTGAAAAGAGAATTCTCAAAACTGTACCTACCTACCTACCTACCATAGTTTCTGATACCTGCGAACAAACCATTGAAAAGAGAATACTCAAAACTGTACCTACCTACCTACATACCTACATGTACCTACCTACACCACATAGTCATTTGTTTTGAAAATAGCACGTAAAACATGAATAAAAAGAAAGCTTCATCTTTGACCTTGAATCGACCTTTGGAATGAGACCTAAAAATAACCAAAGTTAATAGTATTATCTCATTCCCTTATCCCGCCATATTTTATCAAATGGCGCGAAAACCAACTGTCAGTTGGTCCGTTATCTCAAATTACTTTATGCCATCACAAAGACTCGCTTATTAAATAAAGTGTCACCCATTTTGTTAGCGATCGGCCATTTTACTTTACGGCCGCCATTTTGTGCAGAGTGAATTTTGGCGCGAATTGCACATAAATGTCGCACAATATTCTCTTTTATGGATCATGTTTGTTGCTTTAGTTACTGACTGGATGCATTTTATTGGAAAAGCAAAATGTTTTCTGCATTTATTTACCTGACTAGGTCTTATTTTAGTACATTTTAATAAAAATGGGATTTTACTTCGTCAAACAATACTATGCTAACTTTTAATAACAATATTTGAACTCTACTTACCTACTACTTTTAGAAAAACTTGCGTACTTTACTTACCTAACTAACAACGCTACTTATAACGTTTACTCAGTTTGTATTAACTATGAATAAAGTAGCTGAGTCAAATAGAGTTAAATTAATTAAGTATGTACCAAAATTACTCGTATATTTTTATTCAAAATGAGACCGAAATAAACTGAGAACATCTAAATTCCGGAAAAGTGAACGATCACAAAAACTAATTCAGTAAATAAACAGACGCTGTTAAAGTGACGAAGTGTAGAGGCTCCGTAAATAAACTACACAGTGCACTCATATCAGTAGCAAAAGAGCACTGGTGGTCTAGTGGTAGTGGCCCCGCCTTCCGATCGTAAGGTCGTGGGTTCAATTCCAGTCGTGCACCAATGAGTATTTCTGCCAAAATATTTAAGTGCACTATGCAAGTACTCTCAAACGGTGAAGGAAAACATCTTGAGGAAACCAGCATGTCGTAGAACCTAAAAAGTTCGAAAACATGGTCGAAGGGCGCCCCAAAGAGGCCCCACTTATTATATACCTTTCACCACACTGGTTCGATAGAACTGGTGACACGATAAGAAGAAGTAGGAGTAGTTTCAAAAAGGGATAAATGTTACAAACAGAAATATTCAGATTTTAGAAACTTCAAATTTAAATTGACTTTTGATGCTTACTGTAGCTGTACCCTGAATTTACACAAGGCTATGAATCACCTATGTATAGGTAAATGCTCTACCTTCAAAAATGATTATTTCCAAGAAAAATCTTAGGCCTTTACATTAGATGATTTATACAGCGTCAGGAGGCAACCTATGCCTACACTTAACGGGACGGTGTAGTGCCTGGGACATTGTTTGAGATGGAATAGGCTTGCCCAGCACATAAACCATCCTCTCAATCAGCCTGGCCCACAGGAAAGACGACGTCAATACGTGTGAAGCTGACTAAGCTGCGGGTTTCCTCACGATGTTTTCCTTCACCGTTATTTTCAAGAAACCGCAGATAAAACCGCAACTTTTGGTATAAGCACTGGCGCCTGAATCATTTTCGAGTCCCTTCAAAAGTGATTCAGACATATTGAAACATAAAAGAAGTGCCACTGCTTAACCCACACTGTGCTGTTATTACATAACTAGAGGCAAAGGTAGCCATATTGTCGTCCTCAGTAAATCAGCCAGGACCGGCTATCTGGCTTGATGACATTATTCCTGCGTAATATTGTTGAGGAGGTTTGCTCTTACAAAAACAGTAGGCTTTAGCTGGTCCTACAGTTACCTATTTCATAATTTAATACAAAGTTCCTTTTCGGACGGTATCGAAGAAAAACAGGCTGGGGCAGGAAGAAAAATTTCGTTCCATTTTACCGTCACGACCGTCACGTCACGAAATCGTCACAGTGGGAAGTGCAGCCGCGAATAGTCCATAGATTGTTACATTGTTCGTATGGAAGAGCGTTTGATTTGAATTTGAATTTGAAATTCCTAGTATAGAAAAGTAATCTTTGCTTCGTTCCAACCGAGTGTTCAACGACACTTACGTACTTTTTTTTTAAAGACTTGATATGTAAGTAAGTTTGTATGAGTCAGTGGCCAACTCTGGTGACGGAGTTTTTAGGCCGCGTTAATGACTTAATAGCCGGGACCGACAATTTAACGTGTCCTCCGAGCAAGGAAGCACTCAGATGTAAATGCCACTCGCGGTCACCCATCCACTTACAGAACGTTTCGAACGTTGCTTAACTTAAAGACTTGATGTGTGAGAATGACTCGCTTTGGAAATAGGATGCTTCTAAGGATTCAACCACCTCCACCTTTTTTTAACTTAACCTATCATGTCCCACTGCTGGGCAAAAGTCTCCCGCTTTAACTGCCACTCCTGACACATCTCCACTCTATCATAAAAATTTACTTAACATAAGCAAAAAAACTTAACAGGACCCCAACGGTATAAAATCTATCAGATATGGGACTTTAAGTTGGAGTTGTCATATACACAGGACATTCCCTTTTTTTTCAGAAGCACTCTGTACTATTTGTCTTGTGTTAAATAAAAGATATTTTCAAAACAACTTTTACGTTTTATTATTGTATCAACATGTTATATCTGTGATGCACGCCGGAAGGGCTGCCCCAAGCGGATGTCATACTACAGACAATATTAAAGTCATAGACAATACACAGATACTACATCTTTCCCCTTTCCAAACAAAAAATAAAAGTAAAGAAACCAAAAAGTATACTATGCTTCTAGTTCAAAATAAACTTAAAAATATACCTACTTAATTAATGTTTACTTTTCCTTTCCCCTTCACACTCCAAATTTTTATTTTCTATAACAATAAGAGTTTTTTATATCTACTTAACTATAGTATTTAGGTATTATATTTAACTATTAAGTATAACCATCACAACTGCACATCCCATTGAAACAAACATCCTATCCAGGTCGAACATGATAAGAAGTTCTAGTATATGTTACACCGTTACAGTCAGTTAGGATGTTATAAGACCTAAAACCATTTTTCTTTACAATAGTACCCAACAACCATTTATTAATACTAGGGTCCTTGAGAAACAATACTCTTTGACCAACATAAAAATCATCCTTAAATTTAGAATTAGAATTATAGTGTTTCACATTTCTATTATGACACTTAGCAAACCCTGTTCTTACATTTGTATTTAACTTTGGTTTTAAGTATGAAAGGTTACAAGGCAACTTGGTTTTTAAATTTCTATTCAAAGCTAGTTGTGCTGGTGAAAAGTGGGTGCCGCAGACTGGTGCAACTCTGTAATTCATTAGAGCTATTCTAACATCTGTCTTGTCTTCAAAACATTTTTTTAACATTTTCTTAGCTATTTGTACAGCTCTTTCAGCCATCCCATTTGACTGAGGATACCTAGGGCTTGTATAGATGAACTTAAATCCCCATTCAGAAGCAAAATCCCTGCACTCCTTTGAGTCAAAAGGAACATGATCAGATACAATTTCGTTGGGTGCTCCATGGGTACAAAAAATATCTATTAATGTATTAATTATACATTTTGCACTTCTACTAGGTACTAATTTTATTTCAAGCCACTTAGAAAAATAATCATATAAAACCATGTAGCTCTTGTTTTTAAAATCCATAATATCAATCCCTAGTTTTGAAAAGGGTAATTCTGGAACCTCATGTGACAGTAATGGCTCTTTTACATTTTTATTTTGATGTGTTTGACAAATTAAACATTTTCTTACAAACTGTTCAATGTGATCACCCATTTTAGGCCAATAATACAACTCCCTAGCCACACTCTTCATTTTACTCATACCCATATGTCCTTCATGTAATTTTACTAAAATCTCCTTTCTCATATTTTTAGGGATAATAAGCTTCTCATTTAAAAATACTAAGTTTTCATCAACAGATATATCAGATCTAAACTTAAAGTAACAATGTACATCATCAGGAATGTGTTTTACATTTTCTGGCCATCCATTTTTAGTAAGCTCAATTAATTTTGTAAGTTCAATATCATTTTTAGTCTCCTCAATTATTTTAGTTTAAGTTTCATCAGTGCACTGTAAATATTTGGCCAGTCCTATACAATGAATAACTTCATGCATGTATGATTCATCAACATTACTACATTCCAAAAAAGAGCGAGATAACAGGTCAGCAATAAACATCAATTTACCTTTTAGATATTTAAATTCCAGATCATATTTTAACAATTTCAATTTTAATCTTTGTAATCTAGGGGAAGAAACCTCATGTATGGTCTTTTTGAGTAGCGACTCAAGTGGTTTATGATCATTTAGCACAGTGCATTTTTGTCCATAAATGTAATAATGAAACTTTCTAGTTGACCAGACCACACTTAGAAGTTCCTTTTCAATTTGTGAAAAATGTTTTTCTGATGATGTCAAGCTTCTAGACGCAAAACTTACTGGCCTACCATTCTGCAACAGACAACACCCTAGTCCATCCTTAGAAGCATCGCATTGAATTACAATGGGTAACTTAGGATTAAAATTTTGTAACACAGGTGCCTTGCTTATTTTATTTTTAACATCATTAAAAGCCGTTTCATGTACAACCGTCCATAACCAGTCTACATTTTTCTTTAGCAGTAGTTGCAAAGGTGATGCAATATTAGCAAGGTTAGGTACAAATTGTCTCAAATAATTAATCATACCGAGGAAAATCTGCAATTCTTTTTTATTTTTAGGACTTTTAATCTTTACAATTGCCTCAACTCTATTAGGATCAATTTTCATTCCATTAGCAGAAAAAATATGCCCAAGATATTTAACTTCTGTAACTTTAAATTGAAACTTACTTTTATTAAAACGAACATTACACAACTTAGCTCTTTCAAAGACTCTTGTTATTATTGCATCATGTTCTGATTCTGTCTCAGCACAAATCAACATGTCATCACAGTATATTACAACACCAGGTATGTCACCAAAAGCATCCTCATTATATTTTTGAAAAATCTCCGGCGCTACTGAAATTCCAAAGGGCATCCTGTTAAATTTGTAACAGCCAAAGGGACTATTAAATGTACAGAGATGACTAGATTGTTCATCTAATTTAATATTATAAAATCCTTCTGACAAGTCTAACACTGAGAAATATTTTTTATTACTTATTTTTGGTAAAATTTCTTCTAGTTTAGGAATCAAGTGATAATGTCTTAACAATACATTATTTAGATCTTTAGGATCTAAGCAAATTCTAAGAGAGCCATCCTTTTTTTCAACAATTACCAGATTACTTACAAAACTCCTAGGGTGTTCGACCTTGGATATGATCTGTTTATCTTCTAACAAATTCAACTTGTCTTTTAGTCGTGTTACTAGTGCATTTGGGACTCGTCTTGGTGGTCTCACAACAGGCGCCGCACCAGGCTGAATGTGCAGTTCTAATGGTTTTTCATATTCTCCGATTCCCTGAAAAATTTCACAATATTCTTCTATTAGATCATTTTTATTTTTAATTAGTTTTACACTGTTGACATTTCTATTATTACCTGAACTATTAATATTTAACAGTTTAAGTTCTATTAATGAAGGCAATCCTAAAATTGGTTTAACATTTTTATTAACGATTACAAATTCAGTCTTAAATGCTTCATCATTTTTGTAAATTGTTAATAATCTTTTACCCACGGGTTTCAATTTGGCTCCCCCAAAAACTTCTAATATTATTTTTGTCTCAGACCAATAAGGATTCTCATCATTGACAATTTGTTTGAAGTCCTTTAATGATATTACATTTATTTGTGCCCCAGAATCACACTTGAATTTTACATCCATAGATTCAACTTTTAACACCTCTGTCCAGTCGTTATTACCCTCAATGATATTACAAGCCCGTACTAGTCACAAGTCCACTGGACTCTCATTGTCTCCCTCCTCAACATCTACAGAATTTATCACATTCTTGAACTTGCATCCGACAGAAAAATGATTCGGTTTCTTGCATCTTAAGCAAGTTTTGCCAAAAGCAGGGCAATTCATAGGTCCATGCTGCCTATGACATTTTTTACATAAATACATGTCGCTACTTGACTGGTTATACTTAGCTTTATTATGTAACTTTTGAGCATCTTGAGGTTTGTTAGCCAGGACTGCATCCACTCCGAAGGATGATTTATTCTGCTTACTGATCGTCTTCGACTGCTCTTTGGATAGTTCAGAGGTTCTGCATATCTCCACTGCTTGTGTTAGAGTAAGATTGTTTTTTCCCAATAGTTTTTGTTGTACGCTGCTATCTTTAACTCCATGGATAATTCGGTCCCGTAGCATCCTTTCCAAAAAAGTGGAGAAATTGCAATTTCTTGCGATTTTTCTCAATTCCATGTAAAATGTGTCAAAACTTTCACCGTCTCGCTGGCATCTTTGGTTAAAATGAAACGTATTGATAATTTCATTTGTTTTCGGTTTGAAATAATTTTCAAATATTTCTATTACTTCTTCCAGCTTCTTTTCTTCCACATCTTGTGTATCATTTATCAAAGTGTTAAAATATAACTCTTGTCCAGGCTGCCCAATGCAGTTCAACAAAATGGCGGCTTTCCTAGCCTCAGTCAGTTTATTCAGGCCTGCTGCTGTTAGAAATATCATGAAGCTTGATTCAAAGCGCTTCCATTGTTGGTAAAGCTCTTCGACGTTGTCCAAGTTCAATGGCTCTGGCATTCTGTATTCTACGCCCGATGCCATGTTTGTTAGATCTTCGTATTTTTCGTGCGAAGTGGCTTTTACAAGCTCGTTCCAAAAACTTTTCATTCGAGCTTAGCCCGATATATATTATTTGTTCACTTTTATCGTTAAATAGGTTCTTGTTCGGCTGCGCCATGTACTATTTGTCTTGTGTTAAATAAAAGATAATTTCAAAACAACTTTTACGTTTTATTATTGTATCAACATGTTATATCTGTGATGCACGCCGGAAGGGCTGCCCCAAGCGGATGTCATACTACAGACAATATTAAAGTCATAGACAATACACAGATACTACACACTCCATACGTGACATTGGAAGTCCTTCTTGCACTCCGGCTTTAAGAGGATCGTTTGATCGTCGCGGGTTCGAATCCCGTCGGAATCGAAAATTTTGATAAGACTTTTAAATTTTCATTTCTTCTTGCACATATATTGGAATATTGGAATATGTCCTATTCTCCCTAACTATGGTAAAGAGGGAGTTCTCGCCTCGCTAAGCTTTGCCAACTGACACACTTACCTAAGGGCCTGTTCGGCCGACAGTTATTGTAGTCGGATAGTTACATGTGCTTAGAAACGTTTGCGCGATTCAGGATTCAATACTTTTTGCATCATTTGTATGGGAATCCGCTTATCTGTGATCCCAGCGCCATCTAGTGGCACAGCTCCGAAGTAGCTACGTCGCTGTAATTGACATACCTTGCAGTTCAGGGGATGGCAGATAGAGGTCGCCACAATGTCAATGACTATAAATAAGAAAGTCGCACTTCACCTGCGACTTAGTCATAGTGATGAAGCGAAAGAATGTCGCTCCGGATGTTTTTAAACACCATAAACTTTGTTTGTGTATGATTCGCTGTTACACTTACATTTACATTTTGTTTTGTATGACTCATATACATGTTACCTAGAGCTTGGTACTTACTTTTATTACCATATAATTAAATAGGTACCTACTAAAGCGGCTGTTACACAATGCTGTTATTCTTGCACGCGAGACATTTGTTTATACTAGGCGGATATGGTCGCAAAAATTGGCAAAACAGATTTTGCTTTCTTTGAATGGGTCTCATTAAAAATCTGTTCCTTCGGCATGCAAATGGCAATTATCATTGGCTAGCACAACTATCCAACAATGGTATAAAGAAAACAGATTGAGAAAATTCCTTCATTTGTGATCTTGGCATCGATAAGAATGAACAAGGGTAGAAAAAAATTAAAATTTCTTTAAGGTCCCATAACTCGACAACCGTGAGACTTTTACTGGGCACAAGTTTTGCTTTTCTGGTTCATTATGATGCCTTCTACCCGTAGGTAAAGGATTATCCACTCATTACGGGACACTCTGTATTATTGCCTAGGCATGCGAGAAACTCTCCTTGTGTAACAGCCGCTTTAGGAACGTAGCGACCACCGACAAGGCGATTTCTTCAGACAATTGAAAACAAAGGTTCTAAAATTATTGATTCACTAATGACCTACTGATTCTTTCATTCAATAAGCGAACGTGATAAAATGTGCGTAGATAGTTTTATTTATTTTCTATGTACAAAATATGAAGAGAAACGTGATCGCGACTTCGCTATTACTAGCTGGCACCCGCGACTTCCTCAGCAAAATAACATAAGTAGGTACTTGAAAACCTATAAAAAGAATCGAAAAGTCTAAGCAAAAATGTCCATTAACTTTTCAAAACTCATAATGATCGTATCTCGACCTCCGCTATAGTAGAAACGCCACCTAGGAGATTTTATAAAAATAGTTAAAAGCTGTTTTGACCTCGGTTATATAGATGGCGTTCTGCCGCGTTCTAACCATAGCCAAGGAAAAAGTATTTTAAATATTTTATTAGCAAAAAAATCTTAACTTCGGATGTATTGATGAGTGGGAATATACATGTTATATTTATTTTATAATCATTCATATTCATTTATTCATTTCACGATACATGGGTAAACTTAGGTCTAAAACAGAAATATCATGCAAAATAAAAAAAAAACAAAAAAATCTGGATTTCAAAAAGTGGCGGTCACCCATCATCTTTATGACCACGCCCAGCGTTGCTTAACTTTGTTCCCTGATACAAACATACAACCCATATTTTCTCGCCCCCTTATGAGTATTTACAGAAAGCCTGTGTCCGTCCCTAGCGTGTAATCTTTATCCATGCCAAATTTCAGCTTAATCTGTTCATCGGTTTGGGCGTGAAAAAGTAACAAGCAGACAGACAGACAGAAAACTTTCACATTTATAATATTAGTATGGATGGATTACAAAATTTTATATTTTAGGCCTCTCAACAACTTTTTATCTTATTTAATAAAATTAATTGCATAATTTGTTGATCTTCTGAGAACAAGCAGTCGTTATTATGAGTCATACATTTCACTTCTATAATTTTCCTGTTATACCTACATAACAGGTAGGAATTGATCGTTCGAATTGGACACAATATATTGGACTACTTTCACTATGAGTCACATTATTACATTGTTACTACACGGACCTAATACGTGGAACCATCGGCCTTAAGTTCACTATTTCATGGGATATTTCGGTGTATCTAGTCAAAAATAAATAAATAAATAAATAATGCTGGACATTTCACACAGCATCATCTAGCCCCAAACTAAGCAAAGCTTGTACTATGGGAACCAGATAACTGATATACTACATATACTCGTATACTTATGTATATACTTTTTTTTGTTTGTAAATAAAAAAAAACATACATATTATACATAGAAACACCCAGACCCGAGATAAATATTTGCAGATCATACAAACATTTATCCCGCGGCGGGGATCGAACCCGCAACCTTCTGCGTCACAAGCAAGCTTTCAGCCACTGCGCCACAGAGGTCGTCAACAAAAATACTTTTAGTACCTACGAGTAACTATTTAGGTAAGTATGTAGATTCTTAACTTAATTAATTTGAAAGGACCTACGGTAAGGAAATAATTAGCACATAAGTACTTACATTTTCTTGCTCTTGCTTAATTAATTGTGCTATCTGCTGATGAGCTATCTGCCAGTGGAATTTTCATCTTTTTCGGTTCAGCCGTTTCAAAGATTTAGCGAGACATAAAAGTAAATTAGGTAAGTACCTCAAGTAATTTAATCTACGGCCTGTACATGCATATTGGATATAATTACGTTTTTATACTAAAAAGAAAACCGACTTCAATGTTTGACTCGAAACGCGGTGTGACTCAGGGCGTCCATCTGTCGATTCTATTTCTTTTTGTGACATGGCTAGGAGGGAAGGTGCTTAGAGTTTTACGGGGAAACTATCAATCCCTCGAGAATAAAATTTATATGGGACCACCTCTGGAGTATACCCTTTCAAACATAAAAAGAATTTTGCAAATCGGTCAACAAATGGCGGAACAATCGCGTAACAAGATAAAAAAAAAAAAAAAAAAAAAAAAAAAAACATACAGACGAATTTAGAACCTCCTCCTTTTTTGGAGTCGGTTGAAAATACTACGCGTGATCCGAGAGCTGGCACATTTTTGGCTCAAAAGATCAGCATTGCCATCCAGTGTGGTAATGCCGCCAGTGTTTTGGGCACGCTTCCGACTGACAGTGACCTGAATCGGTTGAGCTATCTATAGATCGTTTGTCCTGTTCTTAGAACGATCCTTAGAACTTGACTAATCCTGTTGTATTTTGTAAATATGTAGTAGCTTAGTTTCAATGAGATTACCTACGCGATTTGAATATCCGAAGTACTTCATAAAATAAAATTTTCTGAGCAGTCCATCTCCATATGTAGGAGTTGACTAAGCTGCGGGTTTCCTCAAGTTTTTTCCTTCATGCTTCTGAGAATAATGATTGTGCTTATAAAATTGATGTTGGCTCCTTGGAATCCCCCTTGTAGGTACGCAAGAAAGTTCGTTTGAGTTGTTTTTTAAACGCCATTTACACGATACCATTCTGACATACGATATTTGCCACAGAATAATATTAGCTTTGTTGAGTTTGAGAAAGTTAGAGGCAAGGCAAGAATGGTATCGTGTAAATTGCGTTTTCAATCAGAACAATTCACTGCTAGTATTATCAGCCATAAATACCTACCTAACTATCGGAAAATTGTGAAACATATGTTATTGTTGACAATCAAACACTTTATTATCAAGCAGAACTGGCTCTACCATCGGTTTCAAACCCGATCTTCAGATCGAAAGTATAATCTAACACGCAAATTGAACAAGCAGTAACCAATGCTAGTTTCGCAATAATTGCTTTGACATCGGGAACGGAAGAGGAGTGGTGCTAGAGTAATGTACCATAACGTGCGCCCGCGTCATTGTATTGTTCATTCGAATAACTGCATTTTTACCTTTGGATATCTGAAATGATACTTTTGGTTGCGTATGGCGCGTCACACTCTTCAAAAATATTGATTGAGCTGAGATATAAGATGGATCACATCAAAGAAAACTAGGGTCCAATGTTTTTTTACTCTGGTTAGATATGGCGCGGGAATAAAAAGGAGTAGGTGTCTAAAGGAGTCATTGTCAGAGTGCGCCACGACTGAAGTCTTGTGGATTTTAGCAGAAAATATCCTATCCAGAAATTTATAAGTACTTAGTTCCTTTTTGAAAATAAATTAAGATGATCGTAAGCCCATTCCATGTTTGAAATTCGATATTATTTCTGAACTAAGCCATTTCTCAATGTTTCAAAAGTAAGCACGTTCCATTTTTTGAAAGTTACTTTTTAAAATCAAAGCTAGGCGATAGGATTATCAGAGAAACAGAAGTGACACAAAAGAGTAAAATAAATCAAGTTCTGGCAGAGTGCCCGAGCCGTGTACGGCGGCGAGAAGATCTCGAAGTCCAGGAGTGTTGTAGGCATATCCGAACATTCATGATATTTCAGTAGGAATATTTTTTACAAAAACGAATTCAGAACTTGTTTAGGTATCTTTACAAAAAGCTGAGTTCTTGGTTGGTTATATACATTACCCATGTAAGTAGGTACTACCAGGCCTTTAATCTTTTGTTACCTACATCTTATATTGGGAAAAATGGAAACTTTGGGCATTGGCCATCAGAATAGCACAACTTGGCCCAAAAAAGCATCTCTAAAGTTACACTTATTAATAAGTAATTAATCTTAAAAAAATTTAAGTGTGAGAAACGTCCAAACACTATACTACTTAATTTATAACTTTTGTGACAGGTAGCAAGCGTGTCTTTTGCCACAATAGCATTCCACTAGCACGTGCTTGCGATACAGACGTGCCCGCAACTGTCATGGCTGTCAATGTCATACGGAAATTGGCGCGAACTCACGTAACGCGGGAAAAAGTATCGAATGATTGCAGTTTGCCAATAGGTCTTGAGATATTTTAGAGTCTTGACTAGCTAGTTAGCTGACGTGGTAGGGCTGCTTGGACATTGGAAATACACGCAGGATAAATACCTATATTGATGCACAAACGGGATTTAAACCTACGACCCCTTAATCAAAAGTGGATGTATGTACTATTCCTGGCCAACGGCCTACGAGGAAAGGTATTTATTATATTTCAAAAAATATTATGATCCCGCAAAAATTCTTGGACCACGCAGCTGTTTTATAAAATGTAGGTGCTATTATTCAGTGCAACCTAAATAATTCACTGCCTACATTTTTTATCTCCGCATTTACGCAACCCCTCTGTTTGACAGCGCAATTTGCAATTGACAGCGGCTGTCAAACGGGTGTCATGGCCGCTAACGAGCGGGAAAACAATTTGTTCTGGCACATTTTGTTTATTTGACAAAATATTTTGGTAGTAATGACATACTTAACTTACCTACAACCTTTTTAGAAGATAATTAAATTATGCCATGTATTTCCAAGTTTGTTTATCGGCTCAGGTATCAGCTATAAGTATCATTATGTTTGGCAAGTCACCATCTCAAAATGTCAAGATCTCAAAAGACAATTGGTATTGCGTAGGTATAAAGTACTGTTTGGAGGTAGGCATTACAATTGCGTCCTAACACTGACACTTTTTTTGACATGCTGATGATGATGATTTAGTAAGGTCTAGTTTTTTTTATCTAAGTAGGTACTTAGGTAGGTACTTACTTACTTTTTGGTAAAACTTTAGAGGTGAATGACCGAAATAACGTACAGTCGCGGAATGAAAAGGTTGACCAATTTTCAAATAAATTCCCTACGCGTTGCAAGTACATGTTGGCTTTGCGTACTAGACGAGAGTGCTGTACTGAAAATTATGTTTAAGTAACTGTTTGTCAGCAAAGTTTAAATTCAGTTACCGCCAGAATGTATCATACTCGGTCGATAAAGCAGATAGTTATCAAATGCTTATCAAACTAATACCTACTGAGCAATCAATAACAGATCATAATGTGGTCAACCTTTTCATTTCGCAACTGTACATCGCACTTGATTCTATACAGCCGTGATCCAGTTCATATTTTCTAAATTATTAAGATTAAGACAACGTGAACTGAATGTAAAATATAACAATGTGACATTTTTCCCACGTAAAGAACTTTAACTTCAAAGAGGAAATACTTAAAAAACATCAAAGCCTCAAATTGTGACCATAATATTTGTATATTCATATTTCTAGTTCTCATACGCCATACTCAGAGATGTCAATCTAATAATAAGCAACAGGCATTATGTGTCACTACAGAAACATACCTTATCCTGCGCGGGATAGGGAAGGATGAAAAAGGCTGCGGATGATGATGATGATGATGATAGAAACTTTGGCAAAATATGGGTATGTTTGTGTCAAATCTCTAGTGCCTGTCGAGTGCAGGGTTCGTGGTTAATTATTTATAATAATTGTAACATTTGTCCCGTGGCGGGGATCGAACCCGCAACCTTCTGCGTCGCAGGCGGACCTTCGCCCACTGCGCCACAGAGGTCAACATTGTGAAAAAAACCCGCGTCAACTCCACATATGTGTTGATTGTTTGTTTTTAAGAAGAGAGTTAACTTTTCAAAGTGTAGATACTTCTGGGTAGGCTCGCTCCATCATACCGCATTCTTTCTTGTGTAAGTCTCGAGGTTAAGAGCCGACCCATTCATCATAAAAAAACACCTGCGGATTGGATAAGCTGTAAGGATAGTTCAGGTGCTACAAGCCTATTTCATCTCAAACAATGTCCTAGCCTACAGCGTCCCGTTGATGGGCATCATAAATTGCCTCCTGACACTACTAAATCATCCAGTAAAGATGTAAAAATGCCTAGCGTACCGTCAAAACTAGTGAACCTTAAACATAATGAACTTCTCCAGCAGAACAACTCAGAGTCACTAACGGCTACTTACCTAAGTAAATCGGTTTTTAGTACCTAAAGATTTTCTACATAAAACCATTAAAGGAACGGATTTAAATAGTGGTTAGTGACTCTGAGTACCGACATGAGTAGTTTCAAAGAGTTTTTTAGTGGTACGATTTAGCGTAGGTAATGTTAGTCCATTGCCCTTGGTTTTTAGCTAATTTGACACAGAAGGACCATTGTTTGTTAATTATAGTCTTACACAGAGACGAAGTTTGATACAGCGCCCGTCTTTGAGTAGAAAATAACTTTTTAAACTACCATGGGAACACATTTAATACTAACAACGGTAGGTACCTACCGGTAATAAATCCATACTCTACTTAATATTATAAAGCTGAAAATTAGAAAATTAGCTTGTTTATAAGTTACACAGCCCAAAACACAACGATAGCGCGATCAAATTTTCCTGTGTCGCCATCTATTATGTAGTAAAATGTCTCTGTCTGTCTGTCTGTTTGTTACCTTTTCACGCCTAAACCACTGAACAGATTATGCTGAAATGTGACAAGGATAAAGATCCCAGGGGCGTGAAACAAGGGTTGAAAGTTTGTATGGGGAGTTGGTGGTGGGAAGTTCCAGTTGAAGGCAACTAGATGGCGTTACTAACCTATGGCTGAGGTCGCAATGGAGCTATTATAGCATTTTTAAGTTTCAGAAGATTCTTGCAGTTTTCAGTTCCAGTTAGAGATTTTCAAGGTATGTTATTTTGCTGACGAAGTCACGGGTACCAACCAGCTAGTTGGTCTATAAAAAGATAGAAGAAAAAAATTTAATGCAAAATGATCGCTGTCCGCTCGTATCGCGCAGACTCGACAGCGATCTCTTCCTAAAAACCTTAGCCCTTAGGTGAATTTAATATCATTTCAGCATTTACTTTTTTATAATGTAAGAACTCATTAAAAACAAACTTATTCATAAATTGAAATCGAAAGTTCCATTTATGCATGGCCGGTACAACATGGTTCTTCTAGCTGTTTATAAAAAAAGTACGTGAGTGTCGTGGAACAATCAGTTGAAACGAAGCAAAGAGTACTCATAAGTATTAAAAAGTACAACTGTTAATCGACTTTCATTGCTGATTGTACGTACCTACATGCTCTATTTGAAATCTTTACTCTCCTTTTCAGGTAATTTTGATACATATAACGATTTTACCGTTGTAAGCAAAATGTCTTGACCAGTTAACATCGGATTTCTTAGAAAATGTTATTAACTTTAAATGACATAGCGGACACCACGGCAAATGTCCTGGCTGGTCGGATTTTTTTTCTTAATCTTGAAGGGGCTGCAATAAGTGAGGAGAATTTGTATACGGAGGGATATACTAAACTTGTTGTATCTCACGAAGGCGGGCTGGTTTTAATTATGTGTGTAGATTTGTTTCTGTGTGCGTAAGCGTTAGCCTATTCCTACCTCAAAGGCCGGCAACGCATCTGCAGTGCTTCTTGATGCAGCAGTTGTCTGTGGGCGGTGGTAATTACTTACCATCAGGTGTGCCACTGGCTCGTTTGCCCCCTCTTCCATAAAAAAAAAAAAAAAAAGCGACAAGACTCAGAATACTGAGCGCTCATTCGTCCATGGAGCGTTCTCGAGCATACCTTCGCAGTTTACGCACACAGAAACAACGTGCATGTGCACGTACATACACAATTAAGACCAACCCGCCTTCGTAAGATAGAACTATAACAGCGTTCAATGCGAGAATCAGCATTATAAAAAAATCCTCGCTCAAATGGTACGATTTTGGAAAAATGTAGAACTTCATCTATTATCAATAATAAAGAATTTAACACGACTAAAAGAGGAATGCTTATTTATCGTTTGTATGGAAGCAATCTTTTGCTTACGTAAACCTAGATCTATTGGCACGTGATTGGCACACATAGCAATTGCAACACCTAAATGGATTTAGAATTCACTACCTGCTATATAAATAGGTAAATAAATATTTCAGAAAGCGCCATTAGTGTAAAAAGGAAAGCTAACAACAACAATATTTCAACTTATTTTTTGTTGTGTCACTAGTTCTTTCGAACCAGTGTGGTGAAAGGGTCATAAATGCTCCTCTCATACACTTGACGCCATGTTTTCCAGCTGTTTTACCGTTTGAAAGTACCTAGCATAGTGCACATTAATTATTTTGGCAGAAAATCTCATTGCACTGGATTCGAACCCACAACCTCATGATCGGAAGGCGGGCTAGGGGCCGCTACCACTAGACCACCAGTGTTGCCTGCATCGTTTAGGTTTAAGTATGTAAATATCCTACTCCGTTTAACCATCTCATCGGTATGCATCCCGTGCCTAGCGTCGGTTATCCAAACGACTGTTTAAGCGTGCGACAGGTGTGGGGTTACACGGCAAATACATGCGGGAACTCAAAATTCTTGAGTATTTGGATTATTTTAAGTCTTCTGCAAATAGCTCTACTTATCAAATCAAATCAAAACAAATGTTTATTCTCTCAGAAACAAAATTAGGGTGTAAAAAGACGTCTACCGAAGCCGAAAGGGGTAGGTACAGCATCCAAAAACACAACCAAATCCAAAAGGATTTTCCGAAAAAATCATTATATCCGGAGAAAACAGCGTTTGAAGATCACTGTTTGCGTATGTACTGGGCGCGTTTTTATACGTAGATTGCTGGATTTTGAGTTTTAATTGTTTTTTTCTTTTATAAATGAAATTATTAGGTAGGTATGGTCTGATTATGTTGTACTAGTAGCAAAAAACTAGAAAATAAAATAAAATGACGTAGCTAAGTCAAAATTTTTTTTGAGTTTTTTTCGATAAATATGTTCAGAATCAGGGTCTGATTGCAATCCCTCAGTTTTCGGTAGCAGTCTTTTTACACCCTGTATTAAAAATCCAAATAGGTTGTGCATATAAAAACCTGTTTTGTGAGAGACTGCTGCCTGAAATAGGTATAGACAAAACCTGTGCTACAAAGTCACCAGTGCCCTACTCAACTTTATATAGGTAAAAACCTAAACCAAATTTTTAAACTGGGATAAGAAAGTGGAAGGGTAAGGAAGAACTAGATACTACATTTTTAGGGATTTTCTTCTATCGTTTGCGCCTCCCTGTAGCGACGGTAGACGACTTGATTGCTCTATACATTTTTCACCTATGGGTACTACTTTTTCAGGAAAGGTCTGAATTAAGACCTTCAAAGTCAAAGTCAAAAAGAATTTATTCAATAGAATAAAACTAGGTGATTTTACTCCATCCCTAATATGAGCTTATAGCGATCCAGTTTAGGTCCTAAACTGAACTGCTTCGCTATAACGTACCATGACGTATGATAATAAAAGTTCATCATCATCATTCGCAGCTCAAATAATAGCCCACTGCTGGACATAAGCCTCCTCCCTCAAAGGCCACTCTGATCGGTCCTGAAAAGTTACTAATAATATTTACTAGACTTGTTGTGAAAACTGAATCTTTTGCAATATACATAAATAAATAATAAATAAATAATGCTGGACTTTTCAAACAGCATCATCTAGCCCCAAAGTATAATAAGCAGAGCTTGTGTTATGGGTACTAGAATGACTGATAAACTACTTAAATACTTTTTGTTTGAAAATACATACATATTATACATAGAAACACCCAGACCCGATACAAATATCTGTAGATCATACAAACATTTGTCCCGCTGCGGGGATCGAACCCGCAACCTTCTGCGTCGCAGGCGGACTTTCGCCCACTGCGCCACAGAGGTCGTCCAATATAATACTTATGTAATTGTGACGGTACGAAAACTTTGCGATTCAGATTTATTATTATTAATTATAGGTCATGGTACGGCTCCTGTTCCTTCGACCGATGAAGAACGATATCTCGAGTATTTAGAGGGACGTCCAGTTTCACTCATCCTTAGCTTCTTACAGAGTAAAAGTCAAAGCCATTTATTCAATGGGACCACTGACGCTGACATCTCTTAGAATCGTCTACTTCCCTACTCCCTTTCCTTTTTCTCAATGACCTAGGTCATCAGTTCCAATATTTCTGGAATCGAACTCCGTACGTAGGACGTAGAAAAATAGGACCAAGTATTCCAAACCGAAAAATTGGCTCTTGAAGTCAGAAATCGTAGTAAGAAACATTCGAATATTCGTCAAACGAACGAAAATAAGAACGGGAATACGGCCCCAGAGCCACCTGATTTTCGCTTTCAAAACCACCAATAAATCACTATTTGCCGTATCCATGGAAAACAATCTTTATCACTGAGCTCCAAGGTTGAAAATACCACATCCTTTGCTAAATGACGTAACCGCATAGCTGATCGACCACAGACTACATAACATCAGTCAGAAATGCAAAAGCGCACTGTCCACTGCGACAGAATTTCGAATAGATTTTTAAATTGAGAATAATTTACTAGATTCTAAATTTAAAAATAAAAAAAACTGTGTGCAAAAAACGTAATTCTTGGGGATCGCCCTTAAATCTTTGTTAGCCATGTAATTTGAGTATTTAATACTCAAAGGCCATTTAGCGTGATTCAAAGTGCAATAAATACTTTTATTTAGCCTAGGCACTGAATTTCTAAAAAAAAAAAAAAAATTGGCATAATGGAGTTTTATGTGCTCATAGTTTTTATACGTTTATAAGTAAGAGCTTCATACATTTATGGCCGTTACTGTGGTCAGGTCACACCTCCACTTTAATAGAGAGTGTCCTTTATGTTGTACGTAAACACCCACAGTATACATAGCAGTTAGTACGAGGGTCAAAAGTAGGAGAACTGGTTCCTTCAAGGTCTTAAATACACATTAAAAGCTACTATGAATGTGGGCGTACAGGTAACGGCCATTGCTATGACACAGTTAAGTAATATTACATTCCTTATTACAAATAAATGTTTTTCTTTCTTACATCAGGTACGCCTAGCATGGGCAACGATTTTTTTTGTTTTTCTTAATGTCAACTTTTTTTTAAGTTAGTACAGTAACTTTACTGATGTTCCATCTCACGAAGGCGGGTTGGTGTTAATCGTGTATGATTTTTTTCTGTGTACGTAAGCGATACTGAGCGCTCAATGCACTCATGCTTCCATTGAGAGTTGCCGAGCTTACGCACACATAAACAACGTGCATGTGCATCTACACACACAATTATGACCCGCCTTCCTCAGATAGAACACGTGTATCCATCATTGACAAGATACTTCATTCTGCAATGTGTTAGAGACACAGCCGCCAGCTGTAGTTAGGTAGGTATTGACATTTAAGCAAATAACTGTGGATTGGTTTCATCATCATCATTGTTCGATTCTTGTAGCGTAGCATACATCAATCGTTGGCCATCTTGCCAATTTGGACCGCAGGAATCGCGAAGTAAAAACTCCGACCAGAATAAGCCATCAACTCATACAAACTTACTTACCTAGTTTCCTTAAGTTACGTGACTGTGAACAGACTGGGTGTGATGTACCTACTGTCCTAAATTAAACAGGGAATTCACTGTATTGTGGCCTGTGTGTGAGTGTGACCACTGACCGTAAAAAATCCCTACTTATTGCTCACTGTTTATTTATTTACTCACATATTTATCTTTAAAATAAGGAAAAAATTCAGTTTTACGATTGTAACAAGACCCGATATATATTTTTCAGGATCTTTAAATATCCAAGGGTACTGAGGCACGTCCGAATATTTGGCACCTAAGTACTCATTTATAAAGAATACAACCCTAACCTGAGCTCTTACAGCGTCGACATAAGGTTCAAATTAAAAAAAAAATTTAGAGCAGCAAGTTAAAATTGTTTTTGAATACTTATTATGTTGTATCAATAATCATACGTCGTGGTGTATGGTAAATTTACCCATTTAAAAATATAAAATAAATAAAATATAAATATAATAATGTAGGTATAATAAAATGTGTTTTTTTCTTCTACAAACCAACTAACAATGCTTCCTACATCTATTTTTAAATTTACCTATAATTATTTTATTAAAATAAAAACCGTAAAAATACTTTTCAAAAACCAATCACATATATTCTAGTAGCTCTGTATCATTTATAAATCGCTTCCTCCTATCACCTCATTCACTCCCAACTCTCATCCAATCCAATTAAAGGCGAGTGTACTAAATGAGTTAACTCGCGCAATTGAGCCGACTGTACTTGCCCTGAGTTGACCCCAGATCATAATCACGACTGTCCGTCCTAATTTATGACAAAGAACTTAGTTTAAAAGCCCTTAGTTATACTTTTAAGCTAGGTGTAGGCTGCGCTTACACCAGAGATGAGCCGTGTTGGCTGAATGGGTTTGTGCTCGGTTCGAATCCCGGCCGTGCATCAATGGATTTTTAGTTTCGTAAAACTTATATGCGCTTTAACACAAGCTCTTAACGGTGAAGAAAAACATCGTGAGTAAACCCGCAGCTTAGTCAGCTCCACACGTATTTGACGTCGTCTCTCCTGTGAGCGGCTGATTAAGCTGAGAGGATGGTTTAGGTGCTGGGCAAGCCTATTCCATCTCAAACAATGTCCCAGGCACTAAACAGCGTCCCGTTGAGTGTAGGCATGGGTTGCCTCCAGATGCTGTAAAAATCATCTAAGTATGAGATGTAAATGATCTAAGATGTAAAGGCCTGAGTTTTTATATTACAAAAACCAATAGAATCACTTAATTTACCAAGCTTCAAATTTTCAAGTGATTCTATTGGTTCTTAACAAACACATCCCTCGCAACACTTCCTCGCACATCACTGGTGGAAAAGCAGCCTTAGGCTATTGCCCTGATTCATCGAGGAACAGGAGATTTAACTGGCTCTTAAAAAGTCATTCCAAACTAAATCATTTATTTTTGATTTTGCTTATTAGTAAGTTTGTATCAGTTAGTGGCTAACTTTGGTGACGGAGTTTTTAGGCCGCTTCAAGGCCTCCATCATAGTCGGGACCGACAATATAACGTGCCAAAAACACGGTAGCGCCACTAGCGGTCACTCACTCGAAGTTAACGTTCTGAATGGTCAATTGACAACGTAAGCAAGCTTCACGAGCTGTTCAAGAAACAGGACTAGAATCACCAAATTCTTAAGATTTTCTGGTCTCAGACTAAATAAAATGCTTTTTGAGTTTGTTTATACATAACGATTTAAGAATTCAAAGGTCTGTTCTAAAAATAAGTAATTATCAATGACACGTATAGATTCGTTTGGCACGTGCCTACATTTTTGCGATGCTTACCTATGAATATGCTAACGTTTCTGCAGACACACTCGAAAATGTATCATTTCATTAATTATAAATCATAGTCCCAACAAAGATCTCGAAGGAGAGAGATAGTTGGAGGGATTTGGGGGAGACCTTTGCCCAGCAGTGGGACGAAATAGGTAGGTAAATTACAAAAAAAGTTTAACAAAAAAACGTTGATTTTAAAATACTTGTGGGTAACTTGCTTACCTACACGATGATGTCAGACTATTTCTTCGATATCCGGAAACCAGTTTATTGAGTAGAAATCATGCTCATATTATTAATATGTGATCGTAGGTTCAGTGATTTTGAGGTAGGTATTTTATTTATCCATCGATAGGATGGTTTAGGTACTGGGCAAGCATATCAAACAGTGTCACTAGTTTTTTCGTGTCAGTGCAGAGTGGTGAAAGGATTATAAGTGCGCCTCAAAGAGGCTCCTTTCGTGCACATTCGTAACAATAAAAAAATCGAAAACAATTATGCCAAAATTGTTTTCGATTTTTTTATTGTTACGACGACATTCAGATTTCCTTACGATTTATTCGTTCACCGTTTCAAAGTACTAGCACACAGTGCACATGATTTTGTCGGCAGAAACATCACCAAGTGAAATTCGCGGGTTTAAGTCCCATTCAGTCAAGTCGTCGTTCGTGCAATTTTGGCGATGCATTTTACAATCTTCATTTCTAATGATCCCTCTGTGTAAACACTATCAAAATGTAATCTTCATCAATCAATCAAATCAAATCAAGTATGAAGTATGTTGCATGAGTCATCATCATCTCCCATTCCTTATCCTCGAGTGAATAACACAATTATATACAATTGGCCTGTTGTCAATGGCGGCTGTTGGCGCAGGCTAAGCGCAGGCGCATAGTTGACTACTCACTTAGAGGTACTAATAGACAGAGAATTTAATAACACTAAGTATAGAGTGGACACTCCCCGCCCCGCACCAATCGAGATTCCTTGCCCCTCGAGTTCTCGATTGCTATGGAACATGTCACACTTAATAAACATGACACTGTACCAAGTTAATTACAAAACGTTATTATATAACCATTTTTTCGTAGAATTTATCAATATTTTTTTTAATTACTTTCCTCTTTTTTTATTCCCTTGGTTTTACGGTCTGTCATGCATTTAAGTTTCATAGTAATTTCAATGACGCGGCGTTTGTAAGTATTTATATATTTTTTTCAAGTGTCCGAGTCTGATGTAGGATAAACAAGTCATGTAAGAAAAATCTAGAGAATCTAACATAGAGTAGAGCACTGCATAATGAATGTTACAATCACATAGGTAGGTATGTATATGTAATAGAGATGCTTTGTGACATAATTCCACAGGCAATACGTTCAATGATGAAATTATTAATTGATTTGAAGTGTTTATGCTGTAGTTGTGAGCCGTGTTGGCCTAGTGGTAGACTCTAGTCTATTTGAGAATACTCTATTTTCAATTCAAAGGTTACGAGTCAATGATTTTAGAAAATGCAATCGTATGCACACGTACGACTGTAAGTATATTTTCTGGGGATAAAATCGATTATGTCTCTGCCTCCCCTGTAGAAGGTTTGTGATTTTATATAATGTTTTACGAATTTAATTCCTATAAACAGCCACAAAGTATATGAGTGTGGCCGAAGAAGAAGTGGTTGGATTGTGTGAGAGATGATATGAATGTAAAAGGAGTGGGTGCACAGTTGACAAGTGATAGGAGTGAGTGGAAGACGAAGACATGTTGTGCCGACCCCACTTAGCGTGGGATAAGGTCAGTGGCATGAAGAGGCCTATACCCAGCAGTGGGCAAAGTCAGATTGTGGATGATGATGATGAAACAGCCACATCGTCTATATCTGTTTGCGATCACACAATAAACCGATATCTATAAATCTCGGTAATTTTAAAACTACAGGGATAATAGTGATTACATTATAATAACAACTGCTATGACTCAAGGCAATAAAATACGTAATTATGCTGCATTTTGCAACAAGAATTAGCATATTTGCATAATTTAGGTTTCGTAACCTAGTTATCCTTAAAGTTTAGAGTACAGCCTAAATATTCAGGTTTATTATGAACTTTTATCACCGTCAGCCTAGGTGCCTGTAGTGACCTAAAAAAGAGTTCATTAATATAATTTTAAAAGTTATGTATGTTTATACAGGGTGTAAAAAGACTGCTACCGAAAACTGAGGGGTTTCAATCAGACCATGATTCTGAACATATTTAGCGAAAAAAACGCAAAAAAATTTTGACAGCGTCATTCTAGTTATTCACTACTAGTACAACATAATAAGATCATCCCTACCTAATTATTTCATTTATAAAAGAAAAAAACAAATAAAACTCAAAATCCAGCTATCTACGTATAAAAACGCGCCCAGTACATACGCTCGACCAGCTGCGCGAGGTCGGTTTTCTCCGGATATAATGATTTTTTCGGAAAATCCTTTTGGATTTGGTTGTGTGTTGGGATGTTGTACCTCCCCTTTCGGCTTCGGTAGACGTCTTTTTACACCTTGTATAGATTTTAGTCCATTTTCAACGGTTAAGTTACTAAAAATGCTAATATTGAAAATACCTTTACATTATCTCTATAGTATATAGTTTCTGTAAATATTATAGGTATGATAGAATTTTAAAATGAAGCCAAATATTGTATTTAAATTACTTAAATATTTACACTTAAAAGTTTTCAAATTATTTTACAAAACTTATGCAGTTGCAACAAGTAGTCTACGATAAACTTAACTTAGTTTTTGCTTCAGAATTACTTGCAAATCTAAAACCAGTTTAATAACCAAGCGGGAACCTGTACTGCAAATACTAGGTAATTGCAGTACCTAGTTAATACCAAACTATGTCGTCGAAATATTAATTAAATATTAATTCCAAACGTATTGACGTCGTCTTTCCTGTGGGCGGCTGATTAAGCTAAGAGGATGGTTTAGGCCTATTCCATCTCAAAACAATGTCCCAGGCACTACAGCGTCCCGTTAAGTGAAGGCATAGGTTGTCTCCTGACGCTGTATAAATCATCTAATATAGATGTAAAGGCCTAGAAGGTATCGTCGAAATAAATGTAAGTCGGTATGCTAGAGCCCTCACACTGCCCCACACACATGTTTTTTGCCTGGTTCTTCACGGCATCGATCGCAAAGGAACAGAAGTAGAATCACCTAGTTTTAAGACTATTCTGAGTGATCTAAGAAATAATTAATAATAAGAACTTTGATTTTGTCTAAATCCTCCAAAATCATACAAAATATTCCAAGATTAACAAACAACCGCAAGCACATTAAAGTCAATATAACCAGTTAATGATGAGTGACGTCATCATCATCATTCCCCAGCCAAGGTCGCGCTGCACACGCTTGCCATACCAATCTGTACAATCACTGCCAAAGCCGATGCAACTGAAATTGACTGTACTTACTTAAATGCATACTAAGACGCCGTTTACATGATACCATTCTTGCCTCTTGCCACAGAATATTAGCTCTTGCTCCGTTGAGTTTGAGTTTGAGCAAGAGACAAGAATGGTATACCAGAACGGCATCGTGTAAACGGTGTCTTACATAAAATGGTCAGAGTAGTCTAACTGTGGGTTTCCTTACGATATTTTTCTTGTACGAGTAGCTTTATTGATGTTCCGAAATGAAATAAAGCTTTACTAAGTTTGGCACTTCTTCTTGTGTCACTAGTTCTTTCGAACCAGTGTGGTGAAAGGGTTACAAGTGCATCTCAAAGAGGCTCCTTTCGTGCGCTAGAGGTTGGGAATAGATAGCGCTTAGTGGAAAAATATCTGAGAGTAATCTCTTCCGCGCCTTTGAAGATTTCTGTGGGGTCAGAGCAAAGAGTTTTTTTTTTTTTCAAAATAATTGCATTGTAAAAAATGCTACCCGATGCATATTCTATGCATAATTGCAAAAACAAAATATTACTTACAATAATTTGGTTATAAATGGTCATCTCATCATTTATTTGCTTTAAGTGGGATTCTAGCGCTAGCACACAAGTACTTATTATGTACATACAAGCCAAGTCATAATGAATGTGTGAACCGCAAATTAAAAGCAACTAGCTGTCAATGATTAACCTTTCTATCAGAAACGCATTAGCTATGCAATTATTGTGTTTCAAGGCCTATCGTAAGAATATTTCAAACCCGGTGGCGTAGTGGACGAAAGATCGGCTGAGATAAGAGGTGCGTTCGCGTTCGATTCTTCAAGCGGGACAAAATTATTGCACTGATGTTCGGATCTTGTACGCTTAGTAGGTACCATACTTTTAAACTGCGCACTGGATTAATCAATAGATGGAGTGATTCAAGAGGAAAGTTTGTGCAAAGGAACCACGGTCAACAGAATGACGGCAAGGGACGTGACAATCTTGTATGAAAAAACAAGGAAAAACACTGCCCACTGCGCAAATCAAACGACTAACTTCTCGAATGCTTTATCCATTGGCCCTAATTTACCGTGATATTGAATAACCGAAGTGAGCAAAGCCGTGGATGTGCTGCTAGCAGCACAAGTCTAGACTTACTCATCAGCCCCCTGCCCGTAACCCACTTGTGGGGTCGGGACAACAGGTTTTCCTCTTCCACTCCGCTCTATCAGCCGTCATCTCTACACTCCTTTTTTATCCACATCATCTTTCACACAGTCCATCTTCTTTCGTTACCTTTAGGTACCTAATATTATAGTCTGAAATAACACAGGCTACTTTTTATCCAAAAAGTGAAGTATTCACGAGGCACCGCGGGTTATTCCCGAGGAGCCAGCTAGTACTACGTCACAATTTATCCAGTGGGGTCTTTGAAAAATAACTCTGAGGTCAAGACTATTCTAATACCTCATTCACACAAATAGATGCATCCGTTATCATCCTAATGGCACATCCTCGCGCCCACACAGTGCCGTGATCAGGAGCATCAAATGTCTGGATGATATTTGTGATAAGTGCTCCAATTACGTTCTAAAAGCTAAAAAGAAAATTAACTTAAATTTTTTGTATGATAGTTTTGAAACTTTTGAGAGCGAACTTTTGAGAGCATTGGTGGTCTAGTAGCGGCCCCGCTTTCCGATCCTAAGGAAGGTTAGAATCCTGTCGTGCACCAATGAGTTTTACTGCCGAAAAAAATACGAAAGGAGTTGTTTTGTTTGTTGTTTGTTTTTGTTTCTGTTACAAAATCTTTGTAAAATTAATTGCCTTCAAAACAAAACTTGCCAAAATTCCCATACTTCTCGATTGTAAAGTGAAAGGGATTGTTACGCAAATTTAGGCAGTAGGTACAATCAATATTTGGTAATAGTTTCAATGCATTTTAAGAATCGCCAAAAATAAAGTGAAGTAACCCAAATATGTACTTTTATTCTAAACTTTTCAAAGCATATTGTTTTGAAAAATAAAATGGGTTTTGAAAATTGTGATTAGTTTTCTGTTATGAAAAAAAGTTCATCAAAAGTTAACATCAGAACCCTGTGGCCACTCACGCAAAACCTGATAACATTTTTTGCGTTTCAATATTGTAAGTAGGTACAATATGCATTCGGTAAAATGAATGATAACCATCAGAAATTCATGTTGCTTTTAAAACTTTACCAAGTTTAAGATAAGATAAGATAAATAGTTTATTTTGTGCCACAACAACAAAAAAATTATTAAGTTTCTGTTGTTTAAGTGATGACGACCTCTGTGGCGTAGTGGGCGAAGGTCCGCCTGCGACGCAGCAGGTTGCGGGTTCGAACCCCGCCGCAGGACAAATGTTTGTATGACCTACTGATATTTGTCTCGGGTCTGGATGTTTTTTTGTAAGTATGTATTTACAAACAAAAAGTATATCAGTCATTCTAGTACCCATAACACAAGCTCTGCTTACTTTGGGGCTAGCTGATGCTGTGTGAAAAGTCCAGCATTATTTATTTATTATTTAAGTTTAGACACTAGCTTCAAATCATGATATTCTAGTCTCAGTGTAGTTTAACGTGGCCTAACTAAAAACTGGCCTTATTTTTTCAACTTTCAATGGTGGCTTCTTACGACAAAAACATGCAAATTGTCATTGTACGGCAAGCAGCCACTTACTACTAGGTAGGAAGGCCACCGATTGTCATGTATAAGGAGTCTGACCTAGTTCGTTTGTTTTAAAGCTACGGCCAAACTGACGCAGGAAAACGGATTTAAAGCTCTACTAAAACTTTATAAGATTGTAAAAGCAGCCCAAAAATCCTTTATGCTCACAATGCCTACGACGCGAAACGACTTAGTCGCAAAATAACTCACATTTAAAACACCTACAAAGCAAAATGCCTCAAATCAAAACGACTTATTATTACTGTACCTCTAATGCAAACGGACTTTATAGTAAAATTTCTAAACATCAGAATGGCTACCAATGCAATGTGACTTTAACGTAAAAGCTCTCAGTAGTAAAATAACTGTATGTGAAGATGCTTCGAGACACAAAATATCTCAAATGCAAAACAACTAATTAGTTTTAGGTCCTAAACATCAAAATGCTCCAAAATACAACAAATCAAATCAAGTTTGAGTTACAAGCATAGTTATTGTTAATTAAAGTTATTAACCCGACCATCAGGTCAGGTTAATGTATAAAAGCACTCGATTGTAAAACAGGCCTTCTTGGGCCGGTACAGACAGACCGAATTTGAACTACAACCCAGCTGCTAAATGGCAGTTCAGTTTCGTCAACTGCACCCGGACTAAGACTAGCGGCCAGTAAATCCAGCTGTTTTCTCGTGGTCCCAGGATTTTGTCCCATTAATGGGACCACAAGGGAGAACTGTTTCTCGATGTCCTATTCCTATGCTCAGTAACGTATTTATCCTCCTGTATATAGGTATATGCTCCTACTGAACACAAAAACCACGGGGATCTGGCACTCGCCGGCCGCTACCGCGGCACGCTTCGCTCGGCTCGTGCGCGTGGTTGTTCATTATACACCTAACCATTCGTCGCTTCGCTCCTCGCAACCTATGCTATAGGTCGGGCGCAATGGCGATCATTAGGCCTATGTCCAGCAGTTTTTCAGTTAGGTACGCCCTATAGGGTGCTGTAAAAATAATTGTAACTCCACATCTTAAAAAGACAAAAGAACATTTAATAATACAATATTTTTTTCATTTTATTGTCAAATTTAACACTATAAGGTAGGTCCTTATTTTACACTCATGCTTAATTCTTAAAAATTTGCCTTTTTATCTTAAGTATATTTTTCATAAATGTGAGTGGTGTTATACTGCACTCATCTAGTTTCTTCAGTTCTCTTTTGTGTTCCTTATTAAATTGAATGTAAATTTTGTTTCTATTATTTTTTTCAAACAAAGCTGCCTTTATTTTCACGTTTTGCCATTTTGCTTCGACCAACAACTTATCGAGAAAAAGTAAAAATGTTGCATTTGGTGGTATGCGAGCATTTATTCTACGGTGCCATCCTTCCAATCCGTTATTCGTGCGGTTCGTTTCTGAAGCACAGCTTAGAACTTTTGGTACTAATTTCAACCACTGTCTTTCAAAATATGTCGTGAAATTTTTAATAGCATCGCTATTTTCGATGTGATCTTGCACAATTGCCAACCATCCATCCATAATATGTTGTGTTGGTAGAAGAGGCAAATTTGCTATCAGAGCGGTTGTATGCCGGCCTTCTTTTGATTCCAACATCTTGAGTTTGTCAGCTTGCTTCCAAACAGCCTTATTATAGTGGTAATAACATCCACTTATATGAATGTTAGGGAACACTTTCTGTAAAGCGTTTACTTGGGCCAATTCATAATCGCATTTCATTTTATGAAATTCGATATTTAAGTGTTCTTTTATGAGAAGAAATAATCTAACATACGTTTCCTGTGTCTTGTTGGGAAGTAAGGCATAGATCAATGGCACAACGTTAGTCATTTCCTCACCGCTGGCTATATCCATATGTATTGAATATAGCTGGAAAAACGGAGTTGGCGTTCGCTTAAACGTCCCATCTGCGAACAGCTGGGGTGATTTACCGGCCATGTTCTGAAGGACCTTTTTCCCAAACGGAGTTGCAAAAATTAAAATTTTGTCATTGTCATTACCTTCATCACACACAAGAAACTCATAGAACATTTCTGGTACTTTTACGTCATTTAAATTCTTAAAGACTAACTTTGGAGCTTTTAGAAAACGTCTTCTGGCCCGTAGAAGAGCATCTTTTTTAGACTTAAATATAGGCAGCATATCTTCGTCATCTGATGTAATGTTACTTTTTGTGTAGACATTTTCAAAAACTTGTTGCACCGGTTTAAATGTTTTGCAAACTTCTTCTTTGCAGTTTTCAATCACCGCAGATATTTTGTTTTTAGTAAAATTAGGCCAACAAGCATGAACGCTTTTTTTCAAAATTGTATTTTTATCTGCATTTAGTTTTAGTGAAGCATTACAGTTTTTATCAACACACCTCCAAGAGGTTGTTCCATCACTAGCGTTGTCGTGATTTTTTGTAAATCTATAACCAGACCACATCAAAGATTGCCCTCCCTTTTGATTTTTGATAAAAATCAGCTCTTCCGGCTTTTCAGCCATTTTCATCAGAAAATTCTTCGTAAAGAAAAAAAATTACTTCCACGATTCTTCGTTTGCGACACAAATGAATTGAACAAATAAACGATTGACATATAGACAGTGAAGTTTGTAATAGATAACAATAAATTCAAATTAAAGTGGCTAGTATCTAATCTGAAAATAGGGAATTCACATAGAGTTTCTATGCCATTTGCTTTATAGGTATAATATTAATTTGAGGCAATTTGATTTATAGCCGTTTTGATTGCAACTAATTATGATTCTTAGTCCTATGGCGTGTTATGTACTATGCTTTAAAGTCATTTTGATTTTGAGACGTTTTGCCGCCGAGACAAGAAAGAATGCAGGCGTATTGCAAATTTGGCAAACCACGTTAGAGATATCAATTTGAGGCATTTTGCTTTGTAGGTGTTTTAAATCTGAGTTAGTAATCCTTCAAAGTCGTTTCGCGTCGTAGGCATTGTGATCATAAAGGAAAAATAAGAATACTCGTAATATTAACATTAATTTATATTATTCTTATTTTTAACCGTTTTCTTGATTGAAGAAAACGGCCTAGGTACGTAAATTTGGTGACGTGATTTTTCTATCAAAATTTTGATAGAGATGAAACTATCTCAAATTACTTTATCTACAAGAAAAATGATTTTTCAGTTGTTTTTAAATAAATTACAATACTTTATCCAAACTCTTTTGAAGGAAGTAGCCGAGATCCGTCCTACGTGACTATGGGTGTTTGTTTTAATCTAGCATGCGCCTGCGCACATTGCGTAACACCGCCATAACTTCAACTAAGTTTCTCTAGCAGATATAACTGACGTAAGAACTAACACGTACCGAAGATTATCACCATTTTTGAGGTCATTGACTGTTGACAATATACTCATATTTTCATATATTATATCATACAAAAATATATAATAACAATAACCATCCTTCTAGTGCCTATTAATGGTATGCGAATGAGGATTAATGGTAATGCGATATAGATGTGTGTGTTTGTTCCTCTTTCACAATGAAACGGCTAAACTAATCTGGATAAAATTTGGCACAGAGATAGATTACAGTCTGGAATAGCACATTGACTTTTTATCCTGGAAAAGTAAAATATTCCTGCGGGTAGCATCGCGGAATGCAGCGCATAACAACGTTATCTAAAGAATCTCTACGTGATTATGTACCTAGAGTTTTTTCTTTGTTATTTCTCACGATTATTAAAAAGGCACGTTGTAATTGAAATACAAAAACATTGTGCATATTTTTCGAATATTTCCTTGTTCAAGAACTTGTAGGTACACAGAATAAATGACCTTTAACTTACTTTTATGCAGTGACGTAGCTAGGTAGCCAAGGGCCCTAGTGCAAAATAAACCAGGGCCCTAACACACAGGCCCTAAGGTCAAAATATGCTAGGTGTGGCAAAAACTTACGATTTGATTCGTCATATTCTGGGTAACTATTTCAAAAATCTAATAATGCAGTTGTTTTTATTTTCAAAATAATCATACCTATAGTTTCCTAAGAACCTTCCGGACTCTCGGGACTCAGTCCGAGGGCCCCTTAAGCTCGGGGGCCCCGGTGCACTGCACCGCCTAGCCATTCGGTAGCTACGCCACTGCTTTTATGATGTTAAAAATCAGCGCTCCTCTGTCTTATAGGGATAGGTACCTACTTAACTTTTACGGGATAAAAAAACAGCCTATGTATTATTCTAATAATACATAGGACATAGATCAGTTGAGCTTCTATAGATCGTTTCGAACGATCCTTAGATAGCTTGACTACTCCTGTTGTATTTTGTAAATTCATATATGTAAATATTTAGTAGCTTAATTTCTGTAAATAAAAATGTTCTATTGGTATATACATAGGTATATAGGCTATTTTATAGATGAGATATATCTCTGTGCTTTTCATCCAAATTCAGTTTTTGCGTGAAAGAGACAAAGCACACTTTTTAAAACACGTCTTGTAATTAAGACAATGACATCACCTTTATTAAAAAGCATTTTACGTTAATTTAATGTTTTTTTTTAATAGGATCGTTAAACTAGGTAATGATTCAAAGAAAGGGCTATTGTCTAGAATGTCCGCAAGGCCTGTCAATATCCTAGGAAAAGCTATATTTTTCCATATCCAGATCTCGAAAAGCAGCCATTTTGTAAGCGGGACAGAGAGTGTATTTTGTTTGGTGTGTGAAAAGCACAGAGCGATGTGCAGTTTTTGCCTTAATAAAAAAATATTAAGTATTATCCCGTATTACCTATGGTCTGGGGTATTACCTACTTCTAAAACTCTTGTAAATTAATAATTATGTCAACCTCGTAGGCACTTATTTTTTTGGAGCTCTATACCCTCGATCGAAGTCTATACCTTTCTTTCCTATGCTACCTATTTCCTTAAACAAAATATCTAAAGGGTACTGCTAGCTTTGAGTCCAAAAAATGCTGAGTGAAATATCTAGCAATAGGTACCTACTTCTTCGTCGTGTCGATGGTTCTATTTTTATCAAATTTTTCGGGCTCAGAAGTTGGCTTCACTCACTGCAACATCCGAATCGAATAGGTAACTGATTTACTTATTTAAAACCTAATCTTTTATATTTATCAATAAATACCTTAGATGATCTATAACCTGGCTCGATTCATCATTTACTTTATTTATTCGTTATGTATTCTATTTTGTGGTGGGGAAAAATAAAATAAGCACATAATTTTACATAATTATATATTAAACGAAACGACTTAAGACTAGTCTCCGAGATATAATTTTAAATAAAAATAACTTATAAAATATATCAGTATCTTGTATATCTTTATAAAATTTCATGCAAAATAGTTTTTTTTTACCTATTCTTTATTATATTATTTTCTGTTTGTTTTGTACCCATACATTTCTTTGGCATATGGAAGCACACGGTAACAAAATTAAATATTTATAAAAATATGGCTTTTATAAAAATCGGACGGAAATTCGTACCTACATAAAGCTTACATTATTATCAATACTCATTATAAACGTTATAAATTACTCATATATTTATAAAGTTTTATATTACTCATATATTCACATGTGATGTGAAGGAGGTAACCTTCTTATTGGCACCGTTTTACTACCGATTATGAAACATGTGTCGCAACCGGGCGGGCTTCGCATACCTTATCGACTTTAAACTTGCGTAAAAATACATGTTTTCCAAGAGAGGGGGACCTCTCCTAATATTTGTTCGTCTACTTTCCTTTTCTTAGTGGGTTATGTAATTTTTACCATGTGTTTTTGGACTTATACAGCTGTTTAAATGGATTTCTAAGTAATACATTTAGAAAATATAATTAAGAGATTCCTTGTTTGATTACATTGTACAAAACTTAGAGATATATTATTATTACATAAATGAGATTCGAAAATATTTATGCATTTGATATTACCATAATTATGTGAATTGATTTCCACATTGATAAAAAAACACTTTCTATAAAACAGGTTTTCAAAGTGAAAACCCAAAGTTCCCCCTCTGTCTCCGCCGTGAACACAAGGGACAAGCTACTCTAACTTACATGGCATTACACAATCGGCCTCCCAAATCTGGCACATGCAAGTACCAAACAAGAATGCATTGAGGTCAAACTTTTCTCATAAGCGACCTTCGGCATCGCAGCTTAACCATCGCTGCCTATTCACACGTTACAACTTACGAAATACGAGTCTACAAAGCAATGGATACTAAACTAAGGCGTCGAGACGACACTTGGTGGGGGGCGAGGTCAGATGACAAAATGCCTTGGGTACAATTGACTCTTGTGAGTCAGGTACGTGAATCATGAGCACCGAATACCCAGGCTGACCAAGGAATGTACCGAATAAAATTCTAACCTTTCCTTTCGAACAAGGAAATGAGCTTTATTCCTAATCGTTCGTTCGTTAGCACTCTGTCTCACCCTCTTTCCTCTCGTGAATGTAGTGTTCCACTTCCTCTAGAGAATTGAAGAGCTTGTATGCGAGGATGACTCCAGTGATCTCCAGCAACGCTATAAGAAGAGATGCTCCAGCGACAGATGAGCTAATAATCTTCACATACACTGAAGCAACCTTAGCACATCCCAGTCTCTCGTTCGCTTCCTTATCAGTGAAGTCACAGGTAGCTCTGTAGTAGCTATCAGCGCAGCAGGTCAACGGCAGATCGTTCCTCCAACTCCTGTAATCTCTTGCGTCGTTGGCGCCACAACATCTCAACTTCCTCTCGATACGGCCGAACGATTTGAAAACGTCAGGATTCGATTGCGTATTGTAGTATCCATCGTAAACTGTGTCCTTGATGAACCGGTCTGTGTCTTCACCGTCCACGTAAACGAAGATGAGAGTAGCTGTGATCAGCTGTCCTAGGATGATAAGGACGAGGAAGAGTCCATAGATGCCGAGGACTCCTCTGCTCTCCTTGGTGGTGCCGCACCATCCGCAGAAGGACACCATCATGATGAACAGTCCGAGGAGTATGAAGAACCATGGCGCGACTTGGGGCCAGTACACTCGGTAGTCCAGTAAGTAATGATTACTGTTCCTCAATGACACGAACTCTGTCAACTGCACAAAGAACCAGATCCCGGTGGCGGCGGACGCGAGTCCGAACAACGCGTATATCACGTTCACAACATACAGAACACCTTTAATGAAATCCTCTTTTGCCATTTTCACTATCGTGCGCGCAGAGCGATCGTTGTCAATAAAATGAGAGGCAAAGCAGTGATGCAAGTAGTTTTATAAACTTGGTCACCTTTGCGTGGGCAGCGAGCTTCACACGATCAGTCGCGGCTGATGTTTGACGACTGGAGACCAGATAATGTTTGATGGTCTGCAACGATTGTGTTTAGGACATTGACTTGTAATTTGCGTAACTTAGGTAATGATTATTGTCAGCTTTAAAGGTTAAGCCATTGATAGTATTCAAATTACTTAATTACTGTAAATTATAATTGCGCTAATTGTTTTCCTTCTTGGTGATTCATCGTTGTAAGTAATTGAATTGTTGAACATGTCTCTTACTAGCTATTATTTAATATTCTTACAGCAATTTGGTCTATTTTGCCTACGTAATAATTTTATGTAGCTTTGTTATTGTAAATTGTATTGCATATTTAGCGCAATTATCATAATATTATATTAGGAGCTTTGCTTCATCAATCTAATTGTTTGATTATGTAACTACGAATAGTATACGATTGGATTTATTAGTTTTAAATATAATAAATAGGCTTCATTACTAACGGCTATATTTTTCGACTCAATATCTTTCTCAATCAAGCAATCTTGTTCATCGTATGTTTGACCGTTTGCTTGACATAAAGCTTGATGATAGTGTATAGAGAACCTAAGTTCACACCTTGCCCTAACAGTCATCTCATCAGTTGGGATCTATAACCCTAGGTATTTACGTTGCCATTTTTTGCGTATGAGTAATCATACAATAATGAAAGGATTTATAGGAATTTAAGGCTTAACTCTTAACTACAAAAAAAAAATAGTTAGGTTCATATTGGCTCTGACTCACCCAGGTATGTGGTACATAATGTACTTTATGACTAATCTTATGAGTGATCAGGAAAATGATTTTGAATGATATTTTTCTTCGTCTCAGGATTTTCCAATATAGAATTTTTATATTATATGGATTTTCATATGGATAGGATGATGGGAATAATTAACACGGATTTTTTCATTTGTGATGTAATTGTGAAACACATTTTTAATATTAAATTTAAAACTAACTATTTTAAACTAAATAGAACAACTTAAAGCTATTTTGTATTTGATACCAAACATTACGGAATAAATAAGTTATATTTTATTTAGTTACTAAAACGTAACTAAATAATGTAACTTATTTACTCGGTAACTCATTTTTTATTCAGGAAATTATTTGATAGACAAATAACTTAGATAAAACTATTTAAATATTTGGTTAGCTCGTCACAAACGACTTTACAAAATATTTTAAATATTGCTAAAAACCTGCTTATAAACTATTTACATATTTTAAAATATCAGTTTGACATTTCCATATTACGAAATATCTTGCGCTAATATGGCTTTTATAAATTGTAATTTCATTTAGATATAAATGACTTTAAATAATCTATAAATCTTTTTTTATACAATGAAAAATTAAGTAAGTAATATTCAGAATATTAAAAACTTTTATCTTCAGAATATACAAAATGTTTTTCTAGTAAAAAACATTTGGATTTGAAGATACAAGTAAAACATACCCAAAGAAAACATGTTTTCATACAGTAGGTAGATCTGTGACATCATTGAGTGAGGTCACCTCTCAACAAAAAGTCAATCTACTGGCTAGTTACCTTGTCCGACACGACCTATTTGATGAATCACATACAAATTACATCCATAAATACAACTTATCGTCAAAAAACAAATTTCAAATTGTCTGACAATGTTTTTTTTAAGGATAGATTTTAAACATATTAAAAAGTATTTTTGTTCAAAATGTGGCTTAAAACTTCAAAATGCATGAATTTTCTAGCAAATGAAAGTCGCGCGTTAGCAAAAGGTTGTAACTCAGACACGCGAATTTTATTTGTAAACAATTTTCACGAATAGATCTTACTCACTAAATAAATACTTTACTTCACACGTACCTAACTTAAATCAATACACAATCACACATACTGGTAACAGATCTTCACAGAGACAAAAATTATTTTCCATAAAATTTTAAGTTTTATGTTATCAAACTTATCTCTGAGAACGTAAGGAACACTTATATAAACAAGTTAATCAATATTCTACAACTAGAAAGGGAAAACTTGTTCCAATACTGAGGCAAATGCACTTCAATGTGTACCTTGTTCCTATCAACATACGAATGAGATTCGACTACCAACTCAGCCTTACGCAAGGCCATGTCAACTAGGCCCTTTAAACTGCTGTTTTTGTGATGAAATTCACAACCTACCTGCCCTACCTTTTATGTTTTTGTTACCAATTACTCAACTCTGACTACACAATCATCAGTCTCAAAACTAACTTAAACACAAGTCACTAAAGTTCATTTTACAACAGCACCTTTTTGCTCTCAAATTCATTCTGCGCAGTAACGCTAATCGGCGCTGGTCGGTGGCGTTTCTTCAAGCTTTTGGCCAGCATTAGGGATACGACCATATTCAAGACACCAATGAAAGCTGTGAAGATGGCTGCTGCTGAGAAGACCTTTATGGCTATTCTTGCGTAGTGTGAAGCGACTTCTGCGCATCCTAATCTTTCATTAGGGAGTTTGTTGGTGATGTCACAGTCGATCACGTACTCGCCTGTACCCCATCCGTGATAATAAGTATCGCAGCAAGATGGCGGGAAGTTCCTTCTCCAGTTCTTGTAGTCCCTGGGACCTCCTGCACCACAGCATTGATACCTCTTCTCAATGACTCCGAACGCATTCTCCACACTCCTATCTTCCTTCATGTTGTTGTACGCGTCCCAGATCGTATCGGCCACAAACTGATCTGTGTGAGCCGAATCAGCAAACACGAGAGAGATGATCGTAGCTATCAGGAGAATCACTAAAGCGATCCCTTGGAAGGTAACGTACAGCAGCACAATTCCACGGCTCTGTTTCTTCGCGCCGACAAAACCGCAACAAGAGACTAGGAGAACGAAGATCCCGGAAACCAGGAAGATCCATGGCACCGCTTGCGGCCAATACACTTTGTAGTCCAACAAATAGTGGTTCTGGTTTCGGAGACTGGTGACGTTCTGCAGCTCAATGAAGAACCATATTGATGCAGCTGTGAGAGCTAAGCCGAACACAACGTTTAGTATGTTTAGGATCACGAGAACCGCGGATGAAACGCCCGAGCTACCCATTGTTCGTTTTAAGAGGTGCGCACGAGTGTCAGTGACGAAGTGCCGCGATTGAATGGCGTGTGGTAGGAACAACTACGTTTTATAAGGTCGGTTTATCTGAAGGTTAGATAGATGCCAGGAATCGGTGACTCATTTTTGCGGTTTTTGTACTTGTGGGGTTGTGCGTAAGACGGGTGGATGGTAAATGGAATATTATTTATTGATTTAGTACACAACGTCTACGTACATAAGATTCAATTTATTGAATTACAACATGGAGACTTTAAATAAAACTGCGCTATTGGTATAATTTTTTATAAGTTGACATCCCCTTATTTTTCTACAAAATTATGATGTACCTTTTGGACGTATGTCTGACTACTTCTTAGACATCTTCTAAGGATCTTGAGTGAATTTATCGGAATATCTGCAGTGCATTGGTGATACAGTCCTTATCCTGTTTAGTTCTAGAAGACAATCAAGTATCATTTATTTTTGACCAAGTCTTGTCCAACAGAAACTGTACTTAATTAAATTTAGTCCAAACATATTAGGCATCGTCATTAGCAGTGAACTGGATTAAAAGTACTTTATTTAGGTAGAATTGTGTTTTTTCACATTCAATTGTGGTTTCACAGGTTAAGTTTTGTATGGATTGATGTTTCATACTGAAATGGCTGAACAGATTTAGATGAAAGTTATGGATGTAGTTTTTAGCTAGGAATAGGGCATAGGCTTTATAACATGGCAAATTTCCCGAGTGACCGCGGGAAACATTGCAAAATGGAGTGTTTTTTTTTTATACGGAATATTTTTTAATTTTCTGATCCTTTTCTGAAACTGACAGAATTTTCTAGAAAATCCAGATGTATATTCATCCAACCATGCCGATGCCGCAAAGTTTATGCGTAAGAGGTTTTGGCGCTGTTTTTAGCATTACTTTTAATAATTTAGCTGTATTCTTTGAAATCATGCTTTTAGTACAATACAGAATTGTTTTTTGTGGCTAACCTTAATCATGTCATTTTATAACAAACTTAGACTCTACATTAAAATAAAATGAAAAACCGTTTTGGCTGATTAAGAAGAATCTTGACTTTAAATTCAAAGGACGTAGGTTTGAGGCTAGGCAATCGAAACATCCATGCGAGTAAGCAAATATCTGTAGCGCTGAAAGAAGTAGTTTAGGTAATGTTATTCATACCTAGATAGGTACATTTGATATAGTAGGTATAGTATTTATGAATGAAACGTGTTTTACTCATTTGTTTACAAAAATTTACAACCGCATGCGGTTGTTGGTTTTCCGTTCATTCAGGTAGGTAGACACGTTTACCTACATTTTGTAATGTTTTTAGTTCATGTTAGTTTCCTCATTTTTATAGGTATGCAACAGTCAACATAATCTGACACTAGATTTCCCAATTACAAACAAATACCTACCATGTGATTCTACTCCTGTTCCTTCGCGACCATATACCGTGAAGAACTAGGGCAACAAACTATTTGAGGCCTAGATTTATTGCGTAAATAGAACATTTTCCATTGGAAAGTCAGTCAAAGAAAGTGAGTCTTAATTTACTACATAATTCAATAAAAAATATAACACTGTTCATCTATTTACAATCTCTTACTCGACAATCGTATAGGTAGTTGCCTAATTAAATTTTTGATATCATCATCATCATCATCATCCACAGCCTGACTTCACCCACTGCTGGGTATAGGCCTCCCTAAGCTTGTTCCATCCACCACGATCCTGCGCTAATCTGACCCATTGATGGCCCGCGACGTGTACAATATCGTCTGCCCATCAGGCCGCCGGACCATATTTTTGGATATAAGTAAAGGATATTTAGGAAGATGTCTAGGGGTACCCAGACATAGTCTCTTTTGTTAAGAGTAGGTCGCGGGGTTTTCCAACGGGTTCCTCAATGACCGGATACAATCAATGAGAGTTTGATTGTTGTACAATACAGATCATTAATACTCCTAACATAATTCAATTTCTCTGAATCACAAAAAGAGTATCTCCTTCTTTTGTTAATCTTTGTCATACCTTCTAAGAAATACCAATTGATTAATTATGTCCACAAAATGGCACCTACGTCATAACTACATAAGGGCTGCGTTGAGTTCATTCGTTTAAAATTAGGACGCTCAAAGTCAATAAGTATTTATTCAGTACATATTTAGTTTATAGAGAGCACTGTACTAAAACCTGTTTCTTCGCAACCAACACCCTAGAACAGGGCAGCAAATATGGTTTGGGGCATAACTTTCGCCTAGGTGATTCATTTGAAGACTAGCTCCAATGGGAAGCCTAAGTTTAAAGACTGGTACTCGGGAAAGATAATTTCCACTCCACTTGTGTAGTAGGTGTATAGAACCAGTGTAGTGAAAGGATTTTAAGTGCGCCTCGAAGAGCTCCTCTCTTACCTACACTTAATTCTCCCACTAGTATTACTAGTAGGTATAGTATTTACAAAGAAAATTACTTCATGTTTTCTTAAGGGCAGATAATGTGTCATAGACCATGGTGTTTGTAGATTCTTGGAATATATCTTATAATGAGTCATTGAATGAAACTCGTCACCCATTCATTTATCTCACGGTGACTTCCGCACTTCCTTAATGGACCAGTTAATCGGAGGAACTGGTTTTATGATTCTCTCCACCTTCATACCAACAAACAAGTTGTACTTGGAACTTCGAAACTCCATAATCTTGCTCATACAAGCAAACTCTTTGTCAAGTTTACCATTTCGTGGAGCCTGGTTGATGCGCATTTGAAATTATTTTGCCACATTGGATCGAAAGACATGGAAATACCACAACACATGTGTGTTTTTAAAAAGTTATTATGGCTGATCCCCACAATATCCCTATGTTGTGGGTTGTATTATAGGTACACTATACAAGATTGGTCTATAAAATCATGATAACTTTTGTAAAAAAACACAACCATTGCGCTAATAGACCAAGTTATCTGTAGGGCTTCAGTGCGATTCATTGCGTACACAAACCAATTAAATCTACAATGACGACTATTTAACATGAATTTACCTTAAAATACTCATCCATTATTTTCCTAAAATGCTCAGTTGACGCTTGTCAACATCTACTTGTACACTGAGACACAGCACAGAAGTAGCATCCGTTCAAAGTCAAGGGAAAGTTTAAAATCATTCATTCAGTAGGACCGCTGGGATCACTTAGGGTAGTCTTCAAACTAGGGGATTCTACTCCTGTTCCTTCGCGACCAATACTTTTCAGGCAGTTACTGGCTTTTGCATCGTGTAGACATTAAAAAACTATACGTTAGAATATAGTATAGCCTACTTTATATCCGCAAAAACGTAGTCATAATTACTTATGCGAGGTCGGCACAACATGTTCTTTTCTTCCACTCTTCCCTATCACTCGTCATCTCCGTATCCACTCATTTCTTAGCCATCATTATCGAAAATATGGATGGATGGTGTACACACACCTAAAGAGCGTAAAATATTCCTAAGAATGTTGCCTTAAAATTCCGTCAGTTTATTATATTACCCACATAATCTTATGTTGAATAAAATGCTTAGATACCTATTACTTTGATTGAAATTTATTAGTTATTTACTCCATGAATGAGACAGCTATGCTAAGTTTGCCTCCACAGCAGTAGGTATACCTACTTGTAGTATTGTTTGACTAATTATCGCCTAAAATGATTGGCACTGACTCACACAATACATTGACGTCACACTGCTGTTTGTTTATAACTAGATGCGTAGTGTATGTATATTGTATACTTTACTATATCCAAAATTTAAACAGGCTTTGATTCTATCACGAAGCGTATTTGACTTCAAGAATTAGCTTTTTCTGTTCTCTGTAGAAAAAAATCGAGCCGTCATTGTGAACAGACAGGTACACCTAGTATGGTCGGAAGTCCTTCAAATTACCTGAACATTCTAACTGTCTATTTGACATCAATTTTTAATGAATAAATTGAATTGAATTGAATTCATAGAACTTAATGACTTCGAAAACATGACTGTTGTGTCAAGTGCACGAAAGAGTCCTCATTGAGGCGCACTAACAATCCTTTTTTTCACCACATTAGTATGAATAAACCAGTGACACGAAAAATACAAGACTCTACTGACAATCCTGGCATGCCACCAAGGTTTCCACACCAGACCATTTGTCTGGTAGACCTGGTGTTCTGTGACCCTCGCGTACTGCCACAGGATGTTGAAGGTGCAAAGGAAATGAGAAACTTTGTCTTAAATGTTTCATGACTCTGCTACGTGATATGGTGACCGAAGTGAAGGTGTTCAAGAAGTAACTCACCGTTATATTGAACGCTAGATGAAATGCCCATAACTTAAATTGTGTGAATGGCTTTACTAATCTTTTTATTTTTGTTTCACTAGTGGTGTGGTGAAAAGTGTTTCAAAGAAAACACCTTATGGAAATAATATACTATAGATTTTTTTAGAGTTTAGCTCGTCAAGATTATGAAGACAAGAACTAACTTTAAGAGCTAAAGCAAATTTTTGATCGATAACTATTTCGTGACATCTTAAACTTACAGATTTCAAGCCCACTGCTGCCGATCAATGGAAAATGGATCTAAATCCATCACCGATTTAGACACCATTTTATGTCGGTAATCGTTTTGTAAGACGACTGACGACAAACACATAACAATGGCAGCTGCAATTTAAAACAACAATTCCGCGTAAACAAATACAATAGCTGTAACCAGTTGCTGGTAGAATGCACAAAACGTGTCACGCCATTAAAAATTGTTTTTCTTTCTAAAGAGTTATCTGTGGCATTACACGATGTAATTTTTGTCTCGTTTTGCAAAGCCTAGTAATAACTCTTTTCGGACTTGCCTCTGACCGCTCCGTGGACTGCTCTCTTAGTAACTTTCACCGAATAAAGCAGTTACTCAAATACAAATAATTCAATAGTATTTACGCTAGATATATTTATAGAATCATATTAAAATTCCAACCAACAAACTTTGTGTAAATCCCTTCATACATACTACGCATCAATCTGTGCTATCATATTTGCATACAAACTATACATGAATTCATCATATACATACAAACAATGACATAATCTGTGTAAGGTAGTGTTTACGGCCAGTGTGAGTCACTTCATCTACTCTGCCGTTCTAGGAATAACGTGGGGTTTAGTCAGAACTACAAAATACTATGAATGAATTTTATCATAATAGTATGATGTGGTGACTCATGGGGTATGCTTCACATACGTAAATACAGACTCTATAATTGTGGAATCTCATCTTTTAAAGGATCTTGAAGACCCAAAGGCTCTGATTGTCCCCCGAACCTTGGTATGCTATCGTGGTCCTGCTACGTTTCTATCAAAAATAGACCATTGATAGTTTCTATGCCTTTGTGCGGCGACCTAGACCGTAGATTACACGGAAGAGGCTCAAGGTCATTTCTATTGAACTTGGTTGATGTCGCCTTCTCGTGCGTGTCCATTGTACAAAATATCTATGGTAAAATTTGTACTATAGGCAGCATCAACTTGCTTTTGTTGTCCTGCCTTGTCATTACCAGATAAGAAACATTGATCACATTCTTGTTTTTACAAATGATTTCATTCAAGAATCAAATATTTCTCAAATGTTTACTCAAATGTGACGTATGGTCACATAAAAATGGTTTTTATTTTATGTTTATTAAATTATAAAACTGTTATGAAATGCAGATAAGAAACCAACAAAAAATCTATCACAATTTAAGATTATATTTTACCATTTTGTATTTTACTAGAGACAAAAACTTGAAAAAGGAGAATTGGGAAATATGAGCTTTGAGAATAAAGTAGTCATCATCACAGGAGGCAGTTCTGGTATAGGAGCAGCTATATCCATACATTTGGCCAAAGAAGGAGCTCATGTTGTCATCGTTGGTAGAAACGAAGAGAGACTGAACGAAGTAGCAAAAACTTGCTCCCAATTCAAGAAATCACTACCTTTGAAAGCCGATATCAGAAATGATGAAGACCTGAACAAAATCATAAAGAATACCACTCAAGTATTCGGAAGAATTGATGTTCTTATCAACAATGCAGGGATACTAGGAACAGGAACGAAAGTTCTAGATAAAAACCTAGTTGAAGTCTACGATGAGGTGATGAACACGAATCTACGACCAGTATTTGTTCTGACTAATCTGGCTGCTCCGTTCCTGGTCAAAACTAAAGGAAATATCGTAAATATATCCAGCATTGGCGGGATAAGAGGAAGTCCTGGGTACTCCTCATACGCGACCTCCAAAGCTGGTCTCACTCATTTTGGGAGAGTAGCAGCTTTGGAACTATCTGAAGTAGGGGTCAGAGTGAACACAGTAAGTCCAGGACCAGTTGAGACAGGAATTTTTGGTGATCGCAAAGATTTGAACCTTGGGCTGTTGAAAGAGTGGACGGTAATGAAGAGGGTTAGTCAGCCGGAGGAGATTGCTGAAGTTGTCACTTTCATTGCCAGTGATAAAGCTAAAAGTATTACTGGGTCTAACTACGTCATTGATTGTGGTTGTCTTATTAACAAGTTATGTTTAAAGAATGACATGACAGCTTTTTATAGAACATAGTAGAAGGTGGTAGAAGAAAATTAGGAAGACAAAGACGAAGAATTAAATACATGCGTCAAATCAAAGAGGTCATGTTGTAAAAATACTTTTATCTGACATATAAATAAAATAGTGCATTGGAGAGATATAAATATAGGTAATTGCATCATTGCACCGACAAGAACTAACTACAATTATCAAAAAAATATAAGTTCTGCGATAATGGATATGTATGTATTTACAAACAAAAAGTATATAAAGTAATATATCAGTTATCTGGTTCAGACAATACAAGCTTTGCGTAGCTTGGGCTAGATGATGCTGTGTGAAATGTCCAACATTATTTATTTATTTTAATGGGACTTTTTTCATGATAAATTGTCAGGTCAGCAATTTTTTGTCTATGTTTTTCATTACAGTTTACTTACTTACTTATTACAGTGTTGAAAAATTCACTTTCAAGTATTATTTTTTTACTTTTTTTGACTGCCGTACAATGTGCACACGCCAACTTCGGTTTATTTTCGGAAGCCGCGTCAGGATTAATTGTTATTGGAAGATTGAGACAGAACACTTTACGGGATCAATTGAAAATACTCCCGAGTTATCAATGAAACAACAAAAATTTAGTCTTGCATCGTTAGTCAAGTCAAAGTCCAAGTCAAAAATCATTTATTCAGTAGGACCGCTGGGATCACTTTGAAACGTCTTAAAACTAGGTGATTCTACTCCTGTTCCTTCGCGACCAATACCGTGAAGAACCAGGGGAACAAACACGGTTTGGGGCCTAGCTTATTTTAAGTGATCCATCTTAGATCTAAACTTAGGCTTGCCTTGATTAAATTATATAAAAAAAGCTAAGCAAGATATCAAAGGCATTGTGCACACATCAGCTGTCGAGGGGCAGATCGACAACAGGCCTCGCGAACTTATCATTAATATAATCACCACACATGTAATACTAGCTAGATATAATAATCTATTGATGGACAACCTAAAAGAAAGTTATGTCCTGAACCATTGTTGCCTTGAAACAATAGTTGCGAAACTGCGGGAGTGATCAGGGACCGTATTCCCGTTCTTATTTTCGTTCGTTTGATGAATATTCGGATGTTTCTAACTACGATTTCTGACTTCAAAGGCCAATTTTTTTGTTTGGAATATTTGGTCCTAGGCTAGGACCGTGTTCGTATCGACTGAATACAATGTAGCTCGTAAGAAGCATCCGAATATTCATCAAACAAACGAAAAAACGAACGCGAATAACCCCCTTGATCCCTGCGGTCGTAAGAGAATGTGTTGGCCCCACAGACCAGTTAAATCCGTGGTTGGCCCTGTTTGGATGGTAAAAGTAATTCTTACACTTTATTGATGAGGATACTTTTACGTAACGCTTCTTAAAACTCTCACCATAATTAATTGTACATTTAAATAACTTGGCGAGTTCACCCTTTACATTTTAAAACAAAGTTGAAAGTATCAAAATGTTAAATGGGCCGCGAAAATTAATTATCCAATATTAAGATACCTCTTTGTCTAAATTAATTGTTGGTAAACCAACAAAATATTATTCAGTGGTTCTTTGTTCAAATACCTAACCATTGATGTTGCTTCTGGGCGAATAGGGAGAAAATAAATTAACAAAACATAACCCTTCCTTTGACCGTCGGGTAAAAAGAGTTGACGCATAACTTAATTAAATATAAGTAACTTAAACCGAATTTTAATAATGCACGAAGAACGGAGTTATCCTCAAGAAGCGATCTATTCCAGGAATCGTATGAGACAAAACATAATCTAAGGTTGTAGCAGTAGTAGACACTACCCATGCTTTATCTACTAGTCTTATAAAAAATTCTAAAGACCTAGATTTGAGGTCATTGAACCTACAACCTTCAGCGTACTAAGCAAAATAGAACCAATGAGTAAGCAGAAATATAATAAAATTATACTATTTACAATCTCGTCTCAAGCAACTAACCGTTTATAGTATAGTCATTGTTCAACGAATGATTCAGATATATTAACCTTAATCGGTTTAAACCTACTTCATATACATAAGCCTTAATGGAGACCTTCCTCCTGAGACTATAAAATCACTTAAACCGAAAAAGACGCCAGTGTGCGGGATGTTCAGGTAATTATGATTTTTGAGAGAGAATGACAGTAATAGAGAGAAAATGCATTCGGCTCGGAATAGGTCAGCTGTTCAACCGACCGCAACCAATCAAAGTGCAAGAAACGTCAGTTTTGGATCAATTCCTGCACTGTGATTGCCTGATTGGTTCCGACCCGAATGAGTTCCGCTGAAGTCTGAATCCCTGGGCTGGTCTTTATGACAAAATATATATAAAAATGAATCCCTATTTCCCTTGGTCACGGCATTACGCGGGAACGGCTGGACCGATTTCATTAAAAAAAAATTGTTGTGTTTGTTATTGTCAGGAGAAGGTTCTTATGACAGAAAAAATCTATATATTAATCATGGAGGGCGTGAAATAAGGGTTGAAAGTTTGTGTGGGGAGTTGGTAGTTCCAGTTAAATGCAATATATGGTGTTGCTAATAAGTATGTTATTTCGCTGACGAAGTCGCGGGTACCAGCTAGTGACAAATAAAAATAAAAATATGATGTATGTACCAATCTTATAAAAAGTTAGAGAGATTGTGGATTAAAGTGTCTTATGTAGATTCGTAGAGGCCAATCAAGTGACGGAGTTTTTGGCCAAATTAAGGCCTCTGTCATGGCATAAGGCACCTTCAGAACACGAAAGTGTTCAGTTGCTAATGCCAGTAGCTGCCACCCATCTACTTTTGTGACCGCACATCAGAACAGTAGGTACACAATACTTACATAAAATATTGTTTTATCGACCGTGAAAAGACGTGCACGTTATATTAGCGATCCTGCACATTATATGCTTATTCGTTATCTTTCGTCTTTATAGTAAATGTCAGCTTTGATGAATCATTTCAAGGTCAAATATTTGTACACAAATGCAGTTTTATGGGTATTTCTTAGCATTATAAACTTAGGTCTTTACATCTTTATTTGATGATTTAAACAGCGTCAGGAGGCAACCTATGCCTACACTCAACGGGACGCTGTAGTCCCTGGGACATTGTTTGAGATGGAGGCTCGTAGCACCTAAACCATCCTCTCAGCTTAATCGCCAAAGCATTTGCTGATATTGTGATTTTGTACTGTTATCAACACACACCGTCTTATTACAAGAAAATGAACCGAGTTTAGACTAAGACTAATTAAAAAACTGTCCCTAGAGAAATGATCTTTAAATAGTAACAGTTTTGTTGTGTCAACATGGGTTCAACCAAGGTTTAACGTTTATGTAATAAGCAGCACAATGTCTGCTCTAGGTTTTTATTAAACAGACAATTCAATAAAGCTTGAATTGGGGCATTAGGTTTTCTACGTTTCGCAATATTTCATAAAATAAAATCCATTCCAAACATATTATAATCTTAAAAGCCAGACCGCATCCAGGAGCTCATTTGAATGTGAATAAGTTATAATCACCAGGCTTTCCTCGGACTGCGGTGTACAGCAAGGTATTAAAATATGAGACAAACTAATAAAATCTAAAGAATAAAACATTTATTTTGCCAAAATACAAGTAGTTATGCAGTAACTAAGCTGCATACTCGTATAACGAAAATAGCAAAAAAGATAAAAAAATGATGCAATCAAATAATTCAATCGAAAGCCGTTCAGTCGTTTTTTGTAGAAACCTCAATAGTAAAAGAAGTAAGTAACACTTACTCTTATTTGGGGTTAGTAACCAAGAAATAACCAGTATCACAACAAACCACAGTAAAGAGTGTTTAATTAAACACGCCATAATAATAACGCTGGGCTAAGCTCTGTTTTATGGACACAGTGTCAAAATAATCAGTAAAGCAACTGTGCCAAAATACCACTCTACATAGGCATATTATGTAAAATCGGAAAGGGGCACTTCCGTGCTCCAGAAAAGTCAAAAAAGCCACCCTTTGTCGAAAGTTTTTTGAAACTTTGGTCATCGGGCTCGCCTTTGTACAAGTCCTTTTTATGTTATTATCCTGTGTGTGTTTATTTGTACAATAAAGAATTAAGAATTTAGTTCGGACAGGACTCTTATCCCAAAGTAGCTTACCAAATCAATGTTGGATAGGTATTATTGGTTTGAACATGGTGATAACTTTCCAAGGTTCAATTTTACCCACTTAAAAATAGAATTTGTGTGGCAGCACAGTTAACCTACTAGATTGTCTGCACTGTGTCATTTAATCTGTTCACTGGACACCCAACTCAGATTTATTACGATCAGTATCAAATCGTCCCCTAAATATAATTACGTAGAAATTCATCCAGATAACCAGTCTATTACATTTTCTGCTTCTGTTTTATACAGAAATAAAACAGGATCACGACCAGAGATGGGTAATCACCCGGGTAAAAACCCTGAGGTGGGTAATAACCTAGTTATCACCCACTTCAAACCACCCACTGGGTGGTTTGAGCGGGTGAAAACGATTTAAGTAGTAATTAATGACAATAAAGACTAATAAACGAAGTCCCTGCCTGGTTTCCTTAGTTTTATTTAATATGTAATCAGCGTAAGACTGCGGGCGCGCCTGCTCATGGCCTGAGAAGGAAAAAAATGGAAGGAAAGACGAACGAACGATCACAAACTATAGGATGCTAACGCGAACGACTAAACGAGTGCATAGACACCGCGTGGATGGATGAACCTGACCGCCACTTTTTGTACCTACTCTAGATTTTTTTTATTGAATTTAATGATTGCATGATTGAAATTAATGATAAACATGTTCTAAGTAAGTACCTACCTAATTACCTATATTTCGAATTTTCGACATTTAATTTAAATTAACTATCGTTAGATTCGTCTTAATAAAATAACCAAAGTTACTCAATTTTTTTTAAAACAAAAAAAAACCAGTGGCACTTTGGGAGTGCCGACCAGAAAAATAAATAAAAAAAAAAAAGGTAAGGTAAGTATAATATAGTGATTTTAATGCTGTATACTTTTTAAAACATTATATTTGAATGAATGTGTGCGTTACCCTAGCTGGAAAGTGTCTCCTAGAGAGATTTGAGAATAAGGAAAAATTAGTGCCTAGTGAGCTATAAATGTGCGCCAAATCAAAAATTGGCGTACGACGGAGGCGTCGAGACGGACCGAATACCGTTTTTAGCGACCTTGTGCATGGTCAAATTTAGACGCTACGATCATTTTGAGGTTTTTAAAAAAAACGCGATAACTCAAAAACTATAAATATTTTCTTAAATCTGATTCCGTCACAAATTAGCACAAATTAAGAGCTACTCGTGTATATATTTTCTACAGGCGTACATACAGTATATGCACAAATATAAGCTATCTGCCGATATACAATTCATCTCTCTCCGACCATTGGTTTGGAATTTTCCAGCTGGAGCAACGTTACCCTAGCTGGAAACGTTTTTTCCCTTTATTTCAAAAACTACAATATGCACAAATTTTTGATTTGGCGCACATTTATAGCTCACTAGGCACTAATTTTTCCTCATTCTCAAATCTCTCTAGGAGACACTTTCCAGCTAGGGTAACGCACACTGAATGAATACAGTTGCATCAAAAATCTGAACGAAAATTTGTTCATGCCTTATTTTGTTTGCCATTTTATTCGAAATCAGAACCAACCATCACCACCACTAAACTACTACCTACTATATTCTACATTTCACCCGTTTAGAAAATGAGCTTTTATAAATTTAAAAATATTGCCGTAAAAGTTTACCGAGTACAGAACTAGATGGCGCTACTGGTACATTAGATCGCGTTATCGTTTTGTTGCGTTAACGTTTTTGGGTTATCACTTCAAAATCGCGCACCGTGGCGTCTGCTTGGATATTTCATTAGCCATTACCAAATTTGCAAATATTGCTATTTTTTTCTTCATTTCACATGACTTAAATTGCCATTAGGATGACAAATGACAATTGATTTCAAGATAAGTACTAAGCCGGTGTCGTAACAAGGCGAATCCAAGGTTTTACTCATCCAACTCAAACTGCCCAACGCAGTTAAAGAAGTTTTCACTTAAAAAAAAAAACAAAGTGTCGGCAGGAGGCAACCTATGCCTGCACTCAATGGGACGCCTCGGCCGCGCCGTAGTGCCTGGGACATTGTTCGTCCAACCATCCTCTCAGCGTAATCGACCTTATCCACAGGAAATACAACGTCAATACGTGTGGTACGGTGGTGTGACTAAGCTGCGGGTTTCCTAACGATGTTTTTCTTCACTGTTAAGAGTTCGTGTTAATGAGCATATAAATAAGCACGGCCAGGATTCGAACCTACGACTTTCGGATTGATAATCGTGACTCAACCCCATTCGGCCAACACGTCTGTTAAAATATAACACTACTTTTACTACACATTTTATAATAAAACTCATTTTCACCCAGCAAAATGGGTGATAATGGGTTAAAACCGGGTTTAAACCCAAACAACCCGGTTATAACCCGAATGGGAAGAATGGGTTTAAACCCATTACCCATCTCTAATCACGACTGATCCTGATTCTTCACGGTATCCATCGCGAAGGAACAGGAGTAGAATCACTTAGTTCTAAGACTATTCTATGTGATCCCAGCGGTCCTACTGAATAAATGATTTTTGAATTTGACTGTACCCCAGAGTATCGTATCGTTAACTCAGATCTTTTAGGCATTCATTCGTTTAGACGACCTCTGTGGCGCAGTGGGTGAAAGCCTGCTTGGGACGCAGAAGGTTGCGGGTTCAATCCCCGTCGCGGGATAAATGTTTGTATGATCTGCAAATATATATATCGGGTCTGGGTGTTTCTATGTATAATATGTATGTATTTACAAACAAAAAGTATATAAGTAGTATATCAGTTATCTGGTTCTCATAGTACAAGCTTTGCTTAGTTTGGGGCTAGATGATGCTGTGTGAAAAGTGTCCAGCATTTTTATTTAATTATCTTTTATCTTTTGAAGATGTCAGGCATATCCAAATACATAATCAAATTATCAAACTCTACCACATTGAAACCTTTCACCACACTGGTTCGAAAGGACTTAGTGACACGACAAAAAGAAAATCGATATAAATGCGCATTTTAGAGGAAACGAATTGTAGGTAAGTCTGACGGCGATGGGCTTGCAGCCTGTCACGTAGGGAATGCTAAAACTTCTACAAAATGTAGCAAAGTATGTGAATTTGCTTCTGACTACCATAATTACCTTCAAAGGATATTCCTCCATGTTCGCCGTCTAGGAGATAAAATTCTGTTTCTATTCGTATGTCTAATACTGGGGCCGTATTCCCGTTCTCATTTTCGTTCGTTTGATGAATATTCGGATGTTTTTTACCATGATTTCTGACTTCAAGGGCCAATTTTTCGGTATGGAATATTTGGTCCTAGGTTAGGACCGTGTTTTAACGTTGATCTTATCGACTGAATACAATGTAGCTCGTAGTAAGAAGCATCCGAATATTCATCAAACGAACGAAAAAACTAACGCGAATAACCCCCCTGAGCGATAAGCCGCCATTTCTGTGTACTGGGTACAGGTAAGTTTTCCTCACTTTGTACAAAACCGTGGGAACTCATAACCTGTGTCAATGCAAACAAGGCGTCTAGTTGTATGTAAAGTTAGTGGCACTTGCCGTCGTACATTTGAAAATTGAAACAACTAAAAAATTTATTACTTCGCGTCTCTAGTTGTATGTAAGAAAGTACTTACAATTATAATTATTTACGTATCTATGAATGGATTTTTTATGTATGGACATTTTTCGACCGTTTGTCATCCATACTTAATATTATAAATGTGAAAGTAACTCTGTCTGTCTGTCTGTCTGTTTGTTACCTTTTCACGTCCAAACCACTAAACAGATTAGGCTGAAAGTTGGCATGGATGAAGGAAGTCTCCCAGGGAAGTGTGTCGCAATAGAAGTTCGTGTTAGTGGTCAACTTTGATGACGGAGTTTTTAGGCGCCCTAAGGCCTCCTTTACGACTTAACGACTTAAGAGCCGAGACCGACAATTTATTGTGCCCTACGAAGCAGAAGCACTCAGTTGATAATGCCACTAGCAGTCACCAATCCACTTACTGACCGTTTAGAAAGTTGCTTAGTGTCTAAACACACTATGCCGAAGTTATGCGACCGAAGTTCGGCAGTTGAAAAAAATTCTGCATAATGTGTCGTCAGTTTTTCAAATAGCATTGCAGGCGTGATCATGCCGAACTTCGGTCGCGTAACTTCAGCATAGTGTGTTTAAACACTTAACTTCGACGATCTATCAAGATCGACTAGGCAAGTTACAACACGAGCACTTCAAAATACAACCAACAGCCGAGCACTGTAGTAATACTGCAATGGTAACAAATTATTTCTTGCTATTCTGCTGACAAAGACTAGATGTAGGTACTACACTACGTGTTAACCAGTTTGCGGAAGAACTAATACAATTCTCTCACGATCACAACAAGGAAAAATATTCAGAAAATCTTACTTTAATTGGCTGATTCACGCAGAAAAGGAACTTAGTTATTTACATAATAATATTCAAATAATATTTATACAAATTATTGTTATTCTAGATGGCGCTCTACACATCATAGGTACAGTCAGCAACGAAAGTCGATTAACAGTTGGACTTTTTAACATGTATTTTGTTTTCGAAAACCAAGAAAAAATCAACTATTCTTGGGAAATTATTATGAACCAAGACTTTATCTTAAAATATTAGTAAAAATGTTGGTGATGATGTTACGGAATTCGGAAATATTCAGATTTGTGAAACATACAATTTTAATCGACTTTCATTGCTGACTGTACCTACGTCTATCTAAAGATAAGACTAATGTATACTAAAATAAATAAATATCAAATGGGTTTAGAATTCTTTTTTATTTATATTTTATGAATGGTTACAAATAAATTGAATTAGAAGAGATAATAGGTACTTACACGTAGGTCTGTACATAACAAAAATGTCATGTTTTATTTGTACAAGGGGTAGGCAGTTTTATATTATGTATTTGCGACAAAGTAATACCTATACGTTATCTAATTCCTTCTGTTATCGTAAAGGTTCTTTCTAATTTTTTACACACCAATATGAACCTAAGAATAGAATAGAATAGAAAAACACTTTATTGTACACAAAAACACATTAAGGAAATACACGAAAACAAGTAAGTAGGTACAATGGGCGGCCTTATCGCTTAAAGCGATCTCTTCCAGACAACCTTTGGATGGACTGGAAAAGTTACACAGAAAAAACGGCGGTGTACAATAAGTTACGTTAAATAAAATAATAAGAATATAGTGCTTACACATACTATTAAATACATATACCTACATAAATAAACCTCAACATAAACAAAAAATAAGCACATGGTCATTTTAGCATTGTAGCTGACATGGACAAAAAGTGTTCATAGACTTTAGATTTAAAGATGTGAATGGATTTAGATGAACGAATAGAAGAAGGCAATGAGTTCCAAAGAGCTACAGCTTGTACCGTGAAGGACTCGCCATACATGGCGGTAGTATGTACAGGGGTAGCCAGCTGCAGAGTATCAGAGGATCGCAGATTACGATCATTTGCCTGGTGCAGGTACTCAAAACGCTAAGTAAGTAAGCATTACTAGTAAGCTAATTAGTAGCTAGCATTAGTAGTAATTAATTACTACCTAAGTATGCATTTTAACCCAAAACCCATAAAAGGCTAAGTAATTTATCTCCCACAAAGACTTCTACATTCAAAACAAAGTGTTCAGCTCTTAAATTAGGAAGCTGTGCAGCCAATTCTGAAAGGAAATGATTCATTTGACGCAATTAAGACGAAGATGACCGCAATGTACGTAAGTACGATTATCTAACAACCAGCTGCGGCAGTAGGTACCTGTGGTACTCGTGAGGTTCCTGGGGGTTCTCGAAGCCCAAAATTGAAGTTCTTCAAGATTATTCTTAAACAATTCATTATTTTGTAAATCAAAGCTAGGATTTGAATGTCTAATATATATTACCAAAAAGGTATCACCAGCAACTTTTTTTTTAAATAATATGAAAAAGATAGTTGCACAAATCCTCAAAAAAAAAACATTTTTGACGTATGAAAATGAATAAAAATAATTGCTGTATAAAGCTCGCTTTAGAGCGCATAATACAACCTAAATTCTTATAAAATATCTATTGATGCACGACTGAGATTCAAACTTGCAACCTTCGGATAAAATAGTCGAGAGTGTATTCCCTCTACAGCAAAATGGTTACATTGTATACTCATTGTGTAAACCTCAGTATTCCTAAGAACAATTAAAATGGATGAATTATTATTGACTGCTCTACTGGCCAATATTTCTAGGAATAGTTTCTTCCTACTGTCCTGACGTGACACACAAACAAATATTTATATTATTGTAAAGGCAAATACGTCAATCCATCATAAAGAAGTAATAATTAATAATTATCACAAAGAGCGTGGGCGGTACTCATTAATTTCCAGATTTATCCCGCATTAATCTCGATCCAGGAATTCCTGGATCTAGGTTGTAGGGAAACTTTTAGTCCCGTAGTAGGTACATTACCTATGTACCTACTACGGGACTGTACATGGTATATTGTACATACATGTCTACTGCATAGTAGACAATAAATTTAGGTATGATAAGACCATTGCACACTTAATTGATTTCCCGTATACCTAGATCCATTGACAATGTTGTAACAATAATTGCAACTGTTATTAGGTACTAAGAAAGCTCCATAGCAGGTGAAACCACACATTCCAGCACGTTGCGGCACCAACTCCAAAACACGAGGGACTGATTCATGCGTTAGTCAGAGACCTGTGACCAGCATTAATGATCAGTAGAGACAATGGAAGTGACTCTTGTTTTATTAAATTTTGATGTTTTTGTTTGTCGTGTCCGTGTAGATCCTAAACGGGTTAACCTATTTTTACGTATTTAAAAAAATGACGTCACAATATTGATCCTTCAAAGCAGGATGGCCTGGTAGAGTGGATAGAGAACGCGTTAAGAGCAAAGTCGGGATGGCCCGCTAGTTTTAGTTATTGATTTTGAATTGAAATTGCTTGTTGCCACATCCAGTAATGTAAACCTCATCGCCACGCCACCATAGCAGTGGGTATGAGTCAGTCGGCACGTGGACAATACAATAGCAGCTGACAGTTTGTGGGGACTTGTAATTATATCGAGGTCGTGGGTTCGGGTCCCAGACATGAATTGATTTTTTATAATTGCACATTCACGAGCTCTTGAACGCGTAGCTTAGTCAGTGGTCTCTGGTGACGGAGTTTTTAGGCCGCCTTAAGGCCTCCGTCATGGCTTAACGACTTAAATAGCAAAACAACTTAACGTGCCCTCCGAATCACGGAAGCGCTCAGATGAAAATGCCACTGGCGGTCACCCATCCACTTACAGACCGTTTCGAACGCAAGTACGACCAATTACCGTGATGAAGTAGATTGAGGTTTTTTGGCTGACCTACCTATACCCAATTGTAATCAGTACCTACATAATTAGGTGTCTTACTAAGCTGGTTGCAGTGGTCATTTACTGTGACTAAGTTGAGCACGTGCACTCATACAATACGTTGCAAAACTTAAACAATAGAGCTATGTTCACATAATGGACACTGACACTAATACCTAAGTAATTAATAGTTATTTGTCACTAAATAGCGTGCCCAAGCTTCCTGTAGCCGTTTGAAGAGGTTTTTGAAACAAATTACACTAAAAACAGGAGATAAAAAGTAAAATATCAGGAAAAACATATTTGCGCCTTGTGAAAATCAACAAGCAACGTCACTTCAAAGGTAATCATTGCTTTTAACTAACTCCCAAAGGATTTCTTTTAGGATAAAAAGTACCTACCCTATGTGCTATTCCAGATTATAAAATCCCTGTGCCCATAAAAATCCATTCAGTATTTTTGTATGTCTCCTACATACAAAAATATCATCTCATCTTCAGCCTGTACGTCTTTTACAGACGGTTTAAACAGATCAGTAGGTTTTAGTGAGGTTGTAGGTTAACCTTGATGAGCCATAAAACGCCTTTTAAAAAACTGCTAAAAGCGCAATTTCGATTCTCGCTGCGGATCATAATATTTTGTTCCGGTTTTATGGTAGGTAGCTAGGTACTCGTATATTCTGATACCACCAACGACGACACAGGGAATACAAGTGTGGTGTCATTTATGGAATAAATAGTTTCATTCATTTATTTTATATGAACTGCGTGTTTTGGGTCTTATTTCTTTGCAAAATACAGACTTTTGGAATCCATACTGTCCATATCCATACTATACTAATAATATAAATGTGAAAGTAACTCTGTCTGTCTGTCTATCTATCTGTCTGTCTGTCTGTTTGTTACGCTTTCACGCCCAAACCGCTGAACAGATTAAGCTGAAATTTGGCATAGTCAAAGGTTGTATCCCAGGGAAGGACATAGGCTACTTTTTATCCCGAAAAAATGAAAAAATCCCGAGGGACCGCGGGTCACACCGCGGGAGCGCAGCTAGTACCTAATATCTGAACAATTAAATCTATAATGTTTTAGTTAAAATCTAATTATCCGAGACAGTTCACATTCTATGATTGATATAAACGAAGATTATTTCGATAAAAGGATTAATTTGATTAGAATTTAATTTTATTGTTGATAAGAAATCTATTTGGATTTTTAGTACGACTGTAAGTGAGTGCGTGTGATAGTTAATTCTTGAATTAAAATGAAATATTTATGTAAGTAGTTTAGTTCTTTCATATTTATAATGCGTTTTCTTGAATTACTCTCTGAAATGTTTGTGGTGAAGCTTGCTTATTCGTTCTGCGTGTTTTTTTTTTAATAATGCTGGACTTTTCACACAACATCATCTAGCCCCAAAGTAAGCAGAGCTTGTGTTATTGAGAGCTTGGTACTACATGACTGAAATACTACTTACATAATTTTTGTTTGTAAATACATACATGTAATTAGTACATTGAAAAAACCCAGACCCGAGACAAATATTTGTAGATCATACAAACATTGGTCCCGCCGCGGGGATCGAACCCGCAACCTTGTGTGTCGAGCCTTCGCCCACTGCGCCACAGAGGTTGTCTTTTTTGTATCCCAAACATTCCCTCAGTTCTGCAGTTTTTCCATTTGAGATATACTATAAGTTATTGATATAATGACCCTCAACTTCCCAGGGCTCCTGGCCTTGCCATCATGCCTGGCACTACACACATTGGAGCCGAGCCCGCCACCCGTCACCTCACGCAACACGCCCAGTGAAGGATGGCTTGATGTGAGACTGAATCAGTTCGACGCCTCAAACACTGAAACTTTTCCTATGGTAATACTTATTTGAAAGTTGGCTTCAAACCAGCTTCCAACGGAAATTTCCCGAAATTATAGGTTATATTATGCTATAGCATAATAATCCTAGCTAACCTATAATATAAGTTCCTAGTGGTATACCACTAGGAACTCTTTGAAGTTTCATCCAAATCGGTCCACTGGTTAAGGCGTGATTGAATGAAACACAAACATCCAAACAACACTTATACAAAACATTTTGTAGGTTTGTGTGATTAGTCTCTTAAATTATTTTAAAAGTATGGTTCGATCTTGCTTGAGTTTGTCATGGTCTCATATAATTTTGTATCCTAAAGGATATATCACATCAATTAACGTACCTAGTAGATACAATATTGATGTTGGTGGTCTTATGTTTTTATAATTCTGTATATTCCTCCCACCAATGAGTGGCAGTTGGGAATTGTTGTATATCTATACATAGTATACATGTGTGGCTGCGACCACCACTCGCCATTACGAAATAAATCAGTGTGTCTCTAGCCCTGACGTCTTTCACTTGTCCCTACTTAACATTGGCGCAGCCGGTAGGATGTCCCTACTTAACAGGAATAGACAGATACTTCAACCAAGCAAAACCTACCGAATCCGCTAGTTATACATTTTCTGTTCACAGCGTTACTTCTACAACGGCGAATTCAGCGGCCCTCACATTGTAATCCTGGTTGGAGGAGAGTGGGAGATCTCCCCAGCGTGGACTCAGGCGGGGCTGGCGTACGAGCTGGCGCAGCTGATAGGCGCTGGAGTCTTCTATACTGAGCATCGATACTATGGCCGGAGTAGACCCACTGAGTGAGTGATCTTCACAGAATTTTACATAGGCCTAGCATAGATAGACAGATTTGTGTTAACTCTTGGTTGTCGGACAGACGGTTGGACATTTTTCTCGGAATTCCTGCAGGTGGAACCGGGGCCTATTATCTATCTATCTATAAGCATTTATTCATTAGGACCGCTGGAATAACATAGAATAGTTTTAAAACTAGGTGATTCTACTCCTGTTCTCACGCGTCCAATACCGTGAAAGATATTCAAGCTCCAGTGAGCCAGTCGAACAAATTGGCAAAAGGATAAAGCCGTGATTGGCACCCAGACTTCACTCACCTAGCACAATATACCCGGTACTCGTATTAATTAGTAACCTATCGTTGGCTGTGAGCAATAACAATTACAACACAGTGTTACTGGGCCCGAATGTCGTTTGTTCCGATGCCAAATGTTGGCTGACTTCTGCACAGATATGTAACAAACTAATGACTTTAGATACCTTGTAACTGAGATGAGCTATGTGCATTACACGAGTACAAAAGATAGTCATAAACAAATTGGTATACCTATGTAAAAATGTATGTAAAAGCGTGATCATACATTACAATCAAGTTATTAAGACGAATCTAACGATACCCTGAATGTCGAAATCCATCCAATCGTTTAGGCGATATGAGGGAACAAAGTTTAACGAATTACATATCGAATCGACAGATAACGTTTACCCTACCTGCGTCTAATGGCATTATTTGCTAAAATTACATACATTTGGGCATGTCTGTCGTATGCCAGGTGTGATGTGGGCGCGAGTAGCCACCGAGTGGCGCCCCGACCCAGCGAGAAGGCGACGCGGCAGACCGAGAAGAAGATGGCGAGACGACCTTGACAAATTTATGGTCGATTGGGAGAGCCTTGCACAGGATCGCGACGTCTGGATGGAATGTGGGAAGGCCTTTGCCCAGCTGTGGGACAGCAGTGGCTCATAATAATAATATTAAACATTTTATGTCAAGTACCGCGGCACGTTTACACTTCGGTGTAAATACCAGGACTAGACTAATTAACCGTTTTAGATGCCGTAACACACTCCAACTATTGTTCGACGTCCTACGGGTTAGATAGCGATTGGGGGTTAATGCCGGGAATTTAGGGACTATTTGAGCAGGGCTTAGGAGATAAAGTGTAGCTAATGTAGAATCTCAAAGCTAACAGGCAGTTTCATTATTCAATAGGAACAACATAGATCACTATTTTGGAAAACACAATATTACCATTTCAGTTCCCTTATGTTCTAGTTCTTCACACGAAAATGTTTGTATTTTTTAATGCTTAAACGGCTGAACCGATTCGGGTGAAATTTATAATGAAGGTAGCTTATTATCCTAGATTAGAACTCTGTTTCTTTTCAGTCAGTCGTCTAAACTCTGGTCTGAATAAAGCATAGAGTTCACGCAAAATCTACTTAATTCCACAAAAATATTCGGTTCTCGCACTCTGCATACTAACCTTTACATTACAACTTAATTACACTCAACTTCACCCTTATTCCTTTACAACAAAGGTCATTATTCCTTAGCAGATACGAATCAAGGTTTTGTAAGGAAATTAGCTAAACAAATCAACTTTGCGAGTGAAAAGCATCGTATTCCAAAGGTCTAAGGGTTGTTTTTAAATGGATTAGTGTAAGAGTAAGTTGGTAAGAAGTTAACTAGGTAATTAGAAGGGATTACTGGGTCTGTATTGGGAGTGATGCTAATTTTGTGATGGCTGTTTTATAATGCATGATTTTAGAAATGGTCTTATTTATATGACAGTAACGTGAAAATGATAATTATCATCTGACGACCTCTGTGGCGCAGTGGGCGAAGGCCTGCCTGCGACGCAAAAGGTTGCGGGTTCGATCCCCGCGGACTAATGTTTGTATGATCTGCAAATATTGGTTTCGGGTCTGGGTGTTTCTATGTATAATATGTACATATTTACAAAGAAAAATTATTTAAGTAGTAAAGTATTTAATTTTTTCCTAAGAGGCTCCTATCACTGTTTTCAAACTTCGTCATATCAACTAGGTGATTTTATTCCTGTGCCTTCGCGACCAATACCGGGAAGAACCGGCAACAAACAACGGTTTGGGGGTCTTAGTTGGCTTTCTTTTTTATGTGATTTACTTTAAAATGTATTTATTTGTTAAACTTAGGTAAACTTATTATTTGAAGAAACTGTCGCCGTTCATAAATAGTGCAATGTCAATTAGTTTTAGTGGAAGAATTGTCACCTATGCTTCCTTCTCAAGACCCCGGAGGGTCAATTGACCATTGGCCTGTGAGTCACTTGACTCACTGATGATGCATTACCCAATTCTAATTGGTGCTATCCTGTTTGATATAAGAAAGTGTAAATTGTAAGTGAAGAGGTTTATTTATTTATTTATGTTTTATCAAATAATATGTGTTTGGATATGCCTCTGCCTTGGACCTACCCCCTAAAATTTTCTTCAAAGGATCTCGAATAACATAAAGATTGAAATGAAATGATTTATTTGCAACATAAACAAACACACAGTACAAAGATTGAGTGAATGTACTTACTTTGGGGCTAGATGATGCTGTATGAAAAGCCCAGCATTATTTTTTTATTATATTTTATGTTTACCGCATCTGAAAAACAGTCGTGATTCTGTTTTTTTACAAGCAGCGCTCAGCAAACACAAGCTTTTAATCATGAGGTCCTGACTTAATCATCAGATCAGCTCTCTGTCACTATTTGCAGTGTCACCAAATACAAAAATTTAGCTCAATTGGGACAAAGGGAAGTAAATTAAAGTAGGTACAGCTTGCATTTGACCGGGACAAACATAGAAACATACAAACATTGCAAGTTAAACGAAAGATGGATAATATGGGCAGAAAGGTGATGATTCTTGTTCCCTTTTCAGAGACACATCGGTATCCAACCTGCGGTTCCTGTCGGTAGACCAGGCTCTCGCAGACTTGGCGCAGTTCATTGAACACATCCGGAGCCCTGACTTTGACTATGGACAATACCAGTAAGTAGCTTCAATTAGTACATTGACACTCGATAGTCACATACTCAAATTGTTTTTTATTTATTTCCAGGCCTTCTAGAAATGGCTCCGTGATCCTCGTGGGGTGTTCCTACGCCGGCAGCATGGCCACCTGGATGAGGCTGGCGTACCCCCACCTGGTAGACGCTGCCTTCTCCGACAGTGGACCCTTGCATGCTCAGGAGGACTTCCCTGGTAACGTAAAAATAAAAGGAGTCAGTCAAAAGAGCAATAGACTAAGATGACATCTCAGAGTGCGGACATGATCGTAACTCCCTGTCGTGCATCAACAAAATGTATGACGACCTCGGGCAAAGGGCGATTTTGATTTTTACAGCAGATTTTTTTTTTTTTATTGTTTTCGTTTGCATATTCTGCAGATAGTTGTTCTACTAAGGAAGGATACTGTATCCTTCCTGATGTTTGTTGTTATTGTGTTGATCAGGCTAAACTAATGTTGAACCTGCTTTCAGAATACCTGGAGGTGATAGCCGAAGCCCTACGCTCTCAGGGCGGCGAGTCCTGTCTAGCAGCTGTAGAGGAAAGCATGACCGCTCTTGCAGCGTTGTTGGAGACTCCTGGGGGACCTGTCAGGGTGTCGCAGATCTTTAAGTAAGCCACAGTGACAGGTAAAAAAGTGTTCTTAATAGTTATGAGTTATGAATAGTGCTCGTCCACCGACAAGATGGGTCGACAACATCGTTAAATCCGTAGGTCGTACATGGGCAAGACTGGCTCAGGATAGAGGCGAATGGCAGAAGCTAAGAGAGGCCTATGCCCAGCAGTGGGATGAGAAGGGCTGATGATCATGATGATGATGAATGAATAGTGATTCAAGAGGAGAGCTGACAAATTCAGATTGACAGCTGCGGGCAAAACTTGGATCAGAGATCATCAGATCTGAAAAAGTCACAGGACCTATTAGCTCGAATAGGTTCATATCTCTTCTGATCGTGCAGTGAATTATTGTATCCAAAAATATAGTTTGTGATAAGGAAAAACAGTGAGGAAGCCAGCATGTCGCAAAACTAAAAATGCAACACACTGAGGCAAAATAAGTTCTTTCTCCTTCTCTATAGTAATTAGACCTTTCGAATCAGTGTGATAAAACGAAGTAATTATTTTCAGCACATGCGCGACCCTGACGACAACTCCCCTGGACCAGGCCACCTTCTCCTGGTTTGGCATCACGGAGAACTTCGCTTACCTGGTGCAGTACGCTCTCCCTGGAAACATACCTGCTGCCTGTGCTGTTCTGACCGAACCATCTGTTGGTATGTTTATCATCAAAGTCAATGACAAAAAGCATATAGTCAGTAATATCATCACTTAGAATAACGTAATATTAAGTGATTCTACTTATATGTTCTTTCACGAGCAATACCGTGATTTGGCCACTGTAGCGCTTTCGACAGAAGTTTGCAAGTTCGATTCCCGTCGTCAGACATACATGTCTGGTCAGCCGATTTGCTGATATGCCCTGCACGAGGCCCGTCATTGAGTATACCTTCTATAGGGGTTACCAGTTGGTGACGCTGAAGGTACCTCAATTATGAAGTTGTTCACTTATCGGGAATAAAAACCCTCATCATTCTGAGACATTTCCAGAACCAGTGGAACGCCTGGCCAACTGGATCAATGCGCAGCCGTGGAGCCAGCCGTGCATCAGATCGAGGTACAACGATGTGGTGTTGGAACACACCAACACCAGCTACGACGCGCCACAGTCTGTCAGTAAGTCTGTCATTAAGAATCATGCTTATCATCATCAAGAGAAAGATTCAACCATCATTGTAGGTATGTCTCTATAGGTACGAGAAACTCTAATAGAAAAATAAATATCTTAATAATCACTAAAATAAAATACCTTTGTCATCACAATAACGTTAAAGTTCGCTAAACCCAAAGTTTCATCAAATTACAAAATTCACTGTCAAATTAGCTTTCCTGGCATTTTTCCCAACGCCATCGCAGTTAGAGCGAGATAGCGCGCGTCTGGTGCGCGAGAGTGAGGGAGACGGAGCATGAATAGGTTATTATTTAGAGGCATCTGCAATGTAGATGCGACGGTAATTGTCACTAACAGAGGTTCTGATGTCTGACACACATGGGCTTAGTTTGATGAACTGGAGAGAAAAAAAAAATTTTACTCCATTTTCACGATAGGTTACCTGTTACCTGGGGCCTTATTGTGTAATTCAAATTCTTACTCTTCAATACAGATATTTTTTTTGCCGCAAACGTTCCTATTAAAAAATACCTACTGTACGGGACATCCAAATAATAAGAGTTTGGTTTAAACTTGATACACGATTTATTACTAAAACTGATGTTAATGAGTCGCGAGTTAGATGTGGACTGGCCGCGCCCGCTTGGCACCTACTTAAGAATAAAATTAATCCAACACTTAACATAATGCAACACTGCACACGGTATCAAGCCGTAGAGGTATTTAATAAACTTCCATGTGTTATTAAATTATTGATTAATAAGAGAGACACTCTGAAAAATAAATTAAAAAGCTATCTTCTGGAGAAATGTCTCTACTCCATTGATGAATTGTGACTTTACTTTTATGTTTGCTTTGACTGTTTTAGTTTTTATGCTTGTATGTATTTGTAGTGTACTCATATTATAATTTTATAGGTTAAGGTGTTATCCGCATACAATTTTTGTTGTTATAATGGAAATAAATGAATTGAAATAATATGGTCATGGTGTGATACGGCATAGTGGGCAAACACTTTTAAGGTAAACTAACCGTGTTGGTTGGTAACTTTTGTTTCCGATTGTGTCATGCTATCGAATTTTGTAGTAGGTAAGTACCTACTATATTCTCTACGCCACATCATGTGGCGTAAGGAAAATTGGGGAGGAAAAATTTCCGGGAAAAAAAGTAGTATATTATTATGTGCTATTCGAGAATATATTCTACTCTTTGCCATTTCCAAGGTATTTCAAAATAATTGTAATCGTAAATCCGTAGCAGTTTCTGTTCTTCTAAATGAAACGCTACGCGGTTACGGCGTAGCATACTGCGTAGCAATATTCTTTTGTTTTCGTAGCTTTCTAGAACCATCCAGTTTCATTCGGAAGCTCACAAAAGAGTATCAATCGACCTCTGTAGCGCAGTGGGCGAAGACCCGCCTGCGACGCAGAAGGTTGCGGGTTCGATCCCGCGGCGGGATAAATGTTTGTATGATCTACTTACAAATACTTATCTCGGGTCTGGGTGTTTCCAATTATCCACTCACAAACATTCGAATATACCTATAATTATATATTTCATTAATAATTGTTTTATTTATTTAATTTGCTCTTACTTTTTTTTTTCTTACTTCTTTTCTTTGTAGTAGTTCTTTCCCCCAGTTCGCTATTCCACTCGTCTGTGTGCTTCGCGTCTGACATTTGATTCACAGATGCTTCGCGCCCAATTAGTGGCTAATCTCTACTTTGCACTGGATGCCCTTGTAATGACTGTTTCAAACTATAGCTACTCTATTTTGGATCTACGTATTTGCAAGGATCAAAAATCATTAGGTACGCTTGTAACAAGATGGCCGATAGACATTGTCCTGTTCAAAATTCAAGTTCATGCAATTTCATGTTTTGTAACCAAAGACAAAAAGCATTTATTCAAAAGGACCGCTCGCGCGGGATCACTTACAAAATAACCTTAAAACTAGGTGACTCTACTCCTGTTCCTTCGCGCAACAAGCACGGATTGGGGGCGATTGGGGCCCTTTCTGGTGGTCCATCCAGTCAGTCGAACAAATGAAAGTTTATTGGAAAAAAAACCTTACCTAAATTATGACCTTCCCAGTGCGCCTGTGGACGTATCAGACGTGCGTGGAGTACGGCTGGTACCAGAGCACCAGCAGTCCTCGTCAGCCGTTCCTGTCGGCCGTGCCTGTGGAGTACTTCCACCATATGTGCCGCGACTTCTTCTCCAGCTTGTGAGTGACAGAAAGCTATAATCTTCAGCCCAATAATATCCTCTGATGGTTGTAAGCCTTCCTTTTGTTTAAGATGGAATATGCTTGCCCAGCAGCTAACTAGAACGCCATTACCCGATTTAACACTTATTTCTTGCCTCATAATATTAGATCTTGCTCCGCTGAATTTGAGAAAGCAAGAATGGTATACCAGAATGGTATCGTGTAAATGGCGTTCACCATTCACTCAACGAAATAGACAGCGAAGGAAAACATCGTGGAGAATTCCGCAGATTAGTCATTAGTCAGCCTGCAGTTAGCTTATTGTCCAATGAACAGATGGTTACTAACTAACAGATGGTTCACTTTAGAGAAGCACCTCAGCTCGGCTTTATCCACATAAAGCCAAGCTGAGGTGCTCTAGAGTGAACCAGGCACCACAGCGTCTGGTTGATTGGTCGTAGCCATAAACGTAAGTTGCCTCCTGGTGCGTAAAATACTTGTTCTCTGTAAAATGTCTATCATTTCTATCCTTCCAGCTTCGACGAAGAGTTCCTCCGTGCCGGCATAGAACGAACCAACCGACTCTTCGCTGGTCTAACCCACATGCCAGACAATGTTGTGTCTGTCGCAGGCAGCCACGACCCCTGGTCGCCGATGGGGCCTAACGCGACACACGCGACTCAGAAGTCGCCCGTGTATGTCGTGCCTGAGGTGTCGCATTGTCGCGCGTATGGGTGTGTATCATATACTTATATATTTAAACATGCCTCTGACTACTCCTTTAGAAATGTTCAAAGGATCTGAAATGCATGCATATAAGTGTGACCATGTTTTTTTTTCGCTGCCTGTTTCAAATCCTTGGCGAAAGTTTGTGACGACAGACGTACGGTTTGTACAGCTATACGCAAAAGCGACTGAAAAGATTTTGATGATATTTGGCACAAATATAGATTATCCTCATGTCTGATAAGCTACTTATCTTGGAAAAGAGGACGGCAGTTTATAAAATTATAAAACCCAATCGTCACTACATCAGTCTTGACACTACACCTTTTTGTAAGTAACTACAGAATCCTATACGCCATCTCTAAATTAAGGGAGGCGGCAATATTAGTAGGTAAACCAGAGCCATTCGATTGATAAACTTTTGGTGATCAATGTGTGCCAACCGGATCCTATCACCTAGCTTGCTACTGTCTCTTTGTCCTTCTATCACAGGACAAACTCCTTCGAAAGCTAAAAATAAACTTGTTCAGGGCGAAGCAATTTTTCTTTTTTTTCTCCACAGGCCAACCAGCCAGAGTGAGACGGAGGAAGTAGCAGAAGTGAAACAGAAAGTGCTAGAGTTTTTGTTCGAAGCAGCGACAGGATACCCAATGATGGTGTCTGCAGCCAATCAGAACATAGCTTCCATTCTACTGATCAGTCTTCTTGTTTTGTTTTATTAATTTTTATTATTATTAAATTAAATTAGAAGGATGATGGTCTAGTTAGAAGATCTTGCTGCTTATTATAAAAACGTAAAACCTTGGTTGAACCCCATGTTGACACAATCATGTCAAAACAAAACTGAAAAAGCGTTCTATGTACGAGTATTTAAAGATCGTTTTTCTAGGGACAGTTTTTTAGTTAAACTTGGTCTAAACTCGGCTCATTTTCTTATAATAAGCCCCTGTAAGTTTAAGATAAATACTTACTTAATATAAGTACAAAATTGTCAAACTATTTCACAAATAAATAAATTACAAAAAATTACAAATTATATGGTTACAAAACTACTTATTTTAAAGGATTTAAATGTTAGTCCTACTTAATATGTATTTATTTAATATTTATACTTAAAACTTACCATAAAAGTATTCGATTAGTCATTATAGTGGATAGGATACATTTTTTAACCACATGACTCAATATGTAGGTAGGTACTTACTATATATATCACCAGAACCACAATATAAGTAGGTATAGGTAAAGGCGTTTTATTTTAATCAATATTTCGACATCCCAGGAGTAGTTGGTCGTTTTCTTTAATAAATAATAGTGGGAGTATCATAGTTGAAGTCAAAAATCGTTTATTCAGTAGGACCGCTGGGGTCACACAGAAATCTTAAAACTAGGTGATTCTACTCCTGTTCCCTAGAGCATCTTAAAAACTGCTCTTAACAATGAATATGAAGTGGATAATAATGGCAGTGCTAATCGCGTGTGCCTTCTGTCAGCCACAGCAGGCCGACGAGCAATTTGGGCTGAAAATATCGTACAAAATTTTTCATCGTCCGCCTCCTTGCCCTAAAATTAACGGCAGATGTGTGGTGTAAGTACCAACATTATTATTTTTTAACAGTTACCTTTTATGCGGATAGAAAATCTGCTTACAGACATCGAATTACGTCGAGGGAACGTAATTGGGGTGTGTGGGGACAAAGACAATATATACACTAGGTACGTGGGGATGTCGAGCACTCGACGACCCACTAAAAAAAAGGCCAGCCTCTATGCATAACGAGGGGCTGCGACATCCGACAATTAAGATTCCAAATCGCTTAAATTATTGTCTGTTTTCCTCACGTTTTCTTTCACAGGTTATAACCAATAAATTATTATTAGGTAAGTAGTAAGTACCTACCTACTTAAAATTCATACACTATATTCTTTTTTGTTACAGACGACGAAAAAACTAAACCTTTATTATAAATCCGCTAAAGGGTAACCTATCTGTCTTCCGAAAAAAGTAATACAGAATTTTGAAATCCAGATAACGTTTGATAGAATTTCAAAATCCAGATAGTACGTTTTACATCATTTTATTATTCCGACATTACACAAAGCAGATGTTTCATTTGACAACAATTAAGAGCATGACCAGAGGCAAGTCTCCCGGACACCATGGACTTAGCGTCGAACATCCATACTATCCATACTAATATTATAAATGTGAAAGTAACTCTGTCTGTCTGTCTGTCTGTCTGTCTGTCTCTTTGTTACGCTTTCACGCCCAAACCGCTGAACAGATTAAGCTGAAATTTGGCATAGTTAAAGGTTGTATCCCAGGGAAGGACATAGGCTACTTTTTATCCCGAAAAAACGAAAAAATCCCGAGGGACCGCGGGTCACACCGCGGGAGCGCAGCTAGTCTCAAATATGCTGGTAACCACTTACCCCGTGTTCTGTCCATGTTCTTCACAACGTGTCTTAGTCACGCGTATATACCTGCTGATCTTATGAAGACAAAGGTGATACCTATTGTGAAGAACAGGACGGGACATATCTCGGATAAGGGGAACTATCGTCCGATCTCTCTGGCCACAGCCGTAGCCAAGGTGCTGGACAGTGTGCTTGATTCGATCTTACAAAAACACCTAGGATTGCATGACTCACAGTTTAGGTTTAGGCCCGGACTATCAACAGAGAGTGCAATCCTGGGACTCAAGCACACTGTCCAGTATTATACAAGTAGCAGGACGCCGGTGTACGGCTGTTTTCTTGATCTCTCCAGAGCTTTTGACCTTGTGTCCTACGATGTGCTCTGGAGAAAGCTGAGAGACAGGGGTGTACCGGCGGACGTGCTTCGGGTACTGCAGTACTGGTACTCAAACCAGAGCAATGTCGTCAAGTGGTCTAATGCTTCTTCTGATCCATTCAGGCTGGAATGTGGGGTGAGACAGGGTGGAGTAAGTTCTCCCTCACTCTTCAGCCTGTATGTAAATGATTTGATAGTCGAGCTCAGTAGCATGCGTGTCGGTTGTAGCGTGGATGGCGTCTGTATAAACAACATCAGCTACGCAGACGACATGGTGCTACTGGGCCCGACTTTCGGGTCGGTTGGAAAAATGCTAGAGGTCTGCGCCCGCTACGCTGCGTCTCATGGGCTCTGTTATAATGTTAAAAAATGTGAATACATGGTCTTTAAGGCCGCCGGTAGTAGCATGACAACTTTTCTAGATTTAACCCTTAACCGCATGAACATTAAAAAAGTGACTAGCTTTAAATATCTAGGGCATAGCATTACCGACGACCTTAAAGACAATGTTGACATAGAGAGGGAACGCAGAGCTCTAGCCGTCCGAGGAAACATGCTGATCCGTAGGTTTGCCCGATGTTCTGAAGAAGTCAAGCTAACACTTTTTAAAGCCTACTGCCAAAGCTTCTACACGGGTAACCTATGGGTCAACTGCACCAAAAAGCCCTTGGATAGACTCCGTGTCCAATATAATAATATTTTCATGATGATGTTAGGGCTGCCCCGCTTCTGTAGTGCGTCAGGGATGTTTGAGGAATACCAGACGGATGCTTTCGAAGCCATACTACGTAAAAAAACTGCATCCCTGATTCGCAGAGTGCGGGACAGTCAAAACAGCATCCTGAGAACTATATCGGACAGGTTCACCTCTCCGATCTGGAAAAGTTTTGTGCGGAGAGTGGTTTAGGTTTTCTTTAGTTTTAAGTTTGGTGTTTTAAGATTTTATTTTTGTAACTTATTTATTTATTTATAGTGATTATTTGTTTTGTAAATTGTAATGGATTTTAAATTATCTAAATCAAGTAGGTACTTCATTCACAATGTTTCACTAACCTAACCTCATCCATAAAAAAATAGCTGCTACCATGATAAATAATAGACTAGCACACTACTCTGTCTGTATCATATGTTTCAAGATTAACCTGTAACATCATTCATCATTGGAGGCCGTAAGGCGGCCTCAAAACTCCATCATCAGAGTTGGCCATCGATTCATACCATGGACGAAAAATTACCGAGTCCAAAGACGAAAAAAAGTCACTCACTTTCGACTCTGTAGTTTTTCGTTCGATGCTTCAAATTTACTATTTAGTGACACGTAGTGTTAACCTTGCTGAACACTTTAACTATCAAAGCTAAACAATTTTAATTACTGAAGTATGCCATTTTTCAATTCATTAACTATATTTGCATCCCAATTGTAGGTGTGGGGAATGTGTTCTAATTCTAATATAGAAGTAAGTAGGTACTAGGTACCTACTTACTAATTATTATTTTAGATCTTTGTATACCTACCACATTGAAGCAAATTAAACAAATTATGAATTAGGAAAGAAAACACATTTATTCAATAAAACAAAATACCTAAGTCCTTCACCATAGTTTAGTTTGGAGAGAATCAGGGACTCGCACAGTGAGGCTTTACATCCTAGTTAAGCAAATGCCGAACCTTGTACTTACAATTTACATAACCCTAGGATAAAAGCAACTTCGTGACACATTGACTATGTGCTTTTCAATGAAATGAAATGAAATTCAAAACGTAACGCATTGTCCATGAGAACGCCGAGAATGAATGAATGAATGAACATTTTATTGTACACCAATGAATAACAAAACACCACATAAAACACGTTCGAAATTAGTACAATGGGCGGCCTTATCGCTGAAGGCGATTTCTTCCAGGCAACCTCGATTGCGAACTTCAGTAGCGTACTCCACAGGGTTACAATGAATAATTACTAACAATAGGGCGATGCGACTTGCGACAAAGTGGACTCTTTTAGAACCTAGTACCTACCTACCATTATATTCAGATGGATTTACCTAGAGAAGTTTTTATGAGACTAGAATAGATAGAGCATAGAGACCTATCTATTGAGCTGTCGTGTGTTGAGCTGGAGCGACATATCGCTGTAGGTAACTTAGGTACGAGTATTTACGCTATTTGCGAATATGGGTGAGCATGAGCGCTGAGTATGGGTGAGCAGAGTATTCGAGTAGGTACCTAATGTAAGAGCCGTGTTGGTCGAATGGGGTTGTGCCTCGACTTTCAATTCGAATGGGTTCGAATCCCGGCCGTGCATCAATGGATTTTTCATTTCGAAAAAATTATATGCGCTTTAACACGAGCTCATAACGATGAAGGAAAACATCGTGAGGAAACCCGCAGCTTAGTCAGCTCCACACGTATTGACGTCGTCTTTCCTGTGGGCCAGGCTGATCATGATCAAGCTGAGAGGATGGTTTAGGTGCTGGCCAAGCCTATTCCATCTCAAACAATGTCCCAGGCACTACAGCGTCCTTTTAAGTGTAGGCATAGGTTGCCTCCTGACGCTGTATAAATCATCTAATATAGATGCAAAGGCCTAAGTTTTTTTTTTTACCTAATGTATGAGTCCACTATGGAAGAAGTATTAACGAAGACTGACGTGTCGAAATTCATTGGTACGAGTACCTACAGCACACTACAGTCCAGTAAATGTAGAGCACGGGATCCTTACATGGTTATGTAGCTACCTACAATTATTGGAACGAAGTTCCTTTTCGGATGGTATCGGCTGGGGCTGGGAGAATTTTATTTTCTAAATCGATATTTAGACAATACCATTCTTGTCTCATGAGAAGAATATTAGCTCTTCCTCCATTGGGCTTGAGAAAGCAAGAGGAAAGAATGGTATCGTGTAGATAGGTAGGTACTAAATGGTAAGGGGATGTTGAAATACTTAAAATTTATGGAATAGGTAGGTAGGTATTTTCTTCTTGATTTACCTCGTTACCCTGATTACAGGAATAAATCGTTAAGCCATGTACGAACTACCCAATCCAGGTTACGCGTTCACGCGGCGCGTTCCAACGAAAACGTTCCCGTCCAAATCCGGGTCTGTAGTGTCTAAAAAAAACAATGCAAATTGATGGATTTAGGTACAAACACACACTGTATCCTCGAGGAACGTAAAATGCTATTTACACGATACCATACCATGGCATACCTTTCTTGCTTTCTCAAACTCGACGGAGCAAGAGCACGCAAGAGCTAATATTCTGTGGCAAGAGGCAAGAGGTATTCCTTAATGGTATTGTGTAAATAACGTTTAATTCATTCTCTTCATTTATTTATTTATTTACACACAGATAGCATAAAACATTACAGTTATTGTTCATATCTTTTTATATAGGTAGGTATTCAGATTCTTTTGAAACTAACTTTTTTTACTGTATTTCGTCTCATGCTAATTGAAATGAGTAAGTACGTCCATTGGGTATTTGGATATGCTTCTGCCTACCCCCTTAGACAGTTTCAAAAGAATCTGAAAAAAATCACGAAAAATAAAAATAAACACGCGTCCGACTGACAGTGACCTGGATCAGTTGAGCTATCTATAAATCGTTTCTAACGATCCTTAGATAGCTTGACTAATCCTGTTGTATTTTGTAAATATATGTAAATATGTAGTAGCTTAGTTTCTGTAAGTAAAGTTGAAGTTTATTGAAATGGACTTTATGAACCTACGTATAATAGCTGTTATTAATGAAAGTGGTAGGTAGCTACTTACAAACATTTGCCGCCGACTGAATACGGACATTTATATCTTTTAAATAGCCATCTCTTAAAGCGCTTCGGAAATTCCTGCTCCTCGGCGTCGGCCTGCGACAGACAGACAACACACACGACTATCAATACTACTAGTAACCACTTCATATTCATTGCTATGAGCGGTTTGACAGTTCTATACTTTTTTATGGTACAAGTACTAAGTACTAAATATATTCCACTATACTCCTGGGACGTCAAAAATTGAATAAAATAAAATGTCCTTTAGCATTAAACTTATATATTGTTTGTGGTGATGTATGATTCAAAAATATTAGTATTGACGTCATATACTTAGTTGAAAAAGTACAGATTTTCCTCAAAATAAAAACTATAATACGTAAACAGGTTCACGACTGTATCCCCAAGGTGCGGTAGACATTCTCTCTGATCTTTTTATATTACTTATTCCAGATCCTTTGAAGATGTCTAAGGGGGTAGTCAGAGGCATGTCCAAACACATATTTTGATACATGCCCACATCTTGCAGAAGTTATAATACTTAGGGTAATATAAAATAAATTAAATATTCGTACTTACATGCTGTTTTTATTTAATGTACCAGCAGCCTTATTCAAAGTCAAAGTCAAAAAGCATTTATTCAGTAAAACGCTGGGATCACTTTGAAACGTCTTATTTGACATCCCAATAGAGCTCAACCAATCATATAATAGGAAAATGACAATTGAAGACCAGGATGGGTTTCAAATGTCAAAATGAAACCGATGTCCATTCCCAGTTTAGTTAGACAATAAGGCTGCAGGTACCTACCTGATTTGGTCAACAATTTCACTAAAATCAGAAAAATACAATAGGAACCTACTTGTTTTTTTTTTCCTGTTACAATCTATTTTCCTTAAAAATAATATTAAGGAAAACTAAATATTTTATTTTCAGCTACTCGCATAACTAATAGGATTCTATAATTTATAAATTGTTAAGTACCTACAAATTGACCAAGAATAATAATGCTGGACATTTTTCACACAGCATCATCTAGCCCCAAACTAAGCAAAGCTTGTACTATGAGAACCAGATAACTTGTATTCTACTTATATACTTTTTGTTTGTAAATACATACATATTATACATAGAAACACCCAGACCCCGAGATAAATATTTGCAGATCATACAAACATTTATCCCGCGGCGGGGATCGAACGCAACCTTCTGCGTCCCAAGCGGGATTTCACCCACTGCGCCACAGAGGTCGTCAAATAAGTATTAGATCTCTGCACTATAAATATATAAATATTGTTGGACATTTCGCACAGTATCATCTAGTCCCAAAGTAAGCAGAGCTACTTACTTATCAATCAAACTTCAAACTTTATTAAACTCAAAAGTATTTTGTATTTTTGTGTTTCAATCACGCCTAAACTTATGAACAGATTTGGATGAAATTAGAAATAGGTGTAGATTGTAACCTAGAATAGCGTAAAGGCTATTCAAAATGTTGGTACTACGCGAGCGAAGCCGCGCGCAGAAGCTAGTAAAATAACAGTTTCTCCATAGTATGAACTTTTAATTCTCAAATGTTTATCTATAATCTATGTATTTTAGGAATGTATTTACAAACAAAAAGTATATTACCTAAGTAGTTTATATCAGTTACCTGGTTCTCATAGTACATACAAGCTTTGCTTAGTTTGGGCAGTTTGGGGCTAGATGACGCTGTGAGAAATATCCAACAATATTTAAAAAAAAAAGAAAAAACCTAACAATACAATACACACAACAATAAACTAAAGGTTGGTTTTGGTTGTAAAAAAACAGACAAATATTCTCTTAAATTCTTTATTTGAAAGAAGTACATACATAACAGTTAATGCATTGTCCTACGCCAATACATACACAAGCTCATATACATACATATTATCGGAAAATGGATGGGTTTATTTTGGTCTAAATCTAGCCTAAGGTATCAAATATATAAGTTTAGACGACATCATTTCTACGTAGATTTGTTTTAAAATAATCAACAGCTTAAAATTCAGAAAAAAATATCAGAAAAGTAATAAAATTAATAGCTGTTTAATTATACGCTATATTATGTATATGTATTATATATAATTATTATATTATTAAAATGATTAAAGTTAAATTTATTTGAAAGTGATTTAATTAGTTATCTGTAAGAGATTTATCCAGTATATTTATAGAACAATTATTGTATATAGTGTGTATGTTAATTTTTATAACTTAAATAGCTTACGAGTGCTTAATATGGCATAATTCAAGGTACTCTTTCGTTATTATACTGTAATGTTTATATAGTTTTATGTTATATTATAGCTTTATATTTAGATAGCTTTCATCGGATTTAAGTTTGGTGGTTAGTGTAATATTTGTGCTCAATTACCTCGTATATAACATACTACTATATATAATATATAACTTGCCACAAAACGTCCTTATTTTAATACATATCCAATACTTAAGCTGTATTTTGTAATAAAATATATGAATGTGCCCAAAAGTAACACGTGATTGTTTAAAGAAATCCTGAATACGGATGAATTCATGAAATTATGATTTTTTTTTTAAAAAGCTATGTATATATTTGTCAAAAAGGTTATATATTACACCAATGGATACACAGACGTGCATACGTCAATTTCCATACATTATGTATGAAAATATAATTTGATATAATTGTTGTAAATTTAAATACCAATAAGTTATAGTTTCTACAAAAAATATATATTGTCAATTTAATACTTGCAAAGCTAATACATTTTATAACAAGATTTAATATACAAAACTACATTATTTTTTATTTACATGAATATAACGTATAGGTAATATTTTTTGGGAAAATCTAAACAACAAAACTTACTTTATTGATTTACATCACATAACATTTTTACGTATGGAATAAGTTTTTAATCCTACAAAGTTAAAACAATATTACAAAATATACAGTATTCGATTTCGGGATTAAAACGAAAAAAAATACAAAATAAAATAATCTGGAAAGTACCATCCGGGAAATGCTCGACCGTTTTTGATGAAACTCTGCGAGGCGGATAGGGCTGGGCCAGCCAGCGTCGGCCTAGTGCATAGTGGTGCGATGGTTGTTTGTTAGTCAGTTCGTAGTCCGGGGCAGAGATCAACCTCCATTGCTGGGCTGATTCTACAAAACAAATATATTAAAGTAAATACAACAATTACAATAATCTAACTAATGTTATTTTTGATGCCGACATAAAACACAAACGTTTTTATATAATATAAAAGTTTGATATTAAATCATCATCATCATCATCATTGGCAGCTCAAATAATAGCCCACTGGTGGACATAAATAATATATTAAATAAAAAAAATATACATATATATATAACGCTGGACTTTCCACACAACATCATCTAGCCCCAAAGTATTCAGAGCTTGTGTTATGGGTACAACATGACTGATATATGTTTGACATTATGTAAATAATGAACCGAAAACGTACCTGCATTGTTGGATCCACTTTGGAGAAAGAGATCTCCTCAGCATTTTGCTCTGAAAATAAGATTACACTTGATTTAATGGATGGATGTTTTTTGTGTAATATTGGTGATTACCGCCGAGGCAAATAATTGAGACCCGAGCCATCGGCGAGGGTCTTAATATAGCCGAGGAAGGTAATCATCAATACACACGTGTATCATACGACGTTTTTCAACACACTTGTGAATAAAATAACAATAAAAACTAATTTCAAACAGTCAAAACGAGTTGTGAAAAATGTTTCGCTATTGCGGGAAAAATGAATCAGTTTTCCTATGCGCGCGCATTGCGATCGGCCACAGACTATATTTCCGCGCCGCGCACAGGGTTTGCGCCTATTCTGCCACGTACAAAATGGGGAATTTAAAGTTTTCTTTTATTACAGAGAAAACAAAAGTTATATTTGAGTGAAAGTTTTATTTATTAAACACGTACGACTTAAAATTATCTATTTAAATAAGAAGTTGCATAAAATGAGCAAGCAATAGGAACATTAATTTTCAACACACTTGCTCATAAAGTGGCTCTATGGTCACCGCAATTAGGCACATAATGACACCCATAATCAAACTGTGACTTTTTCATTACTATAACTCACTAGTGAGTAATATAATTTTTTTTTAATTTTATTGGTTGAGTTGCTTTGTTCTTTAAAAAGTTTTTATTCAGAAAAAAGATCGTGTTCAATAGAACAAATAAATTAATGTTCCTATTGCTTGCTCATTTCATGCAACTTCTAATTTAAATAGATAATTTTAACTCGTACGTGTTTAATAAATAAAACTTTCACTCAAATATAACTTTTGTTTTCTCTATAATAAAAGAAAACTTTATTTTCCCCATTTTGTCCGTGGCAGAATAGGCCGCAAACCCTATGCGCGGCGCGGAAATATAGTCTGTGGCCGATCGCAATGCGCGCGCATAGGAAAACTGATTAATTTTTCCCGCAATAGCGAAACATTTTTCACAACTCGTTTTCACTGTTGAAAATGAGTTTTTATTGTTATTTTATTCACAAGTGTGTTGAAAAACGTCGTATGATACACGTGTGTATTGATGATTACCGTCCTCTGTTCTGTTATGAGCCTCGCCTAACGGCTCGGCTCATAAAAACACCTCGGCGGTAATCACCAATGTTACACACTAGTACCATAATGTACTATTATTTGTTCTGTTGAACACGATCTTTTTTCTGAATAAAAACTTTTTTAAGAACAAAGCAACTCAATCAATAAAATTAAAAAAAAAATCGATTACTCACGAGTGAGTTATAGTAATGAAAAAGTCACAGTTTGATTATGGGTGTCATTATGTGCCTAATTGCGGTGACCATAAAGCCACTTTATGAGCAAGTGTGTTGAAAAATAGCATTTACACGATGCAGTTTTTGACTCGTTTCGCTGAGACAATGTCTATTATCCAGACTCATAACAGCCGATGACCGTTTTAAAATACTAAATCGTATCTGTTGAAAATCTTCCATGTAAATTATCTTTTTTTTTATAAATTGAGTAGGTTAGCATTTGACCTCTGCCGGGCACCAGCGAGACCTGAGATGCAACATGCATACCTAGAAGAAACCTATTCATTCTCGATTTGAAGACCCTATATTGTACTTTTCGAGAAATACAGAGCCCGGTAGTTCACAATTTAAAAAAAATTGTGGAACTACCGGGAGAAGTGAAACTTCGTAATATGGAAATGAAAATAGGAAGGGGTAGAAACAGATTTTTAGTGAAATCATATTGTTTTAAAACAAACTGTTTAATTATTAACCGACTTCAAAAAAAGAAGGAGGTTCTATGTTCGGCTGTATGTATGTTTTTTTTTTTTTTTTTTTTTTTTTAATGTATGTACAGCGATATTTCCGTCAATTGTGGACCGATTTCCAAAATTTTTTTTTTGTTTGAAAGGGTATACTCTCGAGGTGGTCCCATATAAATTTTATTCCTGAGGGATTGATAGTTTTCCCGTAAAACTAAAAAAATCACTGATCTTTAAGAAAATTGTGGGCCGATTTCCAAAATTTTTTTTTGTTAGAAAGAGGTATCCTCTCGAGGTGGCGCCATATATTTTTTTTTCCTGAGGGATTGACAGTTTTCCCGTAACATTCAAAAAACCTCATTCTCACTACACAACACCTGACTCACAATCTGAGTCAAACATTAAATAGTTTGAAAAGGTATATTACACCCGAGGTGGTCCAAAATATTTTTTTCCTGAGGGATTGATAGTTTTCCCCCTTGCTGAACTCCGGTGTGTCCTTTAGTAGGCCTGCCCATGACTTCTCTTATCCTTTCCTACTTAAGCTACGATAAGCAGGGTCTTAATGTAGCTTACTATATTATTTACACTTAAACTTTTATTTACACAGTATTTATTTACTTACACTAAAAAGTGTAAAATAAAAATTTTTGAAAAAAAAAATTGAACCGCCTTCACAGAACACAAAAAGACGAACCTTCTACACACTAAAAAGAGAGAAATAAGAATATAATTTGAAGTCGGTGCCAAGTGAATACGATTAGGTACCTATAAAAATAAGAAATCGAGCGATAGCGTACCAGGACAACTTTGCACCCAAGTTCTTTTGAATTTCTTAGATGTAAATGAATAGTTGGCACCGACTTCAAATTATATTCTTATTTCTCTCTTTTTAGTGTGTAGAAGGTTCGTCTTTTTGTGTTCTGTGAAGGCGGTTCAATTTTTTTTTTCAAAAATTTTTATTTTAAGTATCAAATTGTCAGTATTCTAAATTCAGACTGCATACATTGTAATTAGTACCTGTGAATCAAACTAGATGTCGCTAGTAAATGTGTGCCGTTTCTACATCGCGCTATCGTTTGGTTTTAGATTCTAAGGTCCTTTGTGGCGAATGAATTCAATAAAATGTTGGTTATATGAGTGAGTAATGTGTTTCGATTAGCCATGTGCAAAACATGTGGCTTAGCATGAACTCTTATTGCCAGGCAGTTTTTGAACTGCTTGTCAATTCTGACATAAAGAAACAAATCTGAAATTGCGTCGTTTATCATGCTCTCTCGCTTACACATTGTGACTGTACTAGTGTGCAAGCGAGAGAACATGATAAGTTGCGAAGTTTATTTAGTGAACCGGGTTATTCGAAATTGACATTTAGTTCGAAAACTGCCAGGCAATAGGAGTTCATAGTAACCCCCCATATCTCCTAATTGAAAAGATATATACATATCTTTTCACCGCTGGGAAGTATATCTATCTTTTAGTTCAGTAGTTCAGTCTTTCGGCCGTAGCCTTCAGCACACACTAAAGTCCAGTAAAGCTGACCGAGGCCCCTAAGGCCATCAGCATCTAGGCCGACCCTAGTGTCACATCTCTCATTTTACAGAGTGTGCCCAAAAAATACATTAATTAAAACATACATAATTTTTTTTCTTTAACTTTTGTTATTTCTACAACAATAAACACATTTCATAAATATAATGGACAGTTCGATGTTAACATCGATTTTTTCTAATATCGATCATCCCTAATTCGTTCGACTCGCTCGCTGAACTACGGAACTAGATTGATAAGAATACTTCTATCGTTCTCGCTCAGACTGAACTACTGAACTATAAGATTGATAAGATTGGAATAATATCATCTTGTCTCTTGTCTGTGTCTGCTTCTTTCTATCAATCTCGCTCTGAACGACGGATAAGAAGACGGATTGATAAGATTGGAATATATCACATATCACCTATCTTGTCTCTTGTCTGTGTCTGCTTCTTTCTATCAATCTCGCTCTGAACTACGGATAAGAAGACGGATAAGAAGATATGATTGGATTTAAATTGAACTAGAGATAGATGAACTATACGCAAAAGAAGTAGTCCAATTGAACTAATCACTCCGGATATACACATCGCTATTTTGGAGTGGAGAAATATTAAAATCTACATTTACAATGGTGTAAGTGTCCATGGTGTCCACTTCTTCTGCGACTTCCAACAAGTAGCTAGTAGTAGCTATACCTTGTTGGAGGTCGCAGAAGAAGTTTCAAATTTCACTTCAAAAGGAAAATTATTATTTAAAAACACTACATACCATAAGCCCGCAGCTTGGCCCTCAGCGCATCGTTGGTCTCCCTGAGCGCGGCGAGCTCGGCCCGGCTCGGCGCGCTGGCCGCGCTCGGCCCGTGCGCCAGCAGCCGCGCCAGCGTGCCCTGCAGGCCGCACGTCACGTCCACCAGGCGCGCGGCGAGGAGAGCGGCGCCATACGAGTTTTCTAGACGATTGAAAATGAATAATGAATATGAATAACGCTGGACTATTCACACAGCATCATCTAGCCCCAAAGTAAGCAGAGCTATGGGTACTAGATGACTGATATACTTATATACTTTTTGTTTGTAAATACATATATTATACATAGAAACACCCAGACCCGAGACAAATATTTGTAGATCATACAAACATTGGTCCCGCCGCGGGGATCGAACCCGCAACCTTTTGCGTCGCAGGCGGACCTTCGCCCGCTGCGCTACAGAGGTCGTTAAAATTGTTTGTTATTTCTACTAATGAAACTTAAATGGGATTAGGCGCCACATCTGCCGCATGTGTTATGGACACGGACCACTACAGAGTGGATCCCACGGGACAGGAAACGAGCACGCGACAGACCCCGGCGACGGTGGAGAGACGAACTTGACTCTCACTCTCCTGATTGGACCACATTAGATCACAATAGAGAGGAGTGGAAGAAACGAAGGGAGGCCTTTGCCCGGCAGTGGGACATCACGGGCTATTAATACACAGGTTCACGACTGTATCCCCAATAATAATGCTATTAATAATAATAAATTTAATTTATTTTAAAAATTTAATTTGTATTTCTACTAATCATTGCACATTTGACGACCTCTGGCGTGGTGCGCGGAAGCCCGCTTGCGACGCAGAAGGGAGTTCGATTCCCGCCGCGGGATGAATGTTTGATGATTTGTAAATATTTATCTCGAGTCTGGGTGTTTCTATGTATGGCTATAATGCCACCCGAAACGTCGAGGTGAATAAAAAGCTTACTGAAGTAACACCGAGTAGTGAATACTTCAAACATCAGACTGAAAATAGTAACTAAGTAATGAAGGTGCATTTACACGATGCGATTTCAACACATACGATATCGTATCGCACGGCAATTTTTCACGTGTAAACGCTCATCGTATGCGACTTGTCATAGTTAGCGCGACGTTCGTCGGCACGGCAATGAGCTAAGCAAATCGTACGAAAAATTGCATCGTGTAAATGCACCTCTTATACCTACACTACATACAAACTTGGGCAGACGCGATTTCAAATCAAATCTTTGTCATTTATTACGTTTTAACTATGTAAACAGTTTCAAACTGGCGCAGCCTGTTGGATACTAATGTCAATAGTAATTGTTACCCAGGCAATCATCATCATCCACCCTGGCGCCTTCCAGCTCCGTCAGCGTGTCGTACTCCTCGTCCAGAGAAGTACTCCCGAGTTCCTCCGGCTTCACGTCACTCTCTACATCTGTTTCTTCTTGAGGCGCTGATGGTACCACCACTAGGGAAAAAAGTAGAATGATCGGTGATAACATATTTTTCAATCACTCATTAAATCGGAGTTGAGATTGTTGGATGTAGGCATATTAGTCTACTGGTGCTTACATCTCGTTAAGTTTGTCTGGAAGAAGAATCGATTACAGCGATAACACCGTCCATTATTATACTTCAGGTTTTATGCTGTTTTAATAAATGAAGTGTATCTAGTAATTGTTGTTATATTAGCATTCAATGTCCACAGCTGGGCAAAAGCTCACTAGTTTCATTCCTGACAGCGCGCCGCGGACCAACAGGGTCAGTTGGTTCGCTGTACAATATACAGTACCTGGTGCCCCCCGGGCCCGGCGACACGAGTCACAGCGGCCCCTCGCGCGCGCCGCCACCGCGCCCGGCTCCGACACGGACAGCGCGCCGCGGACCAACAGGGTCAGTTGGTTCGCTGTACAATATACAGTACCTGGTGCCCCCCGGGCCCGGCGACACGAGTCACAGCGGCCCCTCGCGCGCGCCGCCACCGCGCCCGGCTCCGACACGGACAGCGCGCCGCGGACCAACAGGGTCAGTTGGTTCGCTGTACAATATACAGTACCTGGTGCCCCCCGGGCCCGGCGACACGAGTCACAGCGGCCCCTCGCGCGCGCCGCCACCGCGCCCGGCTCCGACACGGACAGCGCGCCGCGGACCAACAGGGTCAGTTGGTTCGCTGTACAATATACAGTACCTGGTGCCCCCCGGGCCCGGCGACACGAGTCACAGCGGCCCCTCGCGCGCGCCGCCACCGCGCCCGGCTCCGACACGGACAGCGCGCCGCGGACCAACAGGGTCAGTTGGTTCGCTGTACAATATACAGTACCTGGTGCCCCCCGGGCCCGGCGACACGAGTCACAGCGGCCCCTCGCGCGCGCCGCCACCGCGCCCGGCTCCGACACGGACAGCGCGCCGCGGACCAACAGGGTCAGTTGGTTCGCTGTACAATATACAGTACCTGGTGCCCCCCGGGCCCGGCGACACGAGTCACAGCGGCCCCTCGCGCGCGCCGCCACCGCGCCCGGCTCCGACACGGACAGCGCGCCGCGGACCAACAGGGTCAGTTGGTTCGCTGTACAATATACAGTACCTGGTGCCCCCCGGGCCCGGCGACACGAGTCACAGCGGCCCCTCGCGCGCGCCGCCACCGCGCCCGGCTCCGACACGGACAGCGCGCCGCGGACCAACAGGGTCAGTTGGTTCGCTGTACAATATACAGTACCTGGTGCCCCCCGGGCCCGGCGACACGAGTCACAGCGGCCCCTCGCGCGCGCCGCCACCGCGCCCGGCTCCGACACGGACAGCGCGCCGCGGACCAACAGGGTCAGTTGGTTCGCTGTACAATATACAGTACCTGGTGCCCCCCGGGCCCGGCGACACGAGTCACAGCGGCCCCTCGCGCGCGCCGCCACCGCGCCCGGCTCCGACACGGACAGCGCGCCGCGGACCAACAGGGTCAGTTGGTTCGCTGTACAATATACAGTACCTGGTGCCCCCCGGGCCCGGCGACACGAGTCACAGCGGCCCCTCGCGCGCGCCGCCACCGCGCCCGGCTCCGACACGGACAGCGCGCCGCGGACCAACAGGGTCAGTTGGTTCGCTGTACAATATACAGTACCTGGTGCCCCCCGGGCCCGGCGACACGAGTCACAGCGGCCCCTCGCGCGCGCCGCCACCGCGCCCGGCTCCGACACGGACAGCGCGCCGCGGACCAACAGGGTCAGTTGGTTCGCTGTACAATATACAGTACCTGGTGCCCCCCGGGCCCGGCGACACGAGTCACAGCGGCCCCTCGCGCGCGCCGCCACCGCGCCCGGCTCCGACACGGACAGCGCGCCGCGGACCAACAGGGTCAGTTGGTTCGCTGTACAATATACAGTACCTGGTGCCCCCCGGGCCCGGCGACACGAGTCACAGCGGCCCCTCGCGCGCGCCGCCACCGCGCCCGGCTCCGACACGGACAGCGCGCCGCGGACCAACAGGGTCAGTTGGTTCGCTGTACAATATACAGTACCTGGTGCCCCCCGGGCCCGGCGACACGAGTCACAGCGGCCCCTCGCGCGCGCCGCCACCGCGCCCGGCTCCGACACGGACAGCGCGCCGCGGACCAACAGGGTCAGTTGGTTCGCTGTACAATATACAGTACCTGGTGCCCCCCGGGCCCGGCGACACGAGTCACAGCGGCCCCTCGCGCGCGCCGCCACCGCGCCCGGCTCCGACACGGACAGCGCGCCGCGGACCAACAGGGTCAGTTGGTTCGCTGTACAATATACAGTACCTGGTGCCCCCCGGGCCCGGCGACACGAGTCACAGCGGCCCCTCGCGCGCGCCGCCACCGCGCCCGGCTCCGACACGGACAGCGCGCCGCGGACCAACAGGGTCAGTTGGTTCGCTGTACAATATACAGTACCTGGTGCCCCCCGGGCCCGGCGACACGAGTCACAGCGGCCCCTCGCGCGCGCCGCCACCGCGCCCGGCTCCGACACGGACAGCGCGCCGCGGACCAACAGGGTCAGTTGGTTCGCTGTACAATATACAGTACCTGGTGCCCCCCGGGCCCGGCGACACGAGTCACAGCGGCCCCTCGCGCGCGCCGCCACCGCGCCCGGCTCCGACACGGACAGCGCGCCGCGGACCAACAGGGTCAGTTGGTTCGCTGTACAATATACAGTACCTGGTGCCCCCCGGGCCCGGCGACACGAGTCACAGCGGCCCCTCGCGCGCGCCGCCACCGCGCCCGGCTCCGACACGGACAGCGCGCCGCGGACCAACAGGGTCAGTTGGTTCGCTGTACAATATACAGTACCTGGTGCCCCCCGGGCCCGGCGACACGAGTCACAGCGGCCCCTCGCGCGCGCCGCCACCGCGCCCGGCTCCGACACGGACAGCGCGCCGCGGACCAACAGGGTCAGTTGGTTCGCTGTACAATATACAGTACCTGGTGCCCCCCGGGCCCGGCGACACGAGTCACAGCGGCCCCTCGCGCGCGCCGCCACCGCGCCCGGCTCCGACACGGACAGCGCGCCGCGGACCAACAGGGTCAGTTGGTTCGCTGTACAATATACAGTACCTGGTGCCCCCCGGGCCCGGCGACACGAGTCACAGCGGCCCCTCGCGCGCGCCGCCACCGCGCCCGGCTCCGACACGGACAGCGCGCCGCGGACCAACAGGGTCAGTTGGTTCGCTGTACAATATACAGTACCTGGTGCCCCCCGGGCCCGGCGACACGAGTCACAGCGGCCCCTCGCGCGCGCCGCCACCGCGCCCGGCTCCGACACGGACAGCGCGCCGCGGACCAACAGGGTCAGTTGGTTCGCTGTACAATATACAGTACCTGGTGCCCCCCGGGCCCGGCGACACGAGTCACAGCGGCCCCTCGCGCGCGCCGCCACCGCGCCCGGCTCCGACACGGACAGCGCGCCGCGGACCAACAGGGTCAGTTGGTTCGCTGTACAATATACAGTACCTGGTGCCCCCCGGGCCCGGCGACACGAGTCACAGCGGCCCCTCGCGCGCGCCGCCACCGCGCCCGGCTCCGACACGGACAGCGCGCCGCGGACCAACAGGGTCAGTTGGTTCGCTGTACAATATACAGTACCTGGTGCCCCCCGGGCCCGGCGACACGAGTCACAGCGGCCCCTCGCGCGCGCCGCCACCGCGCCCGGCTCCGACACGGACAGCGCGCCGCGGACCAACAGGGTCAGTTGGTTCGCTGTACAATATACAGTACCTGGTGCCCCCCGGGCCCGGCGACACGAGTCACAGCGGCCCCTCGCGCGCGCCGCCACCGCGCCCGGCTCCGACACGGACAGCGCGCCGCGGACCAACAGGGTCAGTTGGTTCGCTGTACAATATACAGTACCTGGTGCCCCCCGGGCCCGGCGACACGAGTCACAGCGGCCCCTCGCGCGCGCCGCCACCGCGCCCGGCTCCGACACGGACAGCGCGCCGCGGACCAACAGGGTCAGTTGGTTCGCTGTACAATATACAGTACCTGGTGCCCCCCGGGCCCGGCGACACGAGTCACAGCGGCCCCTCGCGCGCGCCGCCACCGCGCCCGGCTCCGACACGGACAGCGCGCCGCGGACCAACAGGGTCAGTTGGTTCGCTGTACAATATACAGTACCTGGTGCCCCCCGGGCCCGGCGACACGAGTCACAGCGGCCCCTCGCGCGCGCCGCCACCGCGCCCGGCTCCGACACGGACAGCGCGCCGCGGACCAACAGGGTCAGTTGGTTCGCTGTACAATATACAGTACCTGGTGCCCCCCGGGCCCGGCGACACGAGTCACAGCGGCCCCTCGCGCGCGCCGCCACCGCGCCCGGCTCCGACACGGACAGCGCGCCGCGGACCAACAGGGTCAGTTGGTTCGCTGTACAATATACAGTACCTGGTGCCCCCCGGGCCCGGCGACACGAGTCACAGCGGCCCCTCGCGCGCGCCGCCACCGCGCCCGGCTCCGACACGGACAGCGCGCCGCGGACCAACAGGGTCAGTTGGTTCGCTGTACAATATACAGTACCTGGTGCCCCCCGGGCCCGGCGACACGAGTCACAGCGGCCCCTCGCGCGCGCCGCCACCGCGCCCGGCTCCGACACGGACAGCGCGCCGCGGACCAACAGGGTCAGTTGGTTCGCTGTACAATATACAGTACCTGGTGCCCCCCGGGCCCGGCGACACGAGTCACAGCGGCCCCTCGCGCGCGCCGCCACCGCGCCCGGCTCCGACACGGACAGCGCGCCGCGGACCAACAGGGTCAGTTGGTTCGCTGTACAATATACAGTACCTGGTGCCCCCCGGGCCCGGCGACACGAGTCACAGCGGCCCCTCGCGCGCGCCGCCACCGCGCCCGGCTCCGACACGGACAGCGCGCCGCGGACCAACAGGGTCAGTTGGTTCGCTGTACAATATACAGTACCTGGTGCCCCCCGGGCCCGGCGACACGAGTCACAGCGGCCCCTCGCGCGCGCCGCCACCGCGCCCGGCTCCGACACGGACAGCGCGCCGCGGACCAACAGGGTCAGTTGGTTCGCTGTACAATATACAGTACCTGGTGCCCCCCGGGCCCGGCGACACGAGTCACAGCGGCCCCTCGCGCGCGCCGCCACCGCGCCCGGCTCCGACACGGACAGCGCGCCGCGGACCAACAGGGTCAGTTGGTTCGCTGTACAATATACAGTACCTGGTGCCCCCCGGGCCCGGCGACACGAGTCACAGCGGCCCCTCGCGCGCGCCGCCACCGCGCCCGGCTCCGACACGGACAGCGCGCCGCGGACCAACAGGGTCAGTTGGTTCGCTGTACAATATACAGTACCTGGTGCCCCCCGGGCCCGGCGACACGAGTCACAGCGGCCCCTCGCGCGCGCCGCCACCGCGCCCGGCTCCGACACGGACAGCGCGCCGCGGACCAACAGGGTCAGTTGGTTCGCTGTACAATATACAGTACCTGGTGCCCCCCGGGCCCGGCGACACGAGTCACAGCGGCCCCTCGCGCGCGCCGCCACCGCGCCCGGCTCCGACACGGACAGCGCGCCGCGGACCAACAGGGTCAGTTGGTTCGCTGTACAATATACAGTACCTGGTGCCCCCCGGGCCCGGCGACACGAGTCACAGCGGCCCCTCGCGCGCGCCGCCACCGCGCCCGGCTCCGACACGGACAGCGCGCCGCGGACCAACAGGGTCAGTTGGTTCGCTGTACAATATACAGTACCTGGTGCCCCCCGGGCCCGGCGACACGAGTCACAGCGGCCCCTCGCGCGCGCCGCCACCGCGCCCGGCTCCGACACGGACAGCGCGCCGCGGACCAACAGGGTCAGTTGGTTCGCTGTACAATATACAGTACCTGGTGCCCCCCGGGCCCGGCGACACGAGTCACAGCGGCCCCTCGCGCGCGCCGCCACCGCGCCCGGCTCCGACACGGACAGCGCGCCGCGGACCAACAGGGTCAGTTGGTTCGCTGTACAATATACAGTACCTGGTGCCCCCCGGGCCCGGCGACACGAGTCACAGCGGCCCCTCGCGCGCGCCGCCACCGCGCCCGGCTCCGACACGGACAGCGCGCCGCGGACCAACAGGGTCAGTTGGTTCGCTGTACAATATACAGTACCTGGTGCCCCCCGGGCCCGGCGACACGAGTCACAGCGGCCCCTCGCGCGCGCCGCCACCGCGCCCGGCTCCGACACGGACAGCGCGCCGCGGACCAACAGGGTCAGTTGGTTCGCTGTACAATATACAGTACCTGGTGCCCCCCGGGCCCGGCGACACGAGTCACAGCGGCCCCTCGCGCGCGCCGCCACCGCGCCCGGCTCCGACACGGACAGCGCGCCGCGGACCAACAGGGTCAGTTGGTTCGCTGTACAATATACAGTACCTGGTGCCCCCCGGGCCCGGCGACACGAGTCACAGCGGCCCCTCGCGCGCGCCGCCACCGCGCCCGGCTCCGACACGGACAGCGCGCCGCGGACCAACAGGGTCAGTTGGTTCGCTGTACAATATACAGTACCTGGTGCCCCCCGGGCCCGGCGACACGAGTCACAGCGGCCCCTCGCGCGCGCCGCCACCGCGCCCGGCTCCGACACGGACAGCGCGCCGCGGACCAACAGGGTCAGTTGGTTCGCTGTACAATATACAGTACCTGGTGCCCCCCGGGCCCGGCGACACGAGTCACAGCGGCCCCTCGCGCGCGCCGCCACCGCGCCCGGCTCCGACACGGACAGCGCGCCGCGGACCAACAGGGTCAGTTGGTTCGCTGTACAATATACAGTACCTGGTGCCCCCCGGGCCCGGCGACACGAGTCACAGCGGCCCCTCGCGCGCGCCGCCACCGCGCCCGGCTCCGACACGGACAGCGCGCCGCGGACCAACAGGGTCAGTTGGTTCGCTGTACAATATACAGTACCTGGTGCCCCCCGGGCCCGGCGACACGAGTCACAGCGGCCCCTCGCGCGCGCCGCCACCGCGCCCGGCTCCGACACGGACAGCGCGCCGCGGACCAACAGGGTCAGTTGGTTCGCTGTACAATATACAGTACCTGGTGCCCCCCGGGCCCGGCGACACGAGTCACAGCGGCCCCTCGCGCGCGCCGCCACCGCGCCCGGCTCCGACACGGACAGCGCGCCGCGGACCAACAGGGTCAGTTGGTTCGCTGTACAATATACAGTACCTGGTGCCCCCCGGGCCCGGCGACACGAGTCACAGCGGCCCCTCGCGCGCGCCGCCACCGCGCCCGGCTCCGACACGGACAGCGCGCCGCGGACCAACAGGGTCAGTTGGTTCGCTGTACAATATACAGTACCTGGTGCCCCCCGGGCCCGGCGACACGAGTCACAGCGGCCCCTCGCGCGCGCCGCCACCGCGCCCGGCTCCGACACGGACAGCGCGCCGCGGACCAACAGGGTCAGTTGGTTCGCTGTACAATATACAGTACCTGGTGCCCCCCGGGCCCGGCGACACGAGTCACAGCGGCCCCTCGCGCGCGCCGCCACCGCGCCCGGCTCCGACACGGACAGCGCGCCGCGGACCAACAGGGTCAGTTGGTTCGCTGTACAATATACAGTACCTGGTGCCCCCCGGGCCCGGCGACACGAGTCACAGCGGCCCCTCGCGCGCGCCGCCACCGCGCCCGGCTCCGACACGGACAGCGCGCCGCGGACCAACAGGGTCAGTTGGTTCGCTGTACAATATACAGTACCTGGTGCCCCCCGGGCCCGGCGACACGAGTCACAGCGGCCCCTCGCGCGCGCCGCCACCGCGCCCGGCTCCGACACGGACAGCGCGCCGCGGACCAACAGGGTCAGTTGGTTCGCTGTACAATATACAGTACCTGGTGCCCCCCGGGCCCGGCGACACGAGTCACAGCGGCCCCTCGCGCGCGCCGCCACCGCGCCCGGCTCCGACACGGACAGCGCGCCGCGGACCAACAGGGTCAGTTGGTTCGCTGTACAATATACAGTACCTGGTGCCCCCCGGGCCCGGCGACACGAGTCACAGCGGCCCCTCGCGCGCGCCGCCACCGCGCCCGGCTCCGACACGGACAGCGCGCCGCGGACCAACAGGGTCAGTTGGTTCGCTGTACAATATACAGTACCTGGTGCCCCCCGGGCCCGGCGACACGAGTCACAGCGGCCCCTCGCGCGCGCCGCCACCGCGCCCGGCTCCGACACGGACAGCGCGCCGCGGACCAACAGGGTCAGTTGGTTCGCTGTACAATATACAGTACCTGGTGCCCCCCGGGCCCGGCGACACGAGTCACAGCGGCCCCTCGCGCGCGCCGCCACCGCGCCCGGCTCCGACACGGACAGCGCGCCGCGGACCAACAGGGTCAGTTGGTTCGCTGTACAATATACAGTACCTGGTGCCCCCCGGGCCCGGCGACACGAGTCACAGCGGCCCCTCGCGCGCGCCGCCACCGCGCCCGGCTCCGACACGGACAGCGCGCCGCGGACCAACAGGGTCAGTTGGTTCGCTGTACAATATACAGTACCTGGTGCCCCCCGGGCCCGGCGACACGAGTCACAGCGGCCCCTCGCGCGCGCCGCCACCGCGCCCGGCTCCGACACGGACAGCGCGCCGCGGACCAACAGGGTCAGTTGGTTCGCTGTACAATATACAGTACCTGGTGCCCCCCGGGCCCGGCGACACGAGTCACAGCGGCCCCTCGCGCGCGCCGCCACCGCGCCCGGCTCCGACACGGACAGCGCGCCGCGGACCAACAGGGTCAGTTGGTTCGCTGTACAATATACAGTACCTGGTGCCCCCCGGGCCCGGCGACACGAGTCACAGCGGCCCCTCGCGCGCGCCGCCACCGCGCCCGGCTCCGACACGGACAGCGCGCCGCGGACCAACAGGGTCAGTTGGTTCGCTGTACAATATACAGTACCTGGTGCCCCCCGGGCCCGGCGACACGAGTCACAGCGGCCCCTCGCGCGCGCCGCCACCGCGCCCGGCTCCGACACGGACAGCGCGCCGCGGACCAACAGGGTCAGTTGGTTCGCTGTACAATATACAGTACCTGGTGCCCCCCGGGCCCGGCGACACGAGTCACAGCGGCCCCTCGCGCGCGCCGCCACCGCGCCCGGCTCCGACACGGACAGCGCGCCGCGGACCAACAGGGTCAGTTGGTTCGCTGTACAATATACAGTACCTGGTGCCCCCCGGGCCCGGCGACACGAGTCACAGCGGCCCCTCGCGCGCGCCGCCACCGCGCCCGGCTCCGACACGGACAGCGCGCCGCGGACCAACAGGGTCAGTTGGTTCGCTGTACAATATACAGTACCTGGTGCCCCCCGGGCCCGGCGACACGAGTCACAGCGGCCCCTCGCGCGCGCCGCCACCGCGCCCGGCTCCGACACGGACAGCGCGCCGCGGACCAACAGGGTCAGTTGGTTCGCTGTACAATATAAAAACAACAATACATAACATACTAAAAAAAGCCTTTACTATATTAGATGATTTATACAGCGTCAGGAGGCAACCTATGCCTACACTTAACGGGATGCTGTTGCGCCTGCGACATTGTTTGAGATGGAATAGGCTTGCCCAGCACCTAAACCATCCTCTCAGCTTGATCAGCCGCCCACAGGAGAGACGACGTCGATACGTGTGGAGCTGACTAAGCTGCGGGTTTCCTCACGATGTTTTCCTTCACCGTTAAGAGCTCGTGTTATATATATTATACATAACAGTATCACGACTATATCCCCAAGGCGCGGTGGACATTAGCAGTCTTCACCCGCACAATCTATCGCGAGTGATACAGGGGATCGCGCGCGAAAGATCGCGTAGCTTCAAACTTCAAAAAAATTATCACTCGCGATTGCGCGTACAGGTTTTCCCGCACGATTGCGTTTTGACAAGAACTAACGATTAATCGCGCGCGAACCACCTTAAGATCCTTAGAACTAGTTTTAGTGTACTCTCTTTTTCTAAAGGGTCTTTCATTTTAAACTACACAAACTGATAGGACCTCATTTTTGGGTTGTAAATAGACGTTTGACCGTATCAATTCAATTACTAAGTCCATTTAAGTTTTTACTACAAAATAAATCATTTATTGTTTTTTTTCAATTGTTGCATAATGGTTTTCAAGGAGAAGAGACGTTCCACCAATCGCAGCGCAGCTACATCCACGAATGGACTAAGTTATACAAGAAGCAACAATCAATTGAAAAAAATAGTTTTATCGATTTTCTCGGGATTTTCATAACTAAACAAAAAAAATCATTACATAAATATTTTTTTATTTATTTTTTGAACTCAATTCTTGAATAAAGTTAGTATAAAATGAAAGACCTTATATATAAATATGTTTGACTGTATGTGTTTGTTACTAACCCTGTGTGCAAGCAGCCAGCAACAACTGTTGTAGATCTGGCGCGGGCTCCTCCGGCGCCGCGCCGCGCGGGCGCAGCTCGAGCGACACATCTGTAATGTTACTGTGTCAGCGGGGTACAATGATGATGATTTATCACACTCATATATTATAGCTGAAAGTTTGTGAGTTTGTTTGAATGTCTTTGTAAGGATCAGGCTCAAACGACGAAACAGTTAACAATGAAATTTGGTAAGGTGAAAGGTATAACTCCAGAATAGCATATAGGCTACTTTTTATCCCGAAAAACGTTCCTGAAAACCAAAAAATATGTAAAGGACAACGGAAATTCATACTATCATACCATAGTAATATTATAAATGTGAAAGTAACTCTGTCTGTTTGTTACCTTTTCACGCCTAAATCACTAAACAGATTATGCTGAAATATAACATGGATAAAGATTATGTCTCAGGGACGGACATAGGCTACTTTTAAATAATATGAAACTCACCGACTTGCCCCAAGGCCTCGGCGACGGCCAGCTCGGCCACCTGCGCGTAGTGCCGCGGCGGGAGCCCGAGCAGCTCGCCGGCCACCAGCGCCTTGGCGCGCAGGCAGCGGGAGATGCCCGCGTCCAGGCGGCGGAGACGTTCTAAGGATATTCAAAGTCAACTCAAACTCAAAGAGCATGTGGCGACCTCTATCTACCATCGCCTGAACTACAAGCTGAATCAAAAAGCTGAACTTCAAGAGATATCAATTACAGCGACGTACTTCGGAGCTGTGCCACTAGATGGCGCTGGAAACACGCAAAAAGTATTGAAAGCCTTCATCGCGCAAGCAACATTTCTGAGCACATACAACCTATATAGAACTTTCCGACTATAACTGTCGGCCGAACAGACCCTAAGGTAAGTGTGCCAGTTGGGCAAACCTTAGCGAAGCGAGTACTCCCTCTTTGCCATAGATTGGGGGAATACCATCTACCCCCAAAAGCATTTATTCAGTAGTTTTTAAACAGGTTCACGGCTGTATCCCCAAGGTGCGGTAGACATTCTCTCAGATCTTCTTTTTATGTTACTTATTCCAGATCCTTTGAAGATGTCTAAGGGGACTAAATTCTTTCTAACCAACATAAACGTTATTCTATACGTTAAAATATATCATATTACCTTGGTTGGAGAGTGCGGTGAGTGCCGTGCGGGGCTGCGGCGCGGACACGACGAGCGCGGCGCGGGGCTCCAGCGCGGGCGCGGGGCAGGCCGCGTGCGTGCTGATGCGACCTACTGTCGGCCGTCGGACGCTGGGGGAATTACAATCAATTAAAAAAACTAAAATTAATAATAGATGCTCCAAATGAGGACATCACTAGCGGTCACTCCCATCCCTACGGACTCTCGTCGCGACTCTAATTTATTTTCATTCACCGAAAAAAATGCCAGTAGGAACTCTCACACGGTGAAGGAAAACATCGTTAGGAAACCGGCATGTCGTAGAACCTACGAAGTTCGAAAACATGTGTCAAGTGCACGAAAGTAGCTTCTTTGAGACGCACTTATAATCCTTTCACCACACTGGTTTGACAGAACTGGTGAAACGTAAATAATTAAAAAGTAAAAATAATTTTAATTCGCTCGCCGGTCGCCGACCGAGGCACACGCTTACACGCTTTCAAATAGTAGCCGTAGTTCTGATAAGTAAGTTCGTATGAGTCAGCGGCCAACTCTGTTGACGGAGTTTTTAGGCCGCCTTAAGGCCTCCGTCATGGCTGAGCGACTTAATAGCCGGCACAGATGTGACGTGCCCTCCGAAGCACGGAAGCACTCAATTGATAATGCCACTAGCTATCACCTCATGTCGCTAAGTTGAGTCATATTGATTGTGAAAACTTAAGAATTTAGTATAGCAGTACTAAGCACAACGGATCTTTAGCTCTCTGAAGTTAGGTGCGATAGACGATTGCGCAGGTTCGGTAGAGTAAGCGAGATAGCACTATTTCAGGCGTCATCAAAAATGGGTTCTGCGCAGCTACTTCAGAGAGCTAAAGAACGATTGTGCGTATTATTAACATTCAGTAATAATTCCCGAATTTTCTAAAAGAATCTTTTCAAAAATGAATCAGCCAAATCAGTCTAACTGTTCTCAAATAATACTCATATCAATTACCTATTACTACCACTTAATTTTCATAAATAATATTAAACTCACCAATGTTTCTCCTCCTTGTCAACTCCCTCTTCCTTCTCAATCCTTTCCTCACTTCCCTTCTCTCTCTCCGCGCTTCCTTTCTCCCTCTCGCCGGCCTTCTCATCCAGTTCCACAGATGCTCTATCCCGCTCGCTCTCGCGCTCGTCCAGGCGCTCGGTGGATGCTCTGTCTCGCTCGCTCTCACGTTCGGATAAACGTTCGGTGTCGTCTTCGACGGTCGAGTTCGACTTTTCGGATGCGTCCGATGGATTTCGTGAAACATTTATTCCTGAAATAAATAATAACATGTGATATGTTGAAACAGGAGTCTCTTCGAGGCACACTTGATATTAAATACCGCACTATTTAGAGAATACGTACCTATCGGAGACACAAAAATTAAAATTAAAATATTTTATCGTTTCCTTGAAACTTTAGACTCACTGTTTACAGAAAAAATAATAGAATTATTTTCTAATAATTAAAAAAATTATGTAATTTGCTTTTGCATGTAACAATGACGAGTTTTATAACCACTTACAGTACGCACAACCAATTTTTAGCTCTCTGAAGTGGCGCAGAACCCATTTTTGATGACGCCTAAAAGACGAAGACAGCGTTAGTATAGCTGCCTCGCTCACTCGCTAGGTTTGCTGCATCGTGCTATCTCGCCTACTCGTTTAGTGCACCTAACTTCAGAGAGTCAAAGAACTGTTGTGCGTATACATAATATAATAAGTAATTTGATGTACTGATGTTATACCTGAGTCGTCGGTGGAGCGGCTGGCTTGATGTGACGGCGTGATGTTCGGTTTCAGTTCTGTCAACTTTGCTAAAGGCGCTTCTTGGATATGCTTCACCCATCTGTAGATAAGATATTATTTAAGACTAGCTGCGCTCCCGCGGTGTGACCCGCGGTCCCTCGGGATTTTTTCATTTTTTCGGGATAAAAGGTAGTCCTTCCCTGGGATACAACCTTTAACTATGCCAAATTTCAGCTTAATCTGTTCAGCGGTTTGGGCGTGAAAGCGTAACAAACAGACAGACAGACAGACAGAGTTACTTTCACATTTATAATATTAGTATGGATAAGATTATTTATTTCATACCACCGGCGCTTGCCGGTGGTATGGTAAATTTGAGCGAAGCCGCGGGCTTCCGCGGCTTCGCTCAAATTTACCCTTTTCACCCCATAGGGGTAGAATTTCTTACCCTACATTATAAAAGGAATGTACCCTAAAAGTTTCATGTTTCTTGAACTAACGGTTTAGGCTGTAGGCTAATAAAAGAATCTTACGTGTGTAAACTCACGTGGACTATTCAAATAAAAAGTGCCCTTCTGATTGGATTACAATATGAACCTTATAGTTATTGACATAAGGTATAAACTCACGTGGCATATTCCGATGCAGAATTTGCGGAAAGTTCATGCATTTGTACTCCATTGATGTTCATCAGGAAGAATGTGTTGCGCACCGCCGCGTTCGGACGAAACAGGACCTTATCCCTGTTCAAATAAATACCAACTTAGAGTGTCATCTTTAATCTTTGAGAGATATGAACGAGAGAAAGAACTACATATTTTGATTCAGCTATTTGAGCTCAAACAATTTTGGGACGGCGATATTTTTGAGATGCATTTTTTAAGTATTTTTTTTATTTTACATTTGAAACGACTTAATAAAGCGGAGGGTTTTTATTTCGTCGATTTTTTATCATTAATGAAAGCGCAATTTAATTTCTTATGTGGCGCCATCTAGTATTAGCTTACCATTTGATGAGCGGCGAAAGGTTCTGCTGTTGCGAAGGCTGCGCTATCGGCTTCAACACAAACTTGTCTCCTTCACGCTGGATCAGGACCAAGCAGTCTTCGAGCATGAGAGCCTGGAACAACATTTGTTTTTTACATTTAGCTCCGTGACTATATCACATATAGCGATGAAATATATGTCATCTGGTAGAGAATATAATAAGCTATTAATTCATAATAGTTTTATGTAAATCTGATAAGTAGTTTTTATGTTAAGCGAGCTCAAAGTTTGCAAATATTGTTGATCGCGAAATATCAGCCGAATGGAGCGAAATAGAAGGGTTTTATATCCCTCAACTCAGCAAACCGTTTTCCAAGGTGCGTTTAATGATGGTCCTCCCCTTCCTAGAGTCTACCAACAGATGGCGCTGTTATAAACTCTACCTGTGTTCGTTCTACGCGGTCATGATGTTTTTTGAAGTGAAAACTTCTTTAGCCGCGGTAGGCATTTTTCAGATGGGGAAAAACATCAAACTCAGTCACGTGACTGTTACCGTGTTAAGACACCATCCTCTCATTGATAGGAACCGTAATTTCGTTACATATTGTATCTTCACAATGGTCTATCTGTGAGAGTGGCCGCCTCGGGTGAGACTGCCCCGAGTTCTAATCCCAGCGGCATAGTAATTCTTTGCACTTAATTTTTTTTGTACTTTTTTAATTTTAGAACCTTAACGAAACCTCGTTCTACTTTTCACTTGTTTTTCACAATTGACCTACCAGCACATGTATCTTCTTGTTGGAGTCGTTCCTGATGGCCAGCTCCCCCTCCAAGGTGAGCGCGTGCCCCGCGAGGTCGAGCCGCCGGAGCTCCTCCCACTCGCCCCCGCCCGCGGCCCCCGCCCCGCCCGGCGCGCGGACCTCCAGCTTGGACTGGATGCTGCGCAGTCTGTGGGGAGAGGTCAACCAAATTTATTTAAATTACATTATACAAGGTGTAAAAAGACGTCTACCGAAGAAAGGGGTAGGTACAGCATCCCAACACACAACTAAATCCAAAAGGATTTTCCGAAAAAATCATTAATCCGGAGAAAACAGCGTTTGAAGATTACTGTTTGCGTATGTACTGGGCGCGTTGTTTTACGTAGATTGCTGGATTTTGAGTTTTAACTGTTTTTTTCTTTTATAAACAAAATTATTAGGTAGGTATGGTTTTATTATATTTTACTAGTAAATAACCGAAAATAACATAAAATTACGTTTTTTTCGCTAAATATATTTAGAATCATGATCTGATTGCAACCTCTCAGTTTTCTGAAGTAGCCTTTTTACACCCTGTATGTTATTTTTCACAATAATTGTTGCTTTGTAATATTTCTAAAATCTATCAACAGATGGCGCTGTAGCCAACTCTACCTGTGTTCGTTCTCCGCGGTCCGGATGGCGGTGTCGACTCCGTGTAGAACGTCCTTAGCGACGCCTAAGGCCTTCTGCACACGCTCCGCTTCGCTGCTGTCTTCGGTTTCTAACGTCTTTAGCACGCTTTCTAATAGTAGCTGGTATTTTGTTAATCTGTGGAGAAATATTTGACTGATTATTTAAAGGTAGGGAAATAACTCAATGGATTATATTGGAAATGTTTGATTTCAATGGGTTACTGTACTGTTATTTACTGTGAAGTTCCGATGAAAACCTCCTGACTCCATCACCAGAACACTGTGACTTTGAATATCTTTTTGAAGTGAAAACTTCTTTAGGTACATTGGGCATTTTTGATGAGATGAGAATAAGTTCTTGGATTCGCCTGACCGACACCTACCAGTAGTGCCATTTAGTTCTGTACTAGGTAAACTTTTACGGCAATATTTTACATTTCTAAAAGCTCATCAGGTAAACAGGTGAATAAAAATGCATAAAAATTTCAAGTTTTCACTTCTCTCGGCACTCCCGGGAGTGCCACGGTTTTTTTTTTTCATATGTGGAATCGATGGAGTCTTTTCACAATTCATTTGTAATGTCCTCCACACTCGTACCAGCTTTCAGCTTAAGCGACTCTACCTGTCCTGCTTCAACTCATGCACTATATCCTCTGTCCTGCTCAATAAGACCCACCTTTGCCACACACACGCCAGCAGATCTCTGAGCTGTAATCTCCCGCACAACGGCAACTGTTCCCTCGCAGCTAAAAACTGATGTAGTTCCTTATTCTTCCGACGTCGCTCGCGCAACGCTTCGAGCGCCATCCGCTGTCCGCGGCAGAAACGGGAAAGTGTTGACGCGTAGCCGACGTCACCCAACTGTGAAAGATTCAATTCGATTCAATTCAATTTATTTATTGCTTGTGAACCTACCTAGATTTGATAAATTTTGAAATAAGTAAATTTGATGAATTTTGTACAAAATTATTGTCATACATCATTTTATACTGCACGGGGCAGTATAAAATGAAATTGTCCAAGTAACATATTAAATTAAGCTCTTCTATGGTGCTATTTTGCGCACCTTTGTTACCTCATAATACATTCCAGCCACCACCTTGCTTCACACTTCATATTCGAGGATCGTTCTTACGAACGAACACAGATAAACTTTCAGCTTTCTCTCTATTCAATTGATTTGTACAGCTATAATGCTGCTGGAGCAAATGCTGACCTTTTGTTGTTATTTTGTCTGATTTTGTAACTGGTGTAAAATACTCACAGTATTAAGCATAGCGTCAGCCACAGCGCGTACGTCAACTAAAGGCGCGTCCACATCACTCCGCAGCGCCCTCAGCTCCGTATATAGCCGCACATGCCTCTCCCTCACAGAGGGGAGGTTGGGGAACAATGCACGAAGTTCTTCAGGGGAGAGTAGGGTAGGCTGGCTTTCCAACGGACGAAGGAAGACGCGATTGAGGACCTTTAGCCAACGGACGTGTGAGCCCTCTGATACGATTAGTTCTGGAGGAAAAAAAACAATGAGATGACTTTTTTAAGAAAAAAATTAGAAATTAGTTTAAACCTGTTCTCATCACACTGGTTTTCTAATTTACAAACACAAGGTTGATTTTTAATGTAGATTTAGACTAGTATTAAGGTGACAAGGCATCCCAAAAACAACACCCAGGTGGGATTTAAACCCACCACCTCGCTGATTTGTGACGTCGCTCCACACACTGAGCTAATAGCCAATCGATGCAAAGGTTGGAAGGATGACGCATTTTGTGGGAGAGACAGCTTTTCGCTGATTTTTTTTTTTTTTTTATTTTTTTTATTTATTTTAGGAAGACCATCAGCACATAAAAATACAATAGAAACTATTATAGGTTACTACGAGGCCATTTAAAGGTCTCCACTTATAGTGACAAAGTAGATAACAAAAAGACAACAAAAAAGTTCACAACTTTACTAAATATCGAGATCGAGATATTTGTATTGTAATCATTCACACTCGCTATAAATTCAAAATTAGACATTCCTCAACGGTAATATCGATCGAAGAATGACAGGTTTAGAACAGGAAACAGGTTTAAACTCTTTACAGATATTATCTACCATCGTTCATCAGTGGGTTCAAATCCCGGGTATGAAGATTGATCAATTTAATTATTTTATTCCATGTAACATAAGTTTTAAAGAGCAAAGTAATGTAGCTAATCAGTGTCAAGTCCTCACCGTGTATAACCTCCTGCCGTTTCCTGAGTCGTGCAGACAACGAGATGGAACTGAGGACATGTGGGGAGATGCTCTCGGCCCACTGCGCCGCCAACTGCTCGTCTTCATCCGATAGGTCTGATTGAGACGCTGAAGAGAAGGGGTTTTCAATAACAAGATAGTTAGTAAGTAGTATCTTACACATTTTATATTTTCAAGGCAGAATTTCTCCTAAAGAGCATTCACGGAAGAATTTCAACCGATACGATTTAGTATCGCACGACTTTCGACTCCTCGACCGGTAACTGGCATCGGCTTAGAACGAGACAAATATTGCATCGTGTACCTATACAGGGTGTAAAAAGACGTCTACCGAAGCCGAAAGAGGTAGGTACAGCATCCCAACAAACAACCAAATCTAAAAGGATTTTACGAAAAAATAATTATATCCGGAGAAAACAGCGTTTGAAGATTACTGTTTGCGTATGTACTGCCTGTACTGGGCGCGTTTTTATACGTAGATTGCTGGATTTTGAGTTTTAATAGTTTTTCTCTTTTATAAATGCAATTATGGTCTGATTGAAACCCCTCAGTTTTCGGTAGCAGTCTTTTTACACCCTGTATACTCTTGAATCTATTAGGAGTGATGTATGAACGGGTCCGAATACATACATCAAACTGTAGTCTCCGTGATGCGTTTAACAGGCATACAAGAAACAGTATTATCCTTTGAAAATCAATGGAAAATTTTGAGAATTTTAGGGAGACCTTTGCCCAGGGAACATTAGGTTCAAAGAATGTATTTACCTTGCTGTTCCGCAGCAACGGTGTTGCTCTCATTGCTCCTGGAAGATAAGCTGGAACTGCTGGAGCTGCCGGACGGAGCTGTAGCAGACCCTGGCTCCAGATCACTGTGGAAACAAAGAGTTCGTTGAAAAGGAGTTTTTAGAATAGAATAGAATAACGTTTTATTTTCTCCACATCATATACAACAGTTACACAATAGGTACTTAAATCTACACAATTTTATGTGGGTGACAATACGGCTACCCCTCAGCATTTGCTCCAACAGCTCGAGAGTGTTGGAGCGCTGGTTTTCAGCGGCGCCATACCCGTTGTGGCGCAGCACTTGCTGCGTCACGCGTCTTATTGCATAATTATTTTGTGGAGGCTACCTTTCAAAGAGGCTCCTTTCGTGCACTTCACTCATGAATTCCATTGGAGTTTTGAAAGGACAAGCCGCCATGTTTTTTCAATTGACTCAAATTGACGTGACATATATAATTATTTGAAGAAAGATTTGAAGTGAAGTGAGAGAGAAGAAGAAGACTAAGCTAAGATGTTACTGATTGGGCAGTATAGTCGCTCAGCTACTAAGCCCTTTTCTTTTTATTGTTAAATAAAAATAAAATAAAATAAATAATGTTTTCGAAGTTCTTTTTCGGATACAAAATGTATAGTGTCATAGATGTTTTGTATATTTCTGTAGTAGCTTTAGTAATAAGCTTTTCACTATCGCCACTGCAAGGTTAGCTGTAAATTCAATTCAATTCATTTATGAAATTCAGATAACAAGACTCGAATTGAAGATCAATTATTATTGTGCGAAGGAAATCTACCAGACGTGAAACCCACAGAGAGTTTAGTATCGGTCACTTTAATGGAGCAGCAACCAACTGCCTATCAAAACAAAGTTAATGCAAGCCATATTGATGTAGTATTACCAATTTAAACTCTGTAAACATGTGCTCTAAATACTGACAATCAATAAATGGCTCCTAGAGAACTATTTATAATCCGTTTACATTTAGTGCAAAATGTATTACAAAATGTATTGCAAATGTACTCCCCAACTGGGGGGTTATTCGCCTTTGTTTTTTCGTTCGTTTGATGATTATTCGGATGCTTCTTACTATGAGCTACATTGATCAACGTTAATACACGATCTTAACCTAGGACCACATATTCCAAACCGATAAATTGGCCCTTCAAGTCAGAAATCGTAGTAAGAAACATCCGAATATTCGTCAAACGAACGAAAATAAGAACGGGAATACGGCCCCTGGTCATCTTTGTATTTAGATATAAGAAATCTCCTAAACTACTATTTTAGCTCCTTCACGCTAAAACGGCTAAACGGATTGGAATGATGCTAGCTAAATACCCATATTTATAAAAAACTGAGAATCATTAATATGAATGGATAATAATAAATCATTTAAGTTATAAATAAGTTGTTGATAGAGAAATAGTTTAATAGTTAGTATTGAAATTGGCCCAAAATATCTTTTGTATGTGCAATGCAATCGCCCGGGACTCGACCGGAAGTTTACATCCAAACATCGCATTATAAAATAGCGCAAAATCCGGCTTCAGTTATGAAACGTGTTTATTTATTCACGTACTAATTTGTTAAAAAATGAATTGAGACATGCTTTTGACTTCATTTTGAAGTGATTATTTAAAAAAACCCACAACAGTTGAACAGTTTTATAGAACAAACAAATCAGTCTAATAAAAAAATATTGAAGTTTGTTTCAGGCATTGAATTCGGAAACCTAACGCATTTTCTTACATAGGGCGTGTACGGTGCGTGTGAAATGTGCGTGCATTAATACGAAATGCAGCGTGTACGGTACGGCGAGTACGTTGCTGACATATTATGCTTTCACAGTCTCCAACAATATGTTTAAACATTTTTAAATATGCCGTTACGCCGCCCAAATGAGGCAAGATACGCTTATCTGTGGTATGAGATAATTTTGTTATGACAAACTACATTACTAATTGCTTCACACAGACAGGTTGTCGCCAAGTGGATCTCGACATGTATGTTAGTGTACCTTTTAAAATATAAAAAGAACCGACATCAATGTTCATATACTTAATAATTACGTTTTTATACTAAAAAGAAAACCGACTTCAATGTTTGACTCGAAACGCGGTGTGACTCAGGGCGTCAAGCTGTCGATTCGATTTCTATTTGTGACATGGCTAGGAGGGATGGTGTTTAGAGTTTTACGGGGAAACTTTCAATCCCTCAGGAATAAAATTTATATGGGACCACCTCTGGAGTATACCCTATCAAACATGAAAAGAATTTTGCAAATCGGTCAACAAATGGCGGAGCAATCGCGTAACAAGATACAAAAAAAAAAAAAAAAAACATACAGACGAATTGAGGACCTCCTCCTTTTTTGAAGTCGGTTGAAAGTAATGATCTAACTCTGTTCATAGACAAATAAGTTAAAAATATGCGGAATTGAATATGTCCTCCATTATTTTAATTTGTTTAAAAATGGTTAACTTATAGAAGAATATTCTCTTATGATATCACAATAAACGGAAAAATATACTATTCTCTTATACATACAACTTCTAATTCGACAGAAAACTTTTAAAGTTATAGACAATTCCTGAAATATTATTGTGATTTCCCGCGTATTTGGAAAAAGTGAACAAAAATTAAAATAAATTACCCTGCTATACCTTAAATACGTTCGTTTCTTTCCATCCAAAGGTTGTCTGGAATAAATCGCTTCTAAGCGATAAGACCGCCCATTGTACATTATCTCATTAGGTTATATTAGTTCTTATGTTGTTGTGTAATTATTGTGTACAATAAAGACTTTTTCATTCATTCATTCATAATAGTTATTAGAGTGATGGAATTTCTATATAAGCTTTCTGAGAATCCATTTAAAAAATCATTTCATACAGGTCACCTCCCTAGGGCCTCTTAAATTAATTAAATAATCCCAGGGTACGGTGGGTAATGGATGAATGGAATTATATTTAAAATCCAATTATGCGCATTGCTGGATTATAAGACGATTTGGAAGATCGTTGGTTCAAAGCCGAGCTATAAAATACTCTTGCGTGAGTATACCTACATAAAAATACGATTGACATAATACATTTTTAAGTCAGTTAAAGCAGGTAGCCAAGTGTTACCGTCTGCCACCTTGTGGGGGCAGTTTGAGGGGCAGACGGTAATAATTCAATAAAAAGTTTTTGAACACAACACTAATAAGTTACAGATAAAAATGGAGTCCACACTTCGAACCAGTTGAAACCTGTCCAACCATCACAATCGCTCGATCTTCGTGGATAGACTATTTTTTTTTCTTTTTTTAATGATGAATAGGTCGTCTCTTGACCTTGAAACTTACACAGGCAAGAGTGAGGTCTACGATGGAGCGAGCCTACACAGAAGGTGCCTATTAACTCTCTTCTTAAAAACAACAGGGCTAAATTCCCCACCTAAGCAGAGACAATCTGCCCACAGAGAGCGAGACAGTCCTCAACTAGTTGTTCAAAGTGTGGACTCCATTCATGTCGGACGTGCACTTAGGTTAATACCTTCTATAAGGAATTCTGTGAATACCTTTCAGACAGCGTTCTTCTGGACAACATGGCTACCGTCGGCGGCTGTCTTCCCGCCGGTAACGAGATGTTGCGCGACACGCGCGGTGGCGCTGGTGTCGCCATTACACTTTATTTCACTTTTCTACTTCACTCACAAAACTTAGAAGCCTCTTTATTGCAAAATCTTTTCACCACACTGACTTAACTTTTTTTCAGCACTCTGTCTCTCTCTTTGAGGTTGGTCTCTCTATTGCAAAGAAGACATCTTTGACAGTTTGACAGATGTCACTTTCTAATGGGTCATTGGATTCCTGAGGTCAGTTAAGGGTTAAATTGTGTAATTTGAAAAACCAATTCTTTTGGTTTTATACTAAATATAAATTTAAATTTAAAAAAAAAAATTTTTTTTTAGACGTGCAGTTTATTATTCGCATTTTATTTAGTTTTTAAACTAGCTTCTGTTCGCAAGCTTCGCTTTCGTGGTACTTAGGTAAGTCCCGATATTTTGAGTAGCCTATAGTGCTATATTTTCTAAATATATATTGCGAACTAATTTGATCTTTATCATAAACGAAAATAAAACAATTCCGGGGCATAAACTTGAGGGAACCTTGACATGAAAAAAATTGTCAACCTTTTACATTGACCTCTGGCATAAAAAGTTTTTAAGTCAAGTCAACCTTTTATTGACATTCCAACAAATTAATGTACAACGTACTCAAGTCATGTGCTTTTTCAACGCTATGTTTTATTCAGTCGGCCCTGTCACGTGTGAAATATTGCCGCCATCTTAGTACCGTGTTGCTAAATGCATAGAGCCTAAATGTAATGCTAATGAGTACTAGGCCTAGTTTTTCTTTAAGATTTAATAATCCTATAATTATAAGACAAAGTTGGTACTTATGTTTGTTTTTCAACCGCGCTTTAAGCCGTGGGCAGAATTGGATGAAAAAATTAGAAAAAAATTAATTACGCCTAAACCACTGAATCAATTTTGATGCATTAGCATATAGGCTATTCAAAATGTTGGTGACACGTGAGAACAGACGCAGAAGCTAGTGCAATTTAAAAACATAGACATCTTCAATGGAATTTAAGTTTCTGATAAAAAAACATAATGTATTTTTTACCTAGGATACAGACGATCATGTTGCATGATCTGATTTAAATGTTTTTTTTTTCTTTCCTTATTAGTAGTTCAATCTCGCAAAAATTTGTTCTAAGTTGCATATTAAGGTCATGTTTGTAAAGACTTTTGGAAATAAATAAATATATTATTATTATGTTTTTGCTATTAAAATCTTTAATATTTAAGTTTTTGTTTTATCCCCAGAACTATAACTTTCTTAGCAATTAAGCCACTTATTTAAAGTCATTACTTTCCATAATTTAAAGCAAATTTTTGTTGACTTTCACTTTGTTTTGTAGATTCAACTGTGACTTTATCACATTTATAATTAAGAATTCTTACAATAAGTAAATTAATGATACTACACAATGAAATTATTGTGTACGTAAATAAGAATTAGTAAATTGAAACTATTAATTTGGTTGTAATGTAAATACAGAAAATAACTATAATTTTTTTTCGTTATAAAAATGTTTTTTGTGAAAAAAAAATGATTTTGATCTGTAACTCACACTGTTTTGCCAAAGTTGGTATTTTCTTATGGATTTCCTAAATTAACAAAATTAACTTTAAGAGTTTTCATGAAAAACACACTGTTTATTACCAGATTTGATGTTTTAATAGATTTTATAGAAAGACAAACCAAAAATTCACTTTATCCAAACATAATTCCAACTATCATTATTTCAACAAACCCGACCACAGATAACGAAACTTCGAATTTCAAAACGCGTTCGAAAATTGAACGCGTCCGCCGCGAGATCCGGCGCGCTTCAACTAACAGCTAGATAAGAACTTCCTCATGCATTCTGCTCGCCTGGTACTATGGCTACGTGATTCACTGGGCATGCGTCGATTTAACCATTTATGTAAAAAAAAAGTAAAAACATAAGTAATTTAAAAAAAAATGAATCTAGATCTTGCCTTAGCTGACATCAAAACCTGAAATACATTTTTTTTTTAATGTAATAATAGGAAAAAAATATTGATTTTTGTTTTTTGTAAATCTATAAGTTCAAGGGTTTCATCATAAACCTGGGGATGATTCCCGCCTAAAATGTGGTGCATAATCTATTCTCTATGTTTTTTCCACACATTATGTAAATATTTTCTTTGGCTCTCCTTCCACATTCCTATTTCCATCGACCACATTATTATTCTTTATTTATTGATTTATTAAATATTGCTGAATTTTCAATGTGAAAATCCTAAGGTTAGATATAAATGCGTATTTTTATTTGTGTTATACATTATGGCCGTTATTAATAAACGCGTTGTTAAGTTACGCCAGGTCTAAACTCCAAAAAATGTATGGTTACTCCTACGCTACACCCGGCGTAACTTTACTCCACGTTTATTGATAATGGCTTATGATTACCCAAACAAACGTCCAACTACGCCATAGATTTGATGTCGTGATACCCAACATACATCTTAGGAAGACTTTCTGTCAGTAGGCGGAAAACATTTTCGTTTCTTGTTTTTTCCCAGGGGCCGTATTCCCGTTCTTATTTTCGTTCGTTTGATGAATTCGTTCGTTGATCTTATCGACTGAATACAATGTTGCTCGTAGTAAGAAGCATCCGAATATTCATCAAACGAACGAACATAAGAACGCGAATAACCGAATACGAAACGATGCGAACCAACGAAAAATCTGTCAGGTAGTATGGCAGAGTTTCGCACACGCTCTGTCTCACTCTAGCACATACCTAATGAAATAGGTGCGACTTTGTCGGTACTGTTTCGCATAGAATTGCGAAATTTGTCGTTACACCGCCGCAGACGTTTCGTGAGTGGTGTTTCGCATTGTTTCGCAACGCGATGCGAAACAAGAATGCGTCGGTGTACTAACGGCGTTATGAATAAAATGTGAAATTCTAATTTTAATAATAATTCCCGGTTTTTCTAAAGAACGTAAAGAATTTCGCACGGCGCCATCTTTAACCTCATAAATAAAGTATGAACGACACGAGATCACAAGCGGAAGGCATTTATCAACAGCAGATATAAATAAAAGTTCTTGAAATAAATCATTTGCCGAGATTTTATGTAATGAATGTTGTACCAGGATTTTTCAATGACGAAAAATTTAACCTTTGCAGATAAATGGTCGCCTACCCTTATCTACAGTGCGCCCAACGGATCTAGGCATTCGTGAAGTTAGCCGTTTGTCTGCACAGAACACAATTTTGTATGTAAAGCGTTCACTGCGCAGACAAACGGCTAACTTCACGAATGCCTAGATCCGTTGGGTGCACTGTAAGTCAAATCAAAATGCACTTAGATAAGGTACAGAGAGGCTGTCCAAAAAATTTAGTCTGAAGTTTGCCTTCATTGAATAACTCTACTGATAACCGTAATATGTTATGATTACCTAACCATAGAAAATTAATTTGGGTCTTAATAACATAACTTTATGCATAGTCTCGTGTATTTCCCAGAGGGTAGGCAGTAACACAAGTTGCTAATGACAAAGTTACAATACGTCGTAAATACATTATGTTGATGCGAGCGCATTATACCTGAACCCATACAAGTGTAACCATGTTAATGACCACACAGGTGCTCAGCTATTTATGTACGTATGTAGTTATGTTGACGGTACTAGGTAAGGTACCTAATAGGACTAATAAAGTACATACTGGGTGGAAAAGATTACATATGAAAAAAATAGCCTTTTTGAAACCATGAGTTTTTAGGACTTATTTTCCAAAAACTCCACGAATACTTTCTAATATAATTATCATGAATTTTGTGTCATTTAATACCATGAAAACACTACAAATTCATTCTAAGATATATTGTAACTCATTCTATCTACACTAATATTATAAAGAGGAAATATTTGTTTGTTCGTATTGAATAGGCTCCGAAACTACTGGACCGATTTGAAAAATTATTTCACCATTAGAAACTTACATTATTCCTGATGAACATAGGCTATATTTTATCCCGTAAAAATGAACATTTCCCGAGAGACCGCGGGACACCGCGACAAACAGCTAGTTCTAAATCATCTGAAAGTGTCGTCGTCATAAGTCAAAGTCAAAGTCAAAAAGCATTGTTCAGTAGGAGCGCTGGGATCACTTTGAAACGTCTTCTAGGTGATTCTACTCCTGTTCCTTCGCGACCAATACCGTGAAGAACCAGGGCAACAAACACGGCTTGGGGCCTAGCTTTCATGTTTTGGTAGCATTATTCTAGTTTTAAGTAATTCTTTTACACCCAGGAGTAAAGGAGGAGCCCTAAGAACACAGTGAGCTGATGGTGTTTTCCATGGTGTGACGTCACTCCAATACCGTAAACTATAACGAGCTCAAACACCATAACACCACGCCCTGTGACGTCAGAGACTTGTGTGTTTCTTCAGGGACACACCTTAGGTCTTAAAGCTCATATCTTTCACCACAATGGTTTGAATTAACTAGCTAGAAACGGTTGATTTTGTAGTTATCCTTTTATTCCCCGGAGACTATATGTTGTGACGGTAAAATTGATCGCTTTTTTTACTAGCCTTCAACCTCGATACCGTCCGAAAAAGAACTTCGTTCCAACAAGATAATATAGAGTAGGTTAGGTACTACACATTTACTATTGCCATAAAAAGTTCAGTCAGCACCACACGTAGACATAGACATAGACATTTATTTATTTGCCACTCAAGCACACACAAAATACAGTAACAAAATGAAAACAAAAAAAAAGAGAATACAAGTAAAAAACAAAAGGCCTGTCATGTATGTGTGCTACAGCAGCAAAAGGGCTTCGACTCAGCATAATGCCTTGCCACAGCGAGCTAGCGAGGCGCTGGTATTCTGTCGAAAACCATCGGTCAGCCAATAGACCCTGTGAGGATATTTATGTGGAGTGTTGTGTTCCATAAACTAAATAAAATATAATGCTTGCCAAGTAAAAAGTAAATACAAAAATTAAGTGAAGGTGGTTTAATTGTAATATTCGGTACTTACATAAATATTTAATAACAAATAAGCAAAGGTTATTATGTATTGACGTCGTCTCTCCTGTGGGCGGCTGATTAAGCTGAGAGGATGGTTTAGGTGCTGGGCAAGCCTATTCCATCTCAAACCATGTCCCAGGCACTCAGTGTCCCGTTAAGTGTAGGCATGGATTGCCTCCTGACGCTATATAAATCATCTAATATAGATGTAAAGGCCTAAGTTTTTTCAATATCTTACGGTAAGTACCTACACTTCGTCAGTTTGCCTGAATCAATTCAATAATGGATAAATAAATCAGCATTTTTTTTAGGATTCATTTTGTTTTGTGATCTCGCGAAGTCTCGAAGGAACAGGAGTAGAATCACCTAGTTTTAAGACGTTTCAAAGTGATCCCAGCGGTCCTACTGAATAATGTTTTTTGACTTTGACTTTGATCTACTTTCTATCGGTAAAATAAATATCGTGTAAGTCACAACCCTATGCTATCGTGTTGGTGTGTTGTCCCTGCATTCAGGTCACCACTTCTATTATGAGCGGAATTTTATTTTTTAATTTTTTTTTTATTAAATAGGTCAGCATTTGACCTCCCTCTGCCTGATGTTAAGCAGTAGTGAGGTCTAAGATCCTATTTACTCTTGATTTAAAGACCCCTATATTGTACTTTTCGGGAAATACGGTACCCGGCAATGAGTTCCACAGTTTGGCAGTGCGTATGAAAAAAGACGTACCTAGTCAAAATGGTGTTGTTTAATGAAATCAAATCAGCGCCAGTATTCCCGTTCTTATTTTCGTTCGTTTGATGAATATTCGGTTGTTTCTTACTACGATTTCTGACTTTGAGAGCCAATTTTTCGATTTGAAATATTTGGTCCTAGGTTAGGACTGTGTTTTAACGTTGATCTTATCGACTGAATACAATGTAGCTCGTAGTAAGAAGCATCCGAATATTCATCAAACGAACGAAAAAAGGAACGCGAATACGGCCCCTGATGGTTTCTGGATGTCCACTCGTCATAAATTTTCAAAACTTTTTATTATAACAACGATAAAAATAAATCGAAGTCTTCAAAATATTGATTCTATTCTGAAGGAGAAATCTGTTGGGTTTTCCGTTTTTTATCCGTGAATGTTTTCTTATAAAACACGTTCGAAGAAAAAAGTATGGCGATATTTTTAAAAAGTATTTATGGTAGTAAGATAGATTACCTACATTCAGTAAGTTATCTTTTAATTTATAGTAAATTATTATTCATTCAAATTAATTCAATAATTGACATGATCATTCATACTTGAGAGAGCGCAATCAATTTCAATCATCTGTTTCCTAAACTAAATTTATTTATAAACAAAATTAATTGCTGCAGTCGAATCAACGCAATTGGCCAGTGATGTTTTCGCGCGCTCCAGTTTCACACGTGCGCGTCAACGTCAAACTGACAGCTGTCAAACATGGCGCGAAATAGGATTAGACCGATGATTTTAATTTTTGATGTTTCTAAATCTAGGACGAAATACCTAACTGATTCTACGATTGTACACGAAGAATTAAAACAGAAAAATAAACGGAATCTCGACTATTAATATGGCACGGTAGACATTCAAGAATAAAAACTAGAATAACCTAAAATAACATAAAATGACGTAACTAAGTCAAAAATTTTGTTGCGTTTTTTTTCGCTAGATATTTTTAGAATCATGATTGCAACCCCTCAATTTTCGGTAGTAGTCTTTTTACACCCTGTATATATATTTATTCTCTTTGGAAGGTTAATTTGAATTCCAAAAGATGAGTCAACAAAAATACGGTTTTTTTTATAGCTTACTCGTAAGTGTTCTTTTAAATCATAAATCTGAGAGTCTTTGATCATCTGCCAATCATAACCATTGAATAACTGTAAAAACCTGAAATATATATTTTCGTTTCGCATAAGATAGAATTCGTCTTTAAATAATTCAGCATAACGAAGGTGTTATTTGTATAAGAGTTTAAGTTTCCGGGGTGAAATGAGGGGCTATAAAAATACCAACTAAAAGTATAAACGGTTGAACTTACTGAAAAAATGATTAATTATTTCAGAAAATCGTAATCGTAAACATAATTATCTAGTTACTACAGTCATAAAGTTTTCCAGGGACTACGTCTACTACTTAAGTGTAGGCATAGGTTGCCTCCTGACGCTGTATAAATCATCTAATATAGATGTAAAGGCCTAAGTTTTTTTTTTTTCCAACAGGTACCTAGTTATTATAAAACTAGGATTATGTTGACGTTGACATTTATATATTTTTTTTTTGTCCGGCGGCCAGATGGGCAGACGATATTGTACACGTCGCGGGCCGTCAATGGGTCAGATTAGCGCAGGATCGTGGTGGATGGCACAAGCTTAGGGAGGCCTATACCCAGCAGTGGGTGAAGTCAGGCTGTGGATGATGATGATGATGATGACATTTATATTAAAAATTTAATATGAAACTTTTTAAATAAGCCTAATTTGGCGACCGAAGCTAGGCCCCAAACCGTGTTTGTTGCCCTGGTTCTTCACGGTATTGGTCGAAGGAACAGGAGTAGAATCATCTTTCAAAGTGATCCCAGCGGTCCTACTGAATAAATGATTTTTGACTTTGACTTTGACCATTTATTTGAAACTATTGTGTTTGCCGATTTTAATATCTGCCTACGCGTTACCAAAGCTTTCCATTAAAATCCTTCAGCTCTATCTAAAGTGCTTTACTGGCACATAATGGACTGATAGTATATTCATTCTGTTATGTGGACGGATAATGCTACCTTATGTTGCCAGGGGAAAAAACTCAGCGTACCTACGGCCCGTCAACAGAGTAGGGGATAAGTAGGTACTAAGATTTAAAAGAAGAAATAAACTTAGTAGATCAAAGGGGTTTTTAAGGGGTAGTCAGTTCACATCTTCTATTAAGTATAATAAGACTTTCACCTACAGCCTTAAGTTTAGGTTTAGGCCCCAAATCAATAAATCCTAGAAACAAAGCTTGGGTGTAGGGCACTAAGAAATTAATTTAGGAATTTTTACCCCTAAGGGGTGAAAAAGGGAAAAACATTGGTGCAACGTGAGCGAAGCCGCGGGCTATCTGCTAGTTTATAATAGGTATTCGTACCTTAGTATGGATTATTTTGATTTACCACATTTTAAGCTTCCCCGATACCCTTCCGCGTTAAAACATCTGCGAAAACCATCAAATACTCTCGTAAATATTATCTACACAAACACGAATGCTATAAAAACTGATCGCAGGAAACTTGCTCAGTTTACGCTAATTCTGATAAACAAACCATTTTTTTTTTACTTCGTTTCATTTGACCTAATGACTCAATTATTTGGAATTTTATGCTGAACACATTGTGGTTTGTTTATTGCGAAAAAATTAAGATTGGAAATTTTCCTAAAATTTCATTCTAATATTTTAAATGCGACAGTTTGTGAGGATGTTTGTTAGTTTGTTGGATTTGTTTATCGCATACGGATAGATATTTTCTGGAATAGCACGTATGTGACAAAGGTAGGTACTTAAATAATACTCCAAAAACTAATAAACCGATTTTGAATTTCCTTTTGGTTGAAAGGTGACTTTGTAAACGTAAAAAATGAAGAAACCTTGTTCTTTCAATCGATGCATCCGAATGAAATGTAAACCGCCATGCTGGATATCTAAGGCACATGGAATCTACAATGACACGATACCATTCTGTCATACCAAAAGCCTGCCTCTTGGCACAGAATATTAGCTCGTGCTCCATCGAGTTTGAGAAAGCAAGATGCACGAATGGTATGCCAGAATGGTATCGTGTAAATGGAATCTAATTCAGTGGCATTTCTGGGTAGGCTTGGTTCCTTTAACTGGCTGGCTAGTTGCCAACTCTGTTCGGTCTATGCGGTAGGAGTCAGCGAGTTAAAACTAGTGACCAAAACGAAACCAGTGGCCAAGTTGCAGGATTTGATAAGTTATACATTCTTTCGATGAATGAATATGGGAACACTCAAGATTTTAGGATGCATTTTTAAACTTTAATTTAAAAACGCATTTTATGGTCCCGAATGCGTAGAGAAAACATGTTTAGTTCATTTTTGGACATTTTTATTTTAGGTATTTGTTTTCAATTTTGACAACTAATTATTAGATGTAACGGCCATTATTATAAAATGTATGTAAGTAGGTATGTTTGTATTACGTAATGTATTTTAATCAATTTACGTTTCATAAATATTTTTTGCTAATTGTTTTGTAATCTACGAGTACCTATTGATCTGCGTTTGTTATGGCAAGGATCGCGAAACGAGTTTACGTTCAAATCTACATTTCTAGACCACAAAAATGTATTTTATAGAGACGAAATGTCACTTGTGCGTGTTTTACGGCGTCCCCGTGCAGTTTTAGTGGGTTCGACCGAAAATACAAAATACTACGACACACGCAATTCGTGTTTACTAGTTCTTCGCGCAGGAGAATCACCTAGCTTTTAAAATATGACTACGCACGACCGCACGACTGTATTCCCAAGGTAAAAGAATAGTCAGAGGCATGTACAAATACATATTTGACACCATGACATATTTTTGACAGAAGTTAGCATTCCATACTTGACAGGTTGCAAGCCCATCGCCGCTTGTTAGACAAGATAAAGATAAAGATAAAGATGGTTTATTTGCTTGAACACAATGTAGGTTACGTGTTGAAATATTTTGGTTTCAATCATGTTCTACTAGGCTTAGCATGCAAATGTTACAGTTGGTACATTCAGATTAATATTAAGACCATAATGATGATGACTTTATTGTAAAATCATCGATCATGCCGTTTAGGAGATGAACAAACAAACAAACGCAACGTATTATTGTTATTATTGAGATAATGACTGAACTAAAGACGATTCCCTTTTTTATTATGAAAATATATCGACTTCGAGAAACATTTCAGGATATACTTATCCTGACAAATTCGTAAAATGTGAAGTTCTATGCGCTACAGTATAATAACCGACATTCCAGCATTTTGTGAGCACATCGTAAAACATTGTATTTGACATACATACCATCCATGCGAAACCGCAGGCGGGAACTAGTACATTTTCAGATGTAGGAATATACCTACATCTGAAAATGTATGTAGGCTACATATGAAAATGTACCGGTTTCGCATGGGTGGAAAGATTTATTACCTAACTATACTAGCTGTAACCCGCGGTGTCTCTCGGGACGTGAATGCTTCACTTCCCGGGTTAAAAATGTTACCTATGTGCTATTCCAGACTATAATCTATCTATTTGCAAAATTTCATCTGAATTTGTTCAGTAGTTTATGCGTGAAGGGGTAAGAAACATACATACATTCATCCTCTGGCATTTAATATTATTAGGTTTATGAAATGTACAGACAAAACCATTTTTTAACGAGGTTTTACTTACGTTGGGAGCCTTTCTCTCAAATAGAGCTTCACTGATTATATTAGATGGAAATCTAGACCAAAACCATTATTCCAAACTACGTATTTGTGTCGCCTGTAGCCTGGATGTCCGAATGTTGATGTGTCATGTTGAACACTTTTATTGCTTAGAGTCAAATGGAGCACTTTTAATATACAACATGAAGATTTATTGGTCTATTAAATACTGATATTCTGCCTACTTTTGGGACAAGTACCTAGCCTATATTGTATGCAGTAGTTTCTTAAAAATATTTGAGACAAGTAAATAGGATATTAAATGAAGTAAGTGTAAATATATTAGTAAGTTTTCTGGTTATTTTTTCTATTTTTTCTGTGATAATTTCTGACGAGAATATTATATTATGTAGATAATTAAGTAAGTATAAAAAATCAATGATATTTTAACTGAGCAAATATTTTGCATTTCTTAAGAGTATTTAAGTAGGTACGGTACACCTATCATTACAATACTGAGTAATACTTACTGATAAGGAATTTAACGTATTTATTTTGCTAATAATCATCAATACGTTACTTAACAGACAAAAAGATGAGTTTTCTCTTAAACTAAACGTCCATGAACCACAACACAATTGACCAGACGAACCAATAATTGACCTCCGATATTGACCACTAAATAGTAGTTGTCCACTAAATATCAATAGATGGCGTAATTTGGACCGCAATGCGACTGCGATCGCGTCGCGTTTTCAACTGAACGCTGAAATTCTCATAACCTGTCTGCATCATACCAACCAACAGAACAAGACCTCCAAAAACCACAATTTCACAACACTACAGAGCTCTAGCAACACTGGTCGTTTTAATTCAAGCAAATTAAGCTTTAACCTTCAAAGAATTAGGACTAATTTCGTTTGATGCCATTTTGTTTATATTGGTGGAAAACAAATTCGGTAACGTCATTCGAATTACGAAATTCTGTTTTCAAATCTACGAGTATAACAAAAAATCTGCATTTTACTTTTCGGTGAAAATTGAAGTTTATGTAGGTATGAATAGGGATGATTTTTGTTTGTTTGTGTAGGTGGTTCGGTCGTTTTCAAGTCTGCAAGGTTTGTAAATGTCTGAGTTTTCATCTATTTTGGAATGGAATGCAGAGTCCCTTCGGAACAATAGGGAAGTGATCGTGTTTACTTTCAAAACAATAGCGTTGTGTCGATGTTATGTCGCCGTCAGATATGCACCTCGGTAGGCATTCGTCTGTTGTATCGATTATGAAATCCGCTGCAGAAGGAAATGTATCAATTAAAAGTGATCTAACTTAAAACCTACCGGTGTCCAGATTTAGATCATAGTTTTAGAGTTACCTACTTAAACTACTTACAAAATGAAAACTTGAAGCAATACGCCTTTTGTTTTTCGTAGAGCAAAAGGAAATGCGTTCATAAACATCAAAATCTTCAAAGGTTCAATATTGGCTCCTATTATAAGTGACAACGGCAAAGGTAGGTACGCTCACGCTCAACCCTAATAAGGAAGGTAGCTCCAATAAAAAAAATGAATTTCTTTAGGAAGTATTACGTCTAAGTACATAGACAATTTTGTCGTTCAGCGGCTAGCAATTTTTATTTCCTTGCAATTGTTTCCTTCCTGAAATAAATCCACAGTGTGTATACTCATATCTCACTTGTTATTGTGCGCGGTGAGTCGGTTGGGGTCGCTGGCGTTGCGGTGCTTGCCGCGCCGCGGGGCGTCGCGCTCGCGGCAGCTCTCCGCGCGGTTCACGCCGCGCCCGCTAGGTGGCGCACGCCAACTGCGAAGATACAATCATAACATCGGTATTTTTATCGTCAAAATAACGAATAAAACATAATTATTCCATAATAAAACATAAACATGATGATTTTATAAGATTCGCATATAAACTGACAAAATGAAAGATAAGCGCCATCTATCGGCGAGTAGCTGAAGTAAAAATGCAACCTGCTCAGACAATCCCTCCATTACTGGCAATCTTATTTACGTTTTTTCTATTATATGTCTAGTAGAAATAAAGGTGAAACCCACGTGTTGTCCTTATCGGAGTCCTTGGCTGCAGCATCGCTGGTGTCCACGTCAGCGTCAGGCGCTGCCGGTTCCTCATTCGACCCTTCTCGTCTTGTTTCTCCTATTGAAAGACAAAAATATAAGTATTTTACATGAATAGGCCATCGTCTCTATGTTCAGCAAAAGAATGAGACGGATTAGACAAAATAAAGTACCTCTACTTAATTAAATTTTAAATCAAAACGAGAATTTACAAATGCATAAGATTAGCAGCGCCATCTGTTATCGAGTAGCAAACAGAAATTGTTTCCACTGACCACTTCTCGTAAAATAAACCGAGGACGATGAAATAAACAATTCCAAGAGGACTTTCGAAAAGAAATGAAAAAAAAACCCAATAAGTACGTACATTACATAAAAAATAAAGAGAAATACATAACATTTGTCCCGCAGCGAGAATCGAACTCCTATCATCAGTCGACTCTGCAGATCATGTAAACATTTCCCCCGCTAAAAATCGAACCTAGATCTTTATTGAACTCGCCCACTTCGCCACTAAAGGCTAGTTTCGGTTCAAGACTAGATAGCACTAATTGCAGTTCAATGCCACGAGATATCGCGGGATGCGTGACGTCACAGCTTCCTGACACTATTCCAGAACTATGATAAAGTCAGTCATTGTATCAGCTACTAGAGCTCGCGAAACTTGCGAAACGATTTAATATGCCTTATTTTTTTCAATGTTTGCCTGTTTCAAGGCGTGGTGACTAAATTATAAACAGCGATCGCGAGAATTGTTGATCGAAGGCGAAGGCTAACAAAATCTATTAGGTATTTCGAAAATTAGGGTTTCGTGCTTTTAAACAACTCTTGTGAATACCTACTAACAGATAACAGACAGAGAAAAGTATATAAGTAGTTTATCAATCATCTAGTACCCATTACACAAGCTCTGCTAATTTGGGGCTAGATGATGCTGTGTGAAAAGTCCAGCATTATTTATTGGAGTACTTGTTACAATTTCAAGTTGTGTATAAACAAGCTTCATTTTATATGACTTATATAGATTTTCCTGAATTAACAAATAACTATTTCGGGCAATTTCACCAATTGTACTAATTTACTACTGTCTTGTAATAATTTCAAAAATGTAACTTAATTACCTACTTTAGAACGAACTTCATTTGTTATACCTACAGTAAATTATCAGTTATTATTATGAATGCTGTCACGTATGGAATACTAACTTCTGCAAGATGTGGGCATGTATCAAATATGTGTTTGGACATGCCTCTGACTACCACCCTTAGACATCTTCATAGGATCTGGAATAAGTAACATAAAAAGATCTGAGAGAATGTCTACCGCACCTTGGGGATACAGTCGTGAACCTGTGTTTACGTATTATGAATACTATGTTAAATCACACTCATGTACTCGTAGTAGGAAAGAAAAATATGATATTGGTTTATCAGGGTAGCATTGAACTTGATAACCTTTTAAATAACATTGGATCAGTATAAGGTTAGGTATACAATTGTGTCAAACTTTATACTCATGAAAATCTAGAAAAGCAAGCTTAAAATGTAGGTAACAATTTTCGGGATGCGATTTCTAAATGGTGGGACGTGTCAGGGGACCGTGACAGGTGAAAGCGATTGGCCTTTGCCCAGCAGTGGGAAAGTATAGGTTAGTTAAAAAAATAATTGTGAGGTTAAAGCTATAAAATATAGTTTACATCAAGGTAAAACTACTAAACAATATTATAATCGCTATACGAAGGTTTCATACTTTATGAGATAAAATCTTGTAAGGAACAAGAAAAGGGCATAAATGCACCAACATGGTATAAGGAAGGACAGTTTCTGCAATTTATGATGTAAACAATAACAAACGTAATGGCTTTGGAATAAAAACATGTAAAAATATTAGTAAGTACCTACTAGTAGTCGTAGTATTTGTTTCTAGCATAGCTTATGGACGTTGGAAAAGATTAGCTGAACAAAGAACGTTACGTATAAAGAAGAGATGAGAAAAACCATCATTCAAAATAGAAGAGGAACATTTTAAAAGAGATTAAATCTTTACGAAGAACATCATAGAAGGAAAAGTAGAAGGAAGGCCAAAGAGGAAGCATCATTTCGTTTGTCTGAAGTTTTGTTGCTTAGACTTAGAAGATAGATCAGCGAAAAGAAAGCCTGTTTGTTGTCCTGGTTCTTCACGGTACCTAATGGTGTAGAACCATCTAGAATCATCTAGTTTTTCAGACTATTCGTGATCCTACTGAATAAATGGTTTCTGAAGTACCTATCAACCAATACCGCGGGTTGTATCAAATACATTATACTTAGTTTGAAAATCACATTAAACATGTTTTTTTTATGGAAGAGGGGGCAAACGAGCCAGTGGCACACCTGATGGTAAGTGATTACCACCGCCCACAGACAACTGCAGCATCAAGAAGCACTGCAGATGCGTTGCCGGCCTTTGAGGTAGGAATTGGCTCTTTTCTTGAAGGTGCCTAAGTCGTATCGGTCTGGAAATACCGCTGGCGACAGCTGATTCCATAAGTCTGTTGTGCGAGGCAGGAATTGAATGTGACCTAAATATCAAAGGAACTGGCTTGTGTACGATAGCATTCTAATTATTGGCAGCCATTAGAATTCTGAAAGGTTTATGTATGAGCATTGATATGTTTGGTTGATGCTCAACTTTGATGGCTAAAGCTAGGCCATTCGAATCAGATTTTAGAAAAATATTAAAATAGTTCTAAGCAATACTTCTCTAATACATACTTTATTTTATAAATGTGAAAGTAACCCTGTCTGTGCGTTACCTTTGCGCGCCTAAACTGAACAGATTTTGATAAAAAAAATAAAAATAAGAGTTTGGAAAGGGCAAAGTGATCCCAGCGGTCCTACTGAATAAATGCTTTTTGACTTTGACTTTGACTTTGGCAACAAGATAACAGCATTCAATGCGGATGAACTCGCGGGCAACAACTACTTCTTTATTATTAAAAAAAGATAAGATATTGGTAAAACATCGATTAGCATACTTTGGATAGATATATAGATTTATTTGTTAATTCTTTCTATCACAAAAGAAAATAAACATCTAACATTTGCCTTGACTTCCATACGAAAGCTTTAAACTAATATTTATGTTACGATTCAAGGTTCAAGAATTTTCCATCAGACCAATCTCAAACATACTTCTAGCATATAAACTGTGAAATCAATAAAACACCATCGAAAATAGATCAACCCTGATATATTACTGACTGACCATACACAAAAACGAGGAATTTAAAAGTCAAGTCCTTCATTTCATCACATAGATTATTTTAATTGATAGGTGATTCTACTCATGTTCCTTCGCGACTAATACTCCAGGGCAACAAAGATAGTTTAGGACATCTTTCTTTTAGGCGATCCATCTTAAATCTAAATAGCCATGCTCCAGAGGGGAACCAAAAATGAAAAGGTGTCTATATCAAAGACAACCTTATAAGTTTATGATCAAGGTTCAGTTTCCCAAGCTCGGATTTTTTTGCGAATGACGTCATCAGGTCATTGCCCCGATGCAGTTGGTAAACGAATTGGTAGATTAAGTTTCCTCATCAGGATTTAGGGAACATCAACTCATTTAAAGCAGTTTGCTTTATTTTTAAGTTACTTATTTATATATCTTTATACGACATGACATGTTGTATAAAGAAGTGAAGGAGACCGCATTGAAAAGGGAGAGGTGGAGGAAGTTGCATCATTGCACCGACAAGAGCTGAGCTCTTAAATTTGATGATGAGGATTTATATATCTGTGATGGTCAGGTAGTGCCTCGAATTTCAATCCATTCGGAAGGATGAAAAAATGGATGGCAAACTAAATATAGTACCTATACCAAATACGCATTTCGAATTTCACGTCTCTGATACAGGGGGTATTCAGAGACACGTCCAAAGACATCTTAAAAGCTGCTTGATCAGATGTACTTCGCCTTGAAGAGATTGCTCAACAATATATTTGTTTCTTTCATGTGTTGGTTGACTCGTTACGATCATGTGGTATTCTATTTTTGTTGATTACAACTTCTGTTTACCTAGCCTGAACTTCAGTTTGAGGACATGAAGAAGTATTTTTTAGAAAAGTATCTTTCAATCATAATAATATGGGTCATAATTTAGTTTTAGTTCAGTTCTTTCTAAGTCAAAAAGTATTTAATTTATTTAATAGGACTGCTAAGAACTAAGCCTTGTGGTGATCCTACTCCTGTTTCTTCACGACCAATATTTTAGTGTGGTCATATTTTCAGGGCAGAGATTTTGAATTCTTTTAATTCAAAACCTAATTTTTGGTCAAAAATCCAAGACCGGAACGCTGCTATATCTAATTTTGAAGAAACAGAACTGAACCCACGACCTCGGCAGATGTCACACAACACAATTAGCTTTTCAATCGAACGTCTTCAGCGCGTGACTCACTGGGCTATATATATATAGACTTCCGGCACGTTAGCCGAATGACAATCCGTCATGGATTGGAAGAAACAGATTTTGATGATTACAAATTGATGTTGGGTTTGAGTGCTACAGTTCAAAGAAGTGCTCTAGATGTAGCTTAGTCGTTCTTACCCAGTAAAGCGACCTTCAACGTTCTACGAGAACAACAAAATAGATCACAAAATGGATAGGTGAATCTTAGAGGCAATTATAAGTGCTTCCGTGCTTCGGAAGGCACATTAACACTTTCAGTGCACCGCAGGAAGGGGCAGGCAACGCGCTGTATTGTCGATGCTAGCTACATAGTCGGTAAGCCATGGCAAAAAAAGGACCGCTGGTATCACTTTGAATGATACTCTTCGCTAATTCTCAGAGCGTTTTCACATTATCCGATCCGATATCGGATATCGGAGCTATCAATTTCATACATTTTACTTGCCCCGCCACTGTATCGACATCCTATACCGATATCGGGTCGGATAATGTGAAACCGCTCTAATTCTCTGTGGTTTATTGGACTTGATTAGTTCTACATTGTTATTTTATTTATTACCCTTCAAACAGCACCTAAAACGTGTAAAGCGTTACAGAGGAATGCTTATGTGTTTTCGTATTTAGAGCTATAAAACAACGCGTTTCTATTTTTACGGTTTATTTTACGAGACGCAATAAACAAGGTTTAGGTACCGTGGTTAAAACTAAAATTAGGTCCTATTTTTAAGATTTTCTGTTTGAAAGTGGCATACACTTTTGTTCAGACCTGTAAAGTCACTGATATTAATGATGTCTGTGGTTGCCTACTCAAGGGGCTGAATCAGTCACCAATTCACCATCTCTTTTATTGATAAAAGTGACAATAAGATACATTGCCTAGGGTTTGCTTTTGTCTTGACAAATGGTCTGCCTCTCGGTCGTTAAGGATCTAAGAAAAACTTCAACTGGAAGAATGTTTCTACCTATTTACTCTCACTTTACCGAGCTTAGCTTCGTTGATCGAGATCAACTGAAATGGTGAAATTCACCCCAGTGCGAGACCAAATCCAGTGCGTCCCAGTATTCACTGTCAAGCGGAAGTTTAGTGATGCACTGCAGTCATCAGGACACTCTGTATATTAAGAGTCCTTGGAGTAAGGATTTTAGAAATCAAGACATCACTAGCATAAATATCAATCCATCAACATACTAATAGTTATTTAGATCACGTGCCACTTTCTACCTGATGCCATCCATGTCTTCCTATAACTGCAATGTTTAGTATGCAATAGTTGGATCAAAGTAGGTGACATCATCAATATTATCATCTATCAAACTCTGACGAATTACATCATCGATACTTAGTATTAGGTAATAATTTGATGCTAAATATTAATCAAATAAAAATATACATGATTTGGTGTTGATAATATATAACAAAAACTAGTTTCTGATAATTAAGAATCAAGGTTAGAAAACACTAATTCAATAGTTTTTACAGTAGAAAAATTACCGATCTAATAAAAACATATATAAAAATAAATAATATACATCGTAAATTATACCTTACCTCTATATCCACTGAAGAGCCAGGAATTCTGCTTCATCGATTGAGAGTGTTTCTTCTTCACGATCGGTGTCTGTTCCACTATGCTCGTCTGTCTACTCCTACCCAAAGATGGCGTCTTAGCGCCTTTCTTCTTCGTCTTCTTCAACGTCCCACTATGAGACTTCCTCAGCGTGTTCACCTTCAACGACTGACTCTTCCCTCTAACCTTGCTTTTGCTTCTAGAAGTCTGTCTGCTCAGTCTTCTTCTATGCTGTTCTATTTTAGGAGCTGGTTCTTCATCAGAATCTGTCTCAACTATAGGTTTGGCTGGTGGTTTGTTCTCGATAGATGCGAATCTTTTCTCCCCTTCTAAGAACAGTGTTGTGTAGTTTAGGATTTCTTCTATAGAAAGGACTTTAGTAGGGTCTTCGGGAACTACTTCTACAGGTTTGAGGGATGTGGGAGTCTTTTTCCGTCGTAAAAAGTTAAGAGCGCTGACTGAGGAACCTTTGCTAGTCTTTCTAGTTTTAGGTGCGTCAGTTGCACTTGTTTTTCTGCTATTGCTTTGACTTTTATCCTCTTTCCGACTATTTTTCCGCATCTGATCAATGATAGTCGAAGAACCATTGATAGACTCTCTATCTTCTTCACTCCAAAGACTTTCCCTTGACTTCTTTTTGTCTGAATGCTTCTCCAATTCTTTTTTATGCGCAACCAGCCATTCGTCTCCTAAACTCTTGACCATTTCTAAGGGGTTTGAGAGGGATAGAGCTTTGCGATGACCTTTTTTGAATTTAATCTCTACTTCTTCATCGGTGACGGCTAGTTTGAGGGATTCTTTGCTCATGGCGGGTGTTTTGCTGAGCCTGGGAATAGCGTCGTCGCTGGCTGATATAGTATCACTGTGTCCATCAGCTGACTCATATAGCGACTCATCGCTTTCATCTCGACGTTCTATAAAAAGGAGATTGTGTGCTATAGAAGGTTGTATATCTTCACTTTAATAGTTGGGTTTACCTTCCTTGCCATTTTTTTTTATTGATTGTTAACTTGTGCCTATATCTTAATAATCAATTTAATAGTCAATTCATTTCATAACAAATTACAGTTGCAAGATTACATGATGATACGATTTTTTTTTATTTTTGCGTGTTGATATGTGTGTGCATTGCATGGTTACTGTTTTTTTCAACGATGTCATTACAACCAATTATCATAATCTAAGACAATGCTCAGGTTACTATAAAATCGATTGGTTAATGACGATTGAATGAGTCATGTCATACAATTGTAGCAGTTGGGACTCGCAAAAACCCGGTAACAGGGTTATCGACTTCAAACTATTATTCTTTGCTTATCAAAATAAGAAAGATTCGATTAGTTACAGTTAATTTTTAAACGGAAATTCATAGCTTTATTAGAAGTTAGTATGTAACTTCTCGAAGTTACTAGGTATGATCTATCATAATGAATTCAATAGAAAGTTAAATAGATGAACATATTTTTTGATCTGTAGTATCATTTTGGTATAAACTAAATTAAATAATAAATATTTTTGTATTAAAAATAGTTTTATAAGAAAACAAAATACAAAAATGTTTGACAGCCCTGCCCTGTTGCCTGCCAACGGCAGCAAAAACATAAGTTGATGAACAATTAACACACAATAAGAGGTAAACATGAGGTTAAGTAAGAATCACTTTCACATCACATTTCTGTAGATGGACAGGTACTTTTGAAGTCACTTTCTTAATTTTTCTGTTTTGTTTACGTAATTGTTTTAAAATCGTTGGGTTTAATGAGATATCTTGTTTAAAAATTTAGTTTATTTGTTTTTATATATTTTGTATCGAAATATGGCTCTGTAAAACAATTAGGTACAAAAAACATAAAGTTATTTCTTATTTTATTTTATTTAAATTAAATTTAAGTGTCACTCACAAAAGTGAAAAAGTAATAAGTTTTAATAACATTATTATTATTTTTAAATGTTATAATAATAAGTGTTTAACGTTACTTTGGGCATATTAATATTAATAATAAATCTTGGTATCTTTTAAAACCATACACAACTTAAACAAGCTTATCAGCTACCCAACACTTTATCCCAAAGTTATCAGCAAGCGCTTTTATTGCGCTATAAATATCAGTTAGTAACCGTTAGTTAAATCCAAATATCTCGAGAAAAGTTCCCAGGGATAAGAAAGAGGTCTTCGTACCGTTTTTAAAGTTTTTTATAGCTTATTCATATTATAATATTAAGACTGCAGCTTTTATTACAATAAATAATTAAAAATACAATTACTTAATTGATCTTTAAATTGGATATACATGTCAGCAAGTCAAAACTTATCATTGCTGTGAATTTAAGTGTACTCGTATTTACATTCTTTATTTAGGTATTCCATTGAATTTATTATACATTTTTAACTGAAAATGCAAGTTTGGATGTTTTTGTTAAAACTCAAAGCTTTGTGACCCTCCTGTTGAAAGATGAGTCATCGCCATTTTGAAAGCGTGTGGGAAACACCACGTGCCTGACGATATTGTATTTTGTCTAAACAGTTTCCTTTTATTTTATTCATATTCGTGATATGAATTATTATTAATATTATTAGTTATGTTCTATCGAAATGATGGCCTTAGAGGCAAAGTTGTAGCATAGAGTTTACGTGAAACCAAACTAGATGGCGTTAGTAAAATAGTGCCTTTTCTGAATCGCGCTATCGTTTGGTTTTGGAGTTACGTCAAACTTATAAGTTATAAGTGCCTAATTAAAAATAACAAAATTTAATTATAAATACTCGTAGTACTTAATGCTAAATAGTTTAATTTGAAAATTTAATTTATTCATAATTACAACGCTCTAGTTTCAACAGTAATAAAATTTATATTAAAAATATGTTGATTTCATATAAGTAAGTACACCTAAAACATGACAAATTAATCCGTTAATTATAATTTTAATTGCAATAACATTAGATTTGTACAGTTACCTACACAAAAATTTCAAAGTATGACGTCGCCTAACGGCCACGTCGGACACACCCGTTTTTGACGCGTTTTATATCCCCATTTGAATATAACCTTCGATAAAGAAGCAACGAGGGCATTTGATACATTCATAGTTGTATTTTATTCATTGTAAAGATATTGTAAGGATCTTTCAATGAAACAATATTCGGAAACATAACTATTAACCTTCGATATTTATATTAAAAATTTAAAACACCTATAAAAAAATTAATAACCAATAATAAACGAAAAAAATAACTATTAGTGTCATCTCGTTTGCTAACATAACTTTTATCTTCCCTAAAAACTGTTTAACTTGGATTTAAGGACATTTTTCAATTTCTTTTAATACGATTGCTACCCCCAATTATATCTAAGTGGGGTGGGGGTGCCTTTTATAACGATACAAACATGCAATCCACATTAACTAATGAATAAGGGTGGTTCCTTGACCCGAATATTTTTTCTGTCCTAGTTTGTAGTGTGTATAAATAAATATTTATAGTTTGTTTACTTATTACGCCTGTTTAAATGTGTATGTTTTTATAAATGGAAGATTTTTTTAATACTTGTTGTCTAAATCATCGTTCCAACTGCTTTGTATGTTTTCTTGAACAAAGATTTCATCGAACTACTTTGTGCAAAAGAGTGAACGCTTAAAAACAAAGACAAAAATGGCAAGGAATCCCAGCTCTTAATAAAACAATACATACCAAGCGACTCTTTCATGTCAAGAATATCAGAATACCGTCTCCTCTCCTTGTCGCTCTCCGTCGATGTCTCTCTCTCACTCGACTCTCTCGTCGGCTTGAGAAGACTTGGTTTCTTCTTCCTCAGCTTACTGACTACCCCATTCTCCTTCTCCACTTTCTCCGAAGCTGGTTTCGGGTCTCTCTTGAACCACATCATTTGCACCATAACACTATTTACACTCACTGGGAACGTTGTTCAACGCTATTTCTTAAACTGTAAACAGTTATATAACTGGTAGTAACCAGTTATTTTTAATAGTTATTTTTAGACAATTTTTTCACTGCAATCCTTTTGCATCCCTTTGATTTTATGTCACTTTGTTCTCCGTTATCACTGCATTTGCAATTTTTGGCACAAATTCTGAAATGTTATCAAATTCGATGTGGTGACGTTTTTGGCAACGGAAAACAGTTACGTTTATTTATAAATATGGATTGTCGTTGGTAAGTGAAATTTATAATTACTTTGTACACTTTATACCTTATGCAGATATATTTAGAGACTATTTTGATAAAATTTATTTCTTGTTTATTTTTAAACACAATCATCATCCGGTATTATTTAGTTTCGTCCTTAACATAAAGCTTTTTAGCAATACACATAACATAGATTAATACTAACTTACCTTCCTATTTTGTATTATACCCACAGGTTTTTACTATGACATATTTTTCGATTTTTGTACAGAAACAAATGCTAGTGATATTATCAAGGCAACACTCAACTTATATGCAATAAGACAAATTTAAGTTGTATCTTATAATTACTAAGTATTTCATTTATATCAAAATTGTTCATTGTTGTACAGCGTAAAACGTAAAAGTTCTATGTGTCAGGGATACGTTCCTACGTGAAAAATACTAAGTATAAGATTTGACAGTCGAAATTAATAATATATGTACTCTATAAAATAATTATTTTTTATAAGTAATACATTTCTAAATGTTGTAATAGTGTTTTACTTATAGATGACTAATGAAAAAAACATGAGCTATGATAACGGATATAACTGGTTCATTGTTTTGTGATAATTTTGTAATAAAAACGATTCGTTACTGTTCTTGTTTTTACGCATGAAGAACGACCAAAACTGTTTTCATAAAATCGATATACTTCAGAGCTTCAGTTTTCTGTTTAAAAGAATAAGTATACTTATTTAAAATTAACATAGAACATCATAGAAGGAAAAGTGGAAGGAAGACGAGGAAGAGGAAGGTCTAGAATAAATTTCATGAGTCAGATAAAGGAGAAGATCGCTGTCATGTCGTATATAGAGGAAAAGGAGACCGCATTGGAAAGGGAGAGGTGGAGGAACTTCCATTGCACCGACAAGAACTGAGCTCTTAAATTTGATGATGATTATTCAAAAATATTACAAAAATATTTATACTAACAAAAAACATAAAACACAAAAAATTACAAAAAACTAATTTTTTTGTTAAAAAAGTAATAAATATACAATATTATTATTAAATTGTATTGATCATCAAAGTATACTCGTATACCTAACATTGACATGTCCGATAAAGATGAATGTTTCATTCAATAAAGGATAGTTTATCTGTTCATTAGCATCTAATTGCGAAATGGCCATTTCTGGAATGTATATAAATTAACGTATATATGCAGTGAGAAGGCATTCTTGTTCGTTAATATTGACAATCATATATTTTCTTTAATAGGAATCTACATTATATGATTGCAAAAAATGCTCTTAAAACTTGAGCCTTGACATTGCAAACGGTGAAGGAAAACATCGTGAGGAAACCGGCATGTCGTAGAACCTACAAAGTTCGAAAACATGCATCAAGTGCACGAAAGGAGCCTCTTAGAGGCGCACTTATAATCCTTTCACCACATTGGTTCGAAAGATCGTTCGAAGAAGAAGAAGTACCTACCTATAGCATTATAGAATCACTTAAGATGTGTCGGTAGATTGAGCTAGTTGCTGTACTATAAATACGAAGGTAGTGAGTTTGATTCCAAGCCATTTACATTTTCGTTTCAAAAAGTTATGTGCATTAACACGACAATGACATTAGTCTAATCAGCGATGGGCTTGCAAATGAATTGATACCCGGTCAAGATTCGAACCCACGAGCTTTGGATTGAAAGGCGAAGCACCTTGCCAATACCTTTCTATGGTTATATTGGTGATAATAATAGGGAAGTCAAAATGTATTTATTTTAAAGTAACATTAGGAAAATATTGCACTAAAACAAAATGCTTTTTATAGTCGAAGTGTATTTTTATAATGTTTTTTTTTATAACGGTTTATTTTCCGACGTTTTGGACGCATTATAATCATTATGTCATCAAATCACGCAAGTTTAAAAAAAAATATTTTTATAATTTGTTGAATTAATAGATTAAGCGAGAGAAGTCGAGGAAGTTACTAGTGATATATTTAGCCGGAAGACAATGCGACTTCCTGCCGATAACCGACCTTCCAGCTCGGAGTTGAATAATGATTAATCAAAGCCTAATGTTTTAGATATTGTAAAACTAAGCGACCCTCACGCGGCTTCAGTCTATTCTATACATATAAGGTATTATATATTATATAATAATATTATTAGTATATTCATACATATAATTCATATCTATTATACCTAACCTGTGGCTATTATGACAGATCACTCAACCATAGATAGTATTTTTAACCGATTTCAAAAAAAGGAGGAGGTTATATGTTCGGCTGTATGTATGTTTTTTTTTTATAATTATTATTTCGAAACGCTGCTCTATCTGCTAGTTATTTTAAATAAAAAAAGAGTACTAAAAATATGGTTAGGGTTTTTTTGTGCGAAAATACTTAAGAGTTTATTGTCAAACTGCTTTTTCAAACAAATTAGGTACTTTACTATGATGTCTTAAACAAATCCATCCATACTTACTTTTAAACCTAAACACAACTCAGTACTCGGCATCAAATTACATTTTCCGACATTTCTCATCAAGTTTTTCCTTCTCAAATTGCATTTTTAATTTCTCTTTCCGAGCTCGAAGCTGCAGCGTTAATTTATACCTGCTAAGCGAACCTAGACTGCCACAGACTATAACTACATTACCATTCCATCCCTAGCTAGCTATGGTTGTCACAAAAAATAAACATAGTAAATTGTGTAACCATAGAGCTTTGAACATCTTTGTTTACACTGTCCGCCATTTTGCAAAAAACACGGTTCGGCAGCTGTTTTATACACATTCGATAATTGTTAGAAAAAGTGTTAAAAGAACCTTTTCAGTTTTACATCACGTAATAAAAATACCCAATAAAAATAATTAGCTTAGAGGATTGTTTAGTTTAGATGCTGGGCAAGCCTATTCCATCTCACATGATGTCACAGATACAATAGCGTTTTTTATAATTTCATACTGAATATACTTAGTGAAATAATTTTCTAAGCAAATAAAACTTAAATAGGATGATGATGATTTTTCGCTTCGTCATTTGGCACAATGTCAAGAATATGACGTGTCCAAAGAAATGATAAACTACTATGTAGATAGAATTCTGTGGACGTGTCCCTGATGTACATGATATGGTCGCGTTGTCGCTTAGACATGCTGTCTACAAGAACTAAGAATTCAATGTTTTACTTTTTATTAGTAAAAACATAGTCGCATTGAGCCTTTTCTTGAAAAAGGCTGTGGCAGCCCTACCAGACGGGGATGAGTGGGAGTTCATTGACCCCATCGGAACTACCCTGTGCTTTAATAGATTCGTTTACGTGAATATTTTTAGTCTCGAGTGCTTAGTTTGTAAAGAAAATACTTCTCTTCATTTTGCTTTTCCTACATGCTACGCAGTTATTTTTTGTTTCTTTGTGAATATGAATATAATATACAAATAAATACAAGTATTAGATACAGCAGATTTTGTTTGTTTGTGACGGTACGTTTTAAAAAACCGAGATCATTAAAAAATAAGATACTTACTTTATAATGTACCAAGTATATAAGTCGTATAATGGATTGATTAATTAACTGAAGTAAATTATAAAATATATCATTTATTTCAGTACTTTGGATACAATCGTGAGCATTCAACTTGTGACAACATTATATTTATGAAGCAAAATAATTATGACTATGCAGTCCACGTACTGCTCGCGGTTTTTCCTCTCATTTGTACGTCAACGTACCATTTAGAGTTCCTTATAAATATACAAGAAACATAACCCTTCCTTGGAAGTCGAGTATAGAATGAACCCACCGGTTATACTCGTAGCATCAACAAGAATAAAAGACGGTTTCCTCTTAACTTTTAAAACATTCTTATTGTACAGAACACTACAAAATATACGACAGCTCACACTTGGCATTTCATTACTCATAAATAATTACAAATCCGTGATTTATGAGTAATACATCTCGACATTAAAACTATTTATTAATGTGAATAAATAACAACAACTATTTACTTGACCAAGACAATATTGATGATTCTTAAACGTAAACAGTGAAGGAAAACGTCGTGAAGATACCAAGTCCATTGGAGATGGCATGTAATGCTAACTTCTTCAAAAATGGTCATAATGGCGCCACTGAAACCAGCGCTCCAACACTCTCGAGCTGTTGGAGCAAATGTTGAGGTGAAGCCGTATTTTCACCCACATCAAATTATGTAGATTTAAGTACCTATTGTAACTGTTTATTATTATTATTAAGTAGTATTGGTCGCGAAGGAACAGGAGTAGAATCACCTAGTTTTAAGACGTTTCAAAGTGATCCCAGCGGTCCTACTGAATAAATGCTTTTTGACTTTGACTTTGTTGTATTTGATGTGGAGAAAATAAAACTTTATTCTATTCTATTTCTCAATCTCAAATATGTAGACCTATTATAAAGTTTATTTATAGAAACTAAGCTACTACATATTTACAAAATACAACAGGATATCAAATATATTTGAACGTGTCCTACGACAAACAATAATCAATTTAAATCTAAATTAAAGCTATTATTCGTTGGTAAGTGTTATTATGATATTAATGATTTTTTGAATTTTACTAACTTTACTTTTAATTTCAGTAATTTTATGCATGAATATTCTGAATATTTTAAGTTTGTTCTAGTATTTTTGACATTTTTACCTATAACAATTTTAAATTTTCTTCACTTGTAAAAGTAAGTTTTAGTAGGGCAACTATAATGTAGCACTGTCTAAATATGACCAATGTAATGTAACCTAAAACTTTTTGAACATACGATTATGATTAAGATCATGTCTCTAAAAGTATGTTGCTTTGCGCGTGGTATCAGTATTTTAAACAACAATATGCTATTCCAGTCTAAAATCTACGTCTATTCCAAATTTTATCCAAATCGGTTTATCCAAATAGTAAAGGCAAACTTTCAGTGTAAAATCATAACCCTCCCTAACCCTCGCTCTAGTTCGCTAAATGCGTCCCAAATGTAAAAACTAATCAGCCGCATCCTGTGAACGCGGATACGTTTCCTGCCATCCGACGCCCTATCCTGACACATTAGGTATACATTTATTTATAAAAGTTTGCTTTTGAGGGACATTAAGTTCTACACCTTTTTAACTTACTTTCATTTACTAGCTTCCGCTCTCAACTTTGTCTGCTAGGTACATCAAATACGTATAGCCCCTCGAATCGTCTTGAAAGTCCATAGTAAAAAAATATTGGACAATTTTGTGTGAAATCAGATGAGTGAACTTCCTTGGATCTACATTACTTTTTAGTTCCAGTGATTGTTTCTCGATCGCTGGTGCTAGTCAAACTATCAACAAGTGATTAGCAATCAATCGCAAAATCGCTTTTACGTAATCAGGCGACCCGAAAGTTTTGAAACCCTTATTGTGGAGAAACGGTACATCACAAGTATTTTAGTTTATCTAGCAATGTTACCCACGTCTACCACCAAGGTCGGCCATGTGTTTAGCATCAGCTCTGAGTGCCGATAAGATGGACTGTCTTCCACGTGCACGGATGTGAAGCATGTTTTGGATGTGAAGCTATTTTTGTACAGTAACATAAAAATTATGTCATATGCACTCCTAATCCTTCAGAAAAAAATAGAGGGTTCTATTATCTAACTGTGGATCTGTATTCCATCAATTTCTTTTCATTTTATAAAATGAACACATGAATTGACATGAAATTCAAGTTTGCTGAATTTCAAAAAAAATATGAAAAAAAATCACCGCGTGTTCATTGACATTACACAAATGATTAAAGAATACACAAAAAAAAAACTATGTTGTGGTTTCAAATGTATGTCTTTTAAATGGGTCAAGTCGTTTCAATGAAACATAGAAACACTCAAAAATGTTTACAATATTTGAGTTAAAACTATCAAGTAGAATAAGCACTTAAAATCGTTTATTTTCTAGCTACAACCAAAATACATTCCAAATTCAAGGAATCACAAACTGTTTACTATTCTTCTAAAAACTAGCGCACTCCATACGCAGAGACTAATAAACTACATGCCCTGCGCCCGCGCCGAAATTAGCACGAACTATATAGGGCTGTCACACATTCACAGTCCTTAGACTTGAGTCTTAGAATAGTTTTTGCAACAAAAAAAACCCTTAAGTTTTCATAATTCAATACTAGAATTAGACAATATTAAAATACAGTAGATATATTTTACTATACAGATATGATGCGTACTGTGGCGACCTCTAACTACCATCGCCTGAACTACAAGCTGAGCTACAAGCTGAACTATAGGCTGAACTTCAAGAGATGTCAATTACAGCGACATACTTCGGAGCTGTACCACTAGATGGCGCTAGGAACACGCAAAAAGTATAGAAAGTTTCTGAATCGCGCTTACGAAGTTTACTGGACACTTTAGCCTATATAGAACTATCCGACTATAACTGTCGGCCGAAAGGCCCTAAGGTAAGTGTGCCAGTTGGGAAAACCTTAGCGAGGAGAGTACTCCCTCTTTACCATAAATTGGGGAAATTCCACCTAGCCCCAAACGTACATTATGTATTTATTTTCCTGTAGACTTTTATGTATAATTTCATGGATTCTGTTCTCAAAAATAAAGAAGTGATGAATGTCCAATTTTTGGGATCCTTCTATTTATGCCTATGAAATCAGTTAGTATCGAGTTCACCTGATATAAGCACAATATACGAGGATAAACTCAAAGCAAATGACATTTACGTTACCGAAAAACGTTCACCGTTATTATAAATCGGACATACACTAGAGTCTAGAACAAATTTAAAGAAACTACTATAACTTATCAATTGGTTAATTGTTTTTTTTTTATAATGAATGGGTCGGCTCTTGATCTCAAACTTACACAGGCAAGAGTGAGGTCTAGGATGGAGCGAGCTTACCCAGAAGGTGCCTATTAACTCTCTTCTTAAAAACAACGTTGTGACATTTTGCTATTGTGCCAATACTTCGGATTGCTCCTTATTCCAAGAATCTAGAATTTAAAGATAATTATGAGATAATATTTTTTATTGCAATTGTAAACATTTTTGTTTGATTTGAAATATAAGATATTAGATTAAGTCCAGCATAATCCTTTGCCGCTTTCTAAGAAACCGGAGATCAAGAAGCGAGACGAATTATATTCAGTTACGCGCAAATGCACTTAACAGGTGAGACCATTTTTTGCAACTTAAGTTTTTGTCTTGTTTTAATAATATATAGCACTGTAGACATGTCGTGGGAATGAACGCTTCAGTCGTTTTGAGTCAAAGACATCAACAACATAGCAACTTAATACGTATAAATTTCAAGAGGTAAAAATAATAGCAACTGTTAATAGTAATTTAAATCTTAATAGGCAACATTACATTATAATATTGTATACAAGACTGAAAGAAATGGCGCGATTCAGACTCATTTGCAAAAGATTGTCCACAATCGCTGTGGAGGCTGATGCTCTGCAGCGAGATGATGCTGGCAGAAACTAATAATTTTAAATAAAAATTGCAATGACGATTCAAAATAATCAAAAATCGTGGTAATTATCCCATAAAACAATATTTATTATATGTAACCAAAAAATATTTCAATGGAATAACTAAATGGAATAGAAAATGAAAATATCAATGAAAAACTAGTTTGGAGATGTGTCAAAGCTGCGTGTCAGTCAGCCCTAGCGCACATGTGCGCTGCGGGAGTGACCTCATCCCATGACACACCAGGACGTGTCCCCATACTCCCATGAACTGCACTGCTCCTTTCTAGGGCACTATGACTTCATTCATCTATTTATTCAGAAAGTTCATTGACTCAAATCACAGAAACGCAATGAAAATAAGGTTTTTTAAATAAATTATCAAATGATGGAAAATAAGGTGTCTGTCTTGTACTGTACATGTAGAGAGAGACAGACGAAATCTTTTGAATATGTCTTAGGGGTTAGTCAGAACTTTCAACATATTTGACAAATATCCTAAAGCATGTTATACTGGGAATAAGGACATTTTAGACAAGATTCTTAAAGAACATAATACCCAACACAAAACCAGATACAAAACAGACGTCATTGCCATAAAAATAGTTCAACACTTAAAAACATAAAGCCTTTTAAAACGAACAATCGAGTGATAACAGAAAAAAAATATAGAGGGACGCCTTATCTATGGTACTCAATCAATGTAACTATACGGGTCGAATCAAGTACGGTAAGGAAACTTTTTTTAAATAGAATTGTATTATTTTCAAAATAACACGAAATCCTTGAATGTTTTATTTTTTTATTTCCTATAAGTTCCAAAATACTACTAATTAATACCAACATAGATTTTCCTAAATAAAACGTGACATCTCAGTCTCGTGCTCACACAAATAGCCATGAGATCATTCTGCAACCGATAAAACCATTGTAGGCTGACCTCTAAGCTTTGTTGCCGTCAAACAAATATAAACAAACGGTAACACAGCGAGGGGCCTCGCACACTGGTCGCCTGAACCGACTGAATTATTAGGAACTAACTTGTGGTTTGTTTTTAGTGCGTCATTTGTAGTAGGTAGGTACTGAATGCTTGCAATAAAAGAATTGAGACAGGTTTTGGGATTTTTTTAAATGAATGCCATTTGGGCTCGGGACAACCCCTAACGAAGTTTGTACTTTGCTTTGACTGGCGATCATCTTAGCTAGGTTTAGAAATATGTACTTGAATTCATAGCATTATTTACTTTTCTCAAAACAGTTGCAACAGCCGTACTCGCAGGCAGATTCTCATGTCCACTTAACGATTGCGAAGAATATACTAGACTGAATACAAAATGTTCTCAAAAACAGATTTGACTAAATGTTTTTGTATCTGATTGCGTAAATCATTCAAGATCTATAAAGACTAGGTCAAGACTCAAGAGTCTAGGGCCTGAGGGGGTTGCAAAATCAACCAATCTAAACGCGCGAGAATAACGTGAATCTCATTGGCTTATTATCACATCATTTTGATGGATTAATATTGGATACGTATGTCATTGACTTGCTTCAACTAGGAGAGTCAATTGAACTGCACAATAAATTTCATTGTTAGCTGAGTTTCATTTGACCTATTTTATTATATCTCGTGCAGAAGTTAACTGAGAAACAATTATCAAATTGTAGAGGACATTGGCTTTTCTTATTGCAGAAAGGTAACGCTCGGGTGTAGCTTTTGATAGACCGCTGAAGTGAAGCGTTCTGAGCGACCACAAAGTCGATCGCTAGTCGCTTTATCGCTACGAATAACTTAGGCCTTTACATCTATATTAGATGATTTATACAGCGTCAGGAGGCAACCTATTGCCTACACTTAACGGGACGCTGTAGTGCCTGGGACATTGTTTGAGATGGAATAGGCTTGCCCAGCACCTAACCATCCTCTCAGATTAATCAGCCGCTCACAGGAGAGACGACGGCAATACGTGTGGAGCTGACTAAGCTGCGGGTTTCCACACGATGTTTTCCTTCACCGTTAAGAGCTCGTGTTATAGCACATATAAATTTTACGAAACGAAAAATCCATTGATGCACTTCAGATTGAAAGTCGAGGCACAACCCCTTTCGACCAACATGAACCTCACGAATATGAACCTCATTAATTTTAAAGTTGCAGTAAATACAGAAAATCTTTAGTCGATACTTCTTTCTCAGAAGAATTGTTTTATTTGTTTTAATTTTCAAAGGAACGTTGCTTCCGTCAGTTGAAATAGAAACCACAATACGTGAGTCAAACAGAAACCCTAAGCATGTTTCCTCGTTGTAAAGGCCGATAATTCATTAAATTTATCCTTTTTCTGGGTATTCTATGGTTACGTTTTGAAATAGCTTACATTGCATTTAATTTTGATGTAATATTATTTAAAAATGTGGATGGATACACTCTGGTAGGGCTTTCCCTACCAGAGTTTATCCATCCACATTTTTAGGTCCTAGGTCTTTACCTAGGACGCCGATTTTGTAAATTAAATTTTTGTTTGAAAGGGTGGTAGAGATGGTCCCATATACATTACATTCCTGAGGGATTGAAACCTTTCCTATAATATAAAAACCTCATTCTCACTAGTAATTTTCTACACAATGGTATTCTTTAGTTTTTAAAACATAATTTAGAACTGGACCCTGTAGTGCTTGTTACAATAATGGTACGTATGTATATGACATAATTACTAAGAAATTGTTTAGACATAGCGTATATGTTTGGTCATTATATTGACATTGAAATTACCATTTATACATTACAGAACATGTTCCAATAGCCTCAGTATTATCATTGAATAGGTGCTTCCAGTCGTGTTTACAGTGAAACTTACGTCATTTTCGAATATAGCTTGTCTTAGTGGGGATTCATTATTATCTTTGAATAGACTTATTTTCCTTCAATAGCTTTGCACTTAGGTTAAAATGTACTTTATTTATGGCTTAAGAACTTTAATGATGATTTTATGAGCGAAATGTCAGTAGTAAATACTTAAATTGTAATTTTTAATAAAAATAATAGCAGCAGCGATGTCAATATTAACAACTGATAAAATGAAACAAAATATAGCAAGTATTTTGTTCAGTTTGGTCTGTTGTTTTAGTTTCCTCTTAGTGGATTTAGGTTTGTCTTTTGTTTTTCCTGTTGTCATTTAAGTGTAGGTATCTATATTCACATCGTACCTACAGTATTTCAAATACTTTGTTTATAAATGTAGATACTTCAATTTAAATTTAAATTTATTTATTGCTTAAATGTTCTTATAACTCTTAAGTTGTCACAGCTTACTCTAGATTATGAAGAATCTTAGGAACTTTTGATTTTTTCTAGTCTAAAAGAAATTAAAAGTTCCTAAGATAATACAAGGTGCATTTCTATAATTTTCTTTCATAGCACCTGTTTCTCTTCAAAACCGGTGAGGGCTTATCGAGAGTATCTGTTTTCTAAATTATAATGTTTTATTTCTAATTTAAACAGGATACTAATAATAAGTATACATGCAATATTAACATTTCCAACGAGTAGGCATTGGACATAATTTTGTACCTTGAAGGGACACCTTACTGAAAACTGTTTGTGGCATTGCTTACAAATGTTTTCCATATTTGAATAGCATCCAATCGAATACAAATTAATATTGAATTTTTTGTGTCATACCTAAGTATATGACTTTTTATGTATATAGTCAAAATTTTCTGCAAAAAGCCAAAGGGCGACAATCCATATCTCAATAAAACGAATAAAAAGACCATAAAAATCGTACCCCGCTAACGAACCGAGCGGTCGTGAATCCGAACAAAAGAGCATCCAAAACAGCACATTATGCCAAAAACGTCACATCACATCACCATTACAATAAAGACAATGTCATTGCCACTGGGATTTAAAAAAAAAAACCTTAAATCATTCACTTCATCCGCACTTTCTAAATAAATTTTATTCCAAATTTGAACGCGCGTCAGACAAGCGCGGCTCAGGCCCGGCGACTGACCCGCGAAAGAAACAGTATAAACAATGCGAGCGAGCGAGACGCCGATACCGTGCACCTGTGCACTTACAATTGAATGATCGTTGAAGCGAAACAGAAATAAAACATTCCACTAATTAAAGCGAGACAGAGGACCCGCAAGCCTTTTTGTCGCTCCGTGCCAAAATGCTGTAAGTGCAGTTTTGAACAATTAAAATTCAGCTGTAATTATATCACATAAAGTGTTTTTTCCGAAAGTTAAGAGAAGCGAGGCTTGTGAGTCAGCCGGTTGATTGCCAGGGTCAACATATGGCGAAAAGGTACGTCTCATACGTCTATAGCCAAATTCCTCAACCCATGGAACAATACTTTTCTTTTAGATTTATTGATTGTTTTAAATTAGAACTTGTGCGAGAAGTTATCGAATAAATCATTGATAAAAGGTTTAGTTTGGTATCAATTATCGTAACGTGTTTTGATAGGTATTTACATATTTGATAGTTTTATTATGAAACAACGTAGATTATTTATTTACTTGTATATATATCTTATAAGGGCACCAAGCCTTGCATTAGATATTTTATGTATTTCAATAATAAAATTCTATGTTTTTAGATTTCAAAAGTAATCACGGGATAAACACAATTTAATTATAACTCGGATATAATAATTTTACAAATTCAATACTTAAAAGCATTCATCGCTTTTACTATTCAGATTGTTATTATAAAATTAACAACATACTACATAATAATATACCGGTCAACAAGACATTAAACAATGCGACGAACACGTAAAAACGTCATACAGCTGCAAATGTCAAAGTCAATGTCGTAAATGACATAACTTCCACATTCACAGAACAATTCCCACGCGTTCCGCGAACGTTTATAATCAACTTCCTTCAATCGAAGCGGTTGAGATGAAAACTGTTTTATACCGAGAAATACCTTTAATGTGATTTTAGTCGAAGTTGTTTATAATTCGGTTGTTTTAGCGCCTGAGAACGAACATACTTCTATGAATAAATGTCTTACGGACTACACGATATTTTTATATTTTTTGCTGGAATAAAAGAACTAAATAAAGGCTTTGGTCTGGAATAAAACTTTTTTTTTTCAAACACGGATTCACACAAGTTCAATGCGTGTGTATGTGAATAAATATATTAAATTTGCAATCTTTCTGCTGTGATTATTCAAAAATTCTAAACTTCTATAGCGAGAGAGCTGTTCCCATTTAATTTTCCTCTAGTTTCCATTCCTACGTTTCTTGTTACATTCAAATTAAGAACAGCTGTTATACTTCCGACAATTATTTTTTCAAATAATAAAAGAGTTGCCAACGTAGAATTCAAAGAATTTACTCCTATGTATTTTAGAACAAACATAAAAGATCATGTTTTGGGTTACTTACACCAATTTGTTGCTAAGGAAGCGATTTTTTTTTTCCACATTTCTCCGTATATTTCATTATTTGAAAGGTATATTACCGATAAATATAAACATTTATTCGAGTAATGACGATGCAAGCCGAATTGAACGAATTTGAATCCTATTCAAAATGACAGAAGTCTAATACAACCTATTATTTTGATACTTGCCTAAATAACAACTAACTACCGATTCTAGGCACCAACCAGACAGCGACAAATCCACACACGGTGAAATATTGACAAACAGACAGTTTAGCGATAGACTTCTTTATTATAGTTAAATGTTATAGTTAAATATTATGCTAAGCCACATTAAAAGCTATTATATTTTAAAAACTATTGAAAAAGGTTGTGTTATAGGTACCTATAACAATTTCAATAATGTGAGAGACTCTAATTGATAATAGATCACTGATGGTCCAGTGGAAGTGGCTTCGCCCTCCGATCTTAAGGTCATGGGTTCGAATCCGGACGCGCACTGATGGGCCACTCTATCTTCTAAAAATTTACATGCACTATGCCTACTCTCTAACGCTGAAGGTTGAAACGAAGGTTGTTACGTTTGAAAACATTTGTGCCAAGTGCACGAAAGGTGCTTTAAGATACACTTTATCCATTCACCACACTGGTTGGAAAGAACGAACGAATGACAAGAAGAATAGAATCACCAGTGGTCAACAAAGCAACGAGTCATAGGTACATGACGCGCAAACAGTGGTCACTTAACGTCATATAACGTCAAGGTCGTGTCTGTTCATCTAAATAAGGAAAATACGACGTTCATTAGGTATCTTAACTTAGTAAAACTGTTGTTATTTTGAGAATAAAATACATTTTTTTTTATTGATAATGATGATAATGAAGTGGTTTAAAATTAAAACTGAGGAGAATGAAAGAAATCGACAATCGTGTGTGTAATAAAAGAGGCTGTATGTCCACTGTCCAACAGTGGTCTGCTACAAGGCTAAAGATGGTTTAATATGATACTGTTAAATAGTGTTCGTTTATCCATACTATCCATACTAATATTATAAAGCTGAAAAGTAGAGGATTAGCGAGTTTATATGTTACGTTCCCCAAAACGCAACGATAGCGCGATCTAATTTTTCCTGTGGCGCCATCTATTATGTAGTAAAATGTGTCTGTCTGTCTCTCTGTCTGTTTGTTACCTTTTCACGCCTAAACCACTGAACAGATGATGCTGAAATATGACATGGATAAAGATTATGTCCCAGGGACGGACATAGGCTACTTTTTTTTTCAAAACTAATCATTTAGGGCGTGAAATAAGGGTTGAAATTTTTTATGGGGACTTAAAGTGAAGTTCCAGTTGAAGGCCACTAGATGGCGTTGCTGTCCTATAGCTGAGGTCGAGATGGCGCTATTATTGCATTTTTATTTTTAAAAGTATCAGAAGAGAATCTTCTGAACAGCAGTTTTCAGTTCTGTTTTTATTAAGTATATGTTATTTTGCTGACGAAGTCGCGGGTACCAGCTAGTAAAAAATATTCCGTACAAAAAACCTCATCCAAGAGGAATATATTGCAAAATAATAACGATCAGAAAATAATCTTCATATCCTGAAGATTTGTTAAAGCGCATTCTAAAAATTGCTGTCAGCCTACGATCTTCCCGATTCGACTGACATCTGAGCTATAGGGGACTCGTTTCAAATGTGGTTTATTCACCAAGAGATTCAGAAAAACATCACTAGTGGTGATAATGATGATGTCACGCCAAAAACAAACAGACGTTTACAAACATTGTCGGATTGTATAGAAGAAGAGAACAATACCGCCTACATTGAAAGCAATGTCTATGACAATGAAACGAAAAACAATATGCCTAGACTATTCTGTAGATTCATATTTTTAACCGACTTCAAAAAATTAGGTTCTATGTTTTGTATGTTTTTTATGTAGGTATTTTCACCGAAAGTAAACCTTCGTCGATTGTAGATCAATTTTTGATTGAAAATGTATGCTCTCGAAGTGGTCCCGCATTAATAAATTGTTGATACTGTTTTTTCGTAAAACTCAAAGCTGGCTTAATCAATTATGTATTTATGTACGCATTTTTCCGGCATAAAAAGAAGCCTATGCGTTATTCCAGATTACAATTTATCTTTGTGCTTAATTTCATCCCAATACGTTCAGCAAAGAAGCAACGAATATTAAAAAAATTCTATCCATTAAAACTTACCCACCCTATGATGTTCTTATTTTTTTTTGAAGAATTACAAAGTCGATAATATAAGAGAATTTATATCAAAGATTAAAAACTAGTTGGTAAATATACAAACAAAAGGAATTAAAAATAACGAAGGACATCTATTTATACTTGCCACAATAACCCATTTATTTATCGTGTGGCACAATTCCTGTTTATTAAACGTGTGTGGTATAATTAATACTATCTTTATTCTGCTATTAATGAGAAAAGTTTGTGAGTATGGATGTTTGTTACTCTTACACAAAAACTACTGAATGGATTTAGCTTGGGCGCTTAAACTATAATCTAGAATAGATAGGTTACTTTTTATACCGAAACACATAAGTTACGGAGAGCAGCTAGTATGGTATAAAATAAGGAGTCATACAAATTTATATTTTGAAAAAAGGTTATAAAAGTCCCAGGGGGGACCATTTTTAAATACCTTTTCCGTTACGGTTTTTCATACGGAATTAAAATTCGTAAGTTGAAATGCTAATATATATATTTTAACATTATATTAGGGACCGTAACAAAAATTAAACAAAAAAATCCTGAAATCATAAACAAATATTTCATTGGAATTGTGATTAATACTTTCAAGCTATTCTCATCTTTATTTTCAGTTAATAAGAGCTGAGAATTTAAATAGCGATAGATGATGTCATTTTCGATGTAGGCGTGTCTAGGTCGAGGAATACGTGCCTAGAAATCTAAATCATAGCTCAATTATGTCAAAATGTTGTTCTTCATCATAAATAATATGAGAATGCTTCAAACCAGGAAACCTAAGTTTAAAAAAACGTACAGCAATGATGGAGTCTCTTCGAGGCGAACTATTCCTTTCACCACACTAGTTCAAAAGATCTAGTGACACGATAAGCAGATGGTAGTACATTTATTGATAAAAAAAAATCATATTTTACAAAATAGAATAATCAGTTAAGCCATCTAAGACTGCTAAAACGATCTGTAGATAGCTCACCTGATCCAGGTACCTGCTGATTACAAAAATAGTCTTTACCTTGAAATAGATTGAAAAAACTGCAACAGATTTTGTTTACATCATAAATTGTTTGTCATTTTAGCCAGAACTTTTATCTGCGCGCGAGTGATCTAAGAGGGGTGATGTCATAGTAATACGAGTATGCATCTGTAGTAAAAACTAATAAAACTCAGGCCTTTACATCCATACTAGATGATTTATACAGCACCAGGAGACAACCACCGCCACCACGGGACGCTGTAGTGCCTGGGACATTGTTTGAGATGGAATAGGCTTGCACAGCACCTCAACCATAGAACATTTCTGTGTTCTGTGACCTCAGCCATCTTCTCAGCTTAATCGGCCTTGTACATAGAGAAGACAACGTCAATAGAGCTAAGCGTATACAGACGTGAGCCCGATTTCTTAAGGGACTGTGTGTCGTCGGAAATTTCTTTTAAAGACATTGCATTTCAGGTTATCAGACAGGTCAAGCCACTATGCAACTGAGGTCTTATTATCAGTTATTGACATCACTGGCGATTTTATTTTTAAACTTATTTTATTTTCTTTATTTTGAAGCCGTTTTGGCCTATCAGTTCAGTTAGGTTAGTACCTACTTACTTTAATATCGTCACATATTAGAATATAAACTGGTTTCCGTACTATGTTTTTACTGCTCAAAGCTCGAGTAACTTAACGCTCGTGTATTTTTCGAACCCACTAGCTTCGGATTGACAGTCTAGAAAGCATCCCACTAATGACTAAGCTAACATAGCTCTTTGTCAGTGAACAAAAGGCAGCCAGCCGGGCAGTGACAATTGTATATTTTTAAAAACAATTATAAACAAACATGATCACGATTGTATGTACCAGCACTATATGGTAGACGTTCTCTCAGATTGTGTATTCCATCCTTGATGAGATCCTTGATGAGGGGGTAGTCAGAGGCTCCAAATTTTGGCACATGTCCAAAAACACTAGACCGGGCTAATTATCGACGAAAAATCATGGTATTTTTAGGCGCACGCGTCGCGTTGGCGTCCCGTATTTATATCTTTATTTTAAAAGCGATCAATCATGGGGCTAGGAAAACAATATGTACACCGGGAAATAGATTTAAAAAGATTATATAGCTGAGAGGATGGTTTAGGTGCTGGGCAAGCCTAATCCATCTCAAACGATGTCCCAGGCACTACATGTCCCTCTGTATGTGTAAATATAAATATAAAATTAAATCAAAAAATCCATTGATTTCCCTGGATTCGAACCTACGCCATATAAAGTCAAGGCACCCCACCCACTCGGCCAATACTTATAATACCGTCCCAGTTGAGCTGTTTGTACGAGTTCACGTAAATTTTGTGTTTACGTGACGTGTTCTGGCGAACTCCCAACCAATCACCGGCCTATTTGATCAACAATGCCGGTGTTTTTCATCATTGACGTTGGCATAAATCATTTTTCTAACTTTAGCTGCGCTTTAGAAAAGTGGGACGTGCCTCAGACTACCATAGTACCATAGGCTATCGGTAACCAGGTGGAGAAGCTAGGTGGAGGTGGAGCACGGGTCCGTCCTCGCATTATCACATATTCCGTGCTTCGGAAGGCACGTTAAATTGTCGGTCCCGGCTATTCAGTCGTTAAGCCATGAAGGAGGCCTTCAGGCGGCCTGAAAACTCCGTCACCAGAGTTAGCCACTGACTCATACGGGTAGGTGGAGACTACAAAATTCCACTTGCCAATTGCTTTTAAATGCTGACACATAGGGTTATTATTAAACTATAACAAAATTCTGTCGTATAAACCCCGATTACAATTCAGGAAGGACGTGAACTGACTAACACAACGCAAGGTGAGGTGCATATATTTACCACCAGATGGCTCTGAATTTATATGCAAGCAATGTAATAACTAAGGGGTCAACAGCCGACCCCCAAACTTCTCGATAACTCTTCCAAAGGACGTGAGGTGATATAATTAAGAATGTGACCACTAGGTAGGTGCACCTATGCAATGAGAACATAACTAATCCAAACTAATTATATAACACCAAGCTAGTAATGACCTATTTCTATAGGGGTAAGCAGAGACCATTCTTTGTTCATTTTCGTATCTTAAAACTGTTGTTAGGCTGCCTTAAGGCCTCTGTCATGGCTTAGCGGCTTAAAAACCGGGACCGACCATTAGACCCTTCGAAGCATGGAAGCGCTCAGATGAAAATGCCACTAGCGGTCACCCATCCACTTATTGACCGTAAGTGGACCATATTGTAAGCAAGTTAATCTATAGCTGTCTATTTCAGATGATATTTCTTATCCCAGCGGTGGGAACAGCTGGTTTGGAGCATCTGAAGGCTAGGCAGGTGCGGGTTCGACCCAAAATAGCGCGTGCACATGTTGGAGCAGATGCGAGCCGTTTTTATTTTGGGTATCCGCATTAATGCACCGGTTTAGATTTTTATACAGGTCCGCTGGATACAATTTTGAATCGTCGATGTAAAATTAAGCGGTTTTCTTTGTAGATAAGGAAATCAGGAGTAAGACTGTAACCCCAAGGCGCGGTAGACAATTAGGCTTAAGCATTATATTTATCACAGAACGGCACGTAAGTATACTTCAACACATATATATAATTATCTTAATTGGTTATTTCAGATCCAAGAAAGTGCGACTAATATTATAACTTTATTACAATTGACTTGTTTTCTTTGTATTGTTACTTAGTAAATGAATATTTATTGAACTTAATAGTTTTTTACGTAATAAAATAAATAATATACTTAATCTTTTAGAGATATGACACGGAAATTATCGCGTTATTTATAGTCAAAACGTCGATAATTAACGAGAGGAATTGAATGAAACGGAAAACAGAAATATTATCTGTGATTTTATTTCAGTTTCGTTTTTAAATCATAAGTACCTACCTATACAGATATAAGTACCTATTCCTATATTCAGAATTGCGTCGAAAACGTTAAAGCCGAATTACAAACAAACGTGAAACAAACGTTGCACAATTAGGCAATCCATTCATTTCCCAATTGTATTGGTAAATAACCTATTGCCATGAATGAACCTACGTCAGTGAAGTTTAATTTTAGATGTGCACACGATGAGTGTTTGAAAACACGTCGCATCATGGTTTCTGTAGTATACCTTATCGAATTATTACGTTAGTAAACCAGTTGATGGCATAAACAGGAAAAGTCGAGGGACATTCAAGAAAATACTTGACCTGCCATCTAGCGATAAGTAGCGAAACCAAACCAAAATCTGGAAGGTTAACCAACCAGAGTATATATTGTCTGTGACCAAACTGAGACGAATACGTATCCTGATTGAAATAATATTCGTACAAAATATCATAATAATTATGATCTATAAACTATAACACAAACCATTCTGGTGATTATGTGCAATCACAGACAATATGTGCAATGAACTAAAATGAAAATGTTGACCTAACAGTGCCACCTAGTGGCAAGTAGCTGAAACGCACCAATGAAAACCACCAAACTACAACCATTGTAATAGAGTTGATGCTTACAAAAAATAGCAGATGGCGCTGAAAACAAGTTCAACCATACCTTAAAAAAGTAAGTATTTTACTTGTAGGTATTTTTTATTTTTCTTCATCACTTACCTGAAACAAAAAAGTTTAAATTAGGATTTCATTTTTAAAATAACAAACAAATATTACATAATACCAAGCCTCTTTCCGCATTGGAAGGCCACATCCACATCATATCTTTCGCTTTATTCACTCTATCACATTCTTCATACAAGCTCATACCAAATTCAGATGAAAACACTAGCACGGTCAGAATAATACAGGATATTTTCTAATGTTGAAATATTTGTGAAAGTATTGGAATTTTCTCATTTAATGCCTGTCCTTGTCTGTGTGGTGGCATGGCTGGTGCATATTTGGCCAAACGTATCAGCTTCCTACTTATGCAGCGTGGTGGTAATTCAGACGTTGTTTTGGGCACGCTTCAGTTTACGTTATCTTTGATAGTTTTTAATGAACCTTTTTCTATTGTGTTTTATTTTATGGATTTATGAAAAATGTACTTAGTAGCTAATCTCGATGACGGAACACATTACTGGGAGGTAATGAGAGAAGCGTGAATTTTGTGTGTGTTTGCTTGTTTCACAACTGGTTAGGTTAGTTATTTTAAAAAAGTAAAAAGTTTTTTTCAACAAGAATCACTTCAGACAAGATTCACGCTCCACAGACTGTCGTCTGATTGCGAAGAGGAAACATAATAGCGACAACACACGCATTGTGCGACAGCTATTGTGCCAGATTGTGTCTCGGCACACGTTATTGTAGTCTGTAGCCTGAAGCCATGTGTGCTTTTGCTTGTATCACTCACACTGGACCTAATATGAAAACACGATTCTGTGTTGAGACCCGAGCAGCGAGTGCAATTTAATATAATTTACTACGAGTAAAGAAGTCATGCTATGATTGTAAGTACAAATACAATACAATTACATTTCCAAATTACAATACAAAATTATAAAATTCAATAAAGGTATACGTACAACATAAAACAGGTTTACAGTTTACTAAAACTGGAAGATACAATAAGGTAAGTTTTAGATTTACCAGCGACAGCCAAACTAAGCGTCTTGGCCTTGTTGAGTGCATTACAAGGGAAGATCGTACTTGGATAGTAACAAGCACTTTAAGCTAGAGGGAATGTATGACCTGTGATATTAAGTAAGTTATACCTACGAGTAGATAAGTAAATAGATAGACGGACCAAGATGGACGGACCAAGTCAAAGAGGCGCTGGATAGACCCCTAAATGAGTGCACCAGAAAGACCACCATCAGAGACGAGTGGCGCAGAATTGTAAAGCGAGCCACACAACTCCCGACCTGACGACCACGACCACTCTGTCAAGAGTGAGACGACTGACAAGAAGAAGAAGATAAGTAAATATACATTTCCAATAAATGTTAGCATATTTACTGATGGTGATCATGTTTGGTTTTTAAACCTTCTTGGGATACAGCCTGTTGCATTTTTATATTTGTTACCTCAGACTTTCACACATTCTAATTACAAAGAATTATTTATTCGTTGGGACGGATAAGTAACGCTTCCCATTTTATCTCATTAAATTAGAATGAAAAATTACAACTCTAGAGGTGAAAACAGTGACTTTTTTATGGTCTTCAATCATAAAGTCTGTTTTCCTTTTACTTTCAAAAATATTTAGCAAATCAACTGCCTCTCTCTGAACTCCAGTCGAGTTCCTGTAGGTCTCTCAGGTGAGCGGGTAGGCAAGGCTTTCGTGCAATAATAAGCGTTAATTGAAACTGCTCAGGCGACGCCGCCAGCGCGCCGTATTAATTGGAATCGATCGCGAATTCGCGATATTAATATTTATCACGGCCTTTGTTTATCAAACTTGGCTGTTTAACAGATATTTCTGATTATTACCGTCTGCCCCCACCAACTGCCCCCCCGCGTTGGCAGACGGTAACACTTATGGCTATCCACACCGCGGCTCTAGACGCAGTGGCAGACAATAATTATTATGGGCTAACCACCGCCGCGGGAAAAACTATAACGAAAAAAATAGTGTTGGACTAGGTAAAATTGAAAAGCGTGTATGAAATCTTTTAAGTTTTACAGGGAAACCGAACAGTTGGAAACAATAAAAGAATTTTCAAAATTGGTCCACACTACATACAAAAAAAATCATATACAGCCGAACAGAGAAATTCCTTTTTTTTTTACGATAATCCCATATATATTATATTACTACATGATACGAATATAGAAAAAAAAAACAAAATTTTGTGTTTCAAACAGCATAAAATACAATTAGGAACTATACTAACACTTAATACTAGACCACAAATGGACACCACTCAGCGTGTGCTGCAGCAACTTAGAGGTGCTGCAGCGCTGGTATTCTGTGGATAATTTTCAAAATTAAACAAAAGTTAAAAGTTACCGAAGCTTGGGTCATCACTCATCTGAATCAAAGTCAATATCATTTCAATCTCAATGACATTGATCGAGAAGTTATTAACTTTAATATCTTTGTTTAATGATTGCTTGGGAGAACAGTTCCGTATCGTAACTGTGTCCTATCCTCTTCAGATATTCAAATATTTATATTTTCATCTCGTGTTGAAAAATCAATATTCATTATTCAGTAAAGCACACCAAATTATACGAAATAACAGGAATATGCTAAGCAATGGAAACTTTTGAAGTTTAACAGACTTCGACATAAATTAGGAACTTTATAAATTAAAGCTGAGTGTTGGTTACTTAATGATACGTAACTTTTACTCATTGGTTCTGTTATTCTTAACTTTTTGAAGTGAAAACTTCTTTAGGCGCGTTAGCGACATAGAGGAAATATGAGTAAAAACCTTTGGATTCAACTAAGACGCTGTCACTTGACCTAAGATGCTTTAATGTCAAAACGCTAAGACGCTTTAATGTCAAAACGGTAAGACGCTTTACTGTCAAAACGGTAAGACGCTTTACTGTCAAAACGGTAAGACGCTTTACTGTCAAGACCATAGATTTAGCATGGTACCTTTTTATGGTCAAGACGCTAAGACGCTCTAATGTCAAGACGCTGTCACGTGAACTAAGACCACACATATCAACTAGCACATCATAAAAAAAATGTTCGTTCGACTTTAAAGGCGGCCGTTTAATTTAGTCGCGCCATCTAGTTATAAATTTCAGAACTACTTTCAGTAACTGTTCTACACTGCATAAAGTTTAGGAATAGAGCTTTTGTTTACATTTAGATTAGATATAATAATTTAATAAATAATAACATTAGAATAAGCTAAATTAATTGGAGAAACTATAAAAAGGTCCCAGATCGAGCATTTTTATGTATTCTAGAATATTGTCAGTGCTGTGCATAGAGAAAAGTACCTACTATCTAATTGTGTTACATTACATACAAACTTACCGAGTGATGTGTGATTATTTCGGATTTTTTAGTACAGTGCATTGGTACATGACTCACACACAGCTGATTTCTCACTTTTTGATTAAAACTTATCCTATGACAAATATGTATGATAATTTTTCCTAGCAGCATTTTTTCAGAAGTAAGTATTTTTACTTGTGGCTTGAAGAAAACCAGAGAGGAGCCGGAACATTCCCAAAGCTATTTCTATCCAACTGTTAGATATGTAGGTACAAAACCTTCCTAATCCAAAAATCCGTTTGATCTAGCTTTTTTCTTACTTTCAGTTCGCCCAACGGATCTAGGCATTCGTGAAGTTAGCAGATTGTCTGCGCAGTGACCACTTTTTCATACAAAATTGTGTTCTGCGCAGACAAATGGCTAACTTTACAAATGCCTAGATCCGTTGGGCGAACTGTACTCTTGAGTTGCATGAAGCTACTAATAACTATCAGTGATGGTGTTCATAGGGGTTGCGCAGACACTTTTCAAATCATTGATTTGTCAAATTGTATATGTTGCGTTTACTATAAATTTAACTTTTAAATTATTACAATTGTTCAACAATAACACTTTATTTTATCTAAAACCTCTGCCTCTGTAGGTACATCTATACTAGATGATTTATACAGAATCAGGAGATTCAGGAGCGAACCTATGCCCACACTCAAGACGATGCTGTAGTGCCTGGGACATTGTATTTATTTACCTAGCTGCTGTAGTATTAATTTAGCTGCTGTACCTACTTTAGTAGTACAAGAATAGATACTGTAGTAGCGCTACCTGTTAGGTACAGTCGCCTGCAATGAGATGTATACGTACAGACATTCTACAATTTTTGAATCACACTCACTCAATCATCACAAAAGTATCACACTATTTATATGCAATAATTTCAGATTACTATTGTTGCTACATAGTTAAAATTAAATGTATGTTAGTACAATCACTTTTTAGTTTTGATACAAACCAAATATCTATTTTTGTAAGTTTGTACTTGTATCAGGCAAATGTACACTGTGAAGGCACAAGCCTCAGCTTTTCAAGTACCAAAAAAAGTAAGTTCATATGAGTCTGTACGCAACTCAGGTGTTAATTTCTAGGCCGCGGTGTAAAGCCTCTGTCATTTCTTGTTGTCTGTCTGACAACCGCTGTCTTCATCTTTGTGGGTCATCATAAATGGGTTCTGCGCAGTAACTTTGGAGGGATAACATTCATTGTGCGTAATGTACGTAATTGTTCAAGTTTTCACTTCTGTCGGCACTCCCGGAGTGCCACAATTTTTTTTATTTCCACTTGAATGTGACTTGAATAGAAAACACTTGGGGTAGAAGTCCAACTGTATGGAAGTAATCATTTGATGTTGTCGATATGTTGATGGAAACGAACTGTAAGTACATTATCTACCTATAATCTGTTGACAACAGATCACGTGACATAATTAAGGCACATGTCAACTCCATACATTTTTGTACTTTTCTACGATCGCTTTCGCCAATTGATTGTTACATTGTCTAGGGGCTCAGAGCCTCTGTCTATAGGCTCAGAGCCTCTGTCTATAGGCTCAGAGCCTCTAGACAATGTAACAATCGACTATCGAAAGCGAAGGTAGAAAAGTACAAAAATGTATGTGAATATTTTAATAGTAGTTAGTTTATGATAGTTGAAGTAGCTTTGATATAACCTTGGCAGCCGAGTTCTCCCGGCACTATTCCGAGTGGAATGCTCTGCGAGCGCGTGTTTACGCTCTTTGAGTAGGATTCTACCACAGGCGAGTAAGCACAGCTATACAACACGTTAAATTGTCGGTCCCGGCTATTAACTCACTAAGCCTTGACGAGGCTATAAAGCGGTATAAAAACTCTGTCGCCAGTGTTAGAAAAAAACTCATACCTACGCCTACTCACATTTTAATGGATGAATGAATTTAGGCATTCGAGAAGTTAACAGTTTAAATGCGAAATTGTCAATTTTGTATGAAAGCGCTAAACCATCTACGGTTGAATAGAAATTAATTCTAAATCTTTTCTATAACCGCGTTAAAATGGTCTAAACTCACTGTATTCTACCGTAGAAATAGGTTGCAGCTAGCCTTTACAAGCTAGGCGCAAATTCATAACAATTGTTATAGTGGTGATAGCGTTTTGAGCCAGCTATTTCCCCAGACTGTGCGCCATTATTTGCGCAAACCAAAATGTTTTGTTTTAGAGTCGATAGGAAGTAGATATCGCGTGGGTTTCGCCGTTTGCACGCAAATATTTATAACAATTACTGTCGGCGCATAAATAGGATCTCTAAATATATCTAACTCAAGTTTATATTATTCACTTCTGAGACTTGAAGCGTAAAGTAAGTTAGGTACTTACTTTACGCTTCAACCAACGCCAATGATATTTGTATTGTATCTACCTTCTCTACCCTTCCTGACGGGACACTTTTGATCACAAGGAAACATCGCAATAATCTTTAGGTCTACAGAAATTACGAATAATATAGATAGATAATTCTTTATTGCATACCAGATGAAAAGACATACAATAAAAAGACACTTAACTTATAGGTAGACAACCAAATATACCACAAACAAACAAAAATATGCTAGGAGAAGCGTAGAGAGAGTACCTAGAGACTACCTACGTTTAGCAGAAGGAGCCACGCACTAGGATGATGATGATGATAAGCATAATGCTAAAGGTCAGACAGTGATTAAGAATAAAAAGACGACGCTAAAGTCGAAGAGGAACCATGAATATAAAAATCATGAAATAAATCGCAGAAAATAAATGATAATAAAACAGAACATTTCACATCGTATAACCTCAAACTAAGATACGCTTGTATGATGTATGATGGGAACAAGATGACTGATAGATTTTTAATCTTCGATTATTGATCGAAGGATAGAATATATGAATGCGCTAAGTCTTTATCATGAAAAAAGTAGATACCTACACCTACTTTTTTCTTGATAAAGACTTAGCGTGGGATTATTTATATATTTATTTTTCAAAAGGTATTACAGTATTAGGTATTAGGTTATGGCAAATAGTGTTTAAAAACAGCATAAGTTTGCCTAAACACTAGGTTCTCGAAGTAAGGACAAGGGAATGGTGATGATGACTGACAAACCTGGCGTCTGCAGCTTATCAGCCGTGAGGCTCCGCAACAGTCGCTTGATGCTGCGCCTGCGTCGCACTCCGCTCGACTCCTCATGCTTATCACTCATGTTTCACTCTCTACATTCATGGCTTCAAACACTATTTTATCAACCTTTGATTTGTACTCTATCTTTTTGTTTTGTTCATACTAAGTAACTAGATTTTTCACGTTTTTACAACAATTTGTATTCTAATATGCAACGTAAACAATGTTAGCTTCTGCAAAATGTGGACATGTGCCAAATATGTATTCGTGTTCACTAGTGTTGGGTAGGACACGGTTTCAGAATGAGTTTGTATGAGGGCCTCATTTTCATTGGTGAGGTGGGACAATGTCATGCTTCAAATGTCATGTCATGTGGTAACTACAGTAGGGCCAAAATAATAGGTCACATTTGACGTTTCATCAAAATTCAACAACGTGACCTTGTAACGGCGGGCATAAAATAAGAACTGCACAATTGCTTAACTTTTTTCAATTACGTTTACATATTTATTGTAATAATGACCGATACGAGTAATTTTACGATTTGCTTTCACTAATAAACCATTCTAAACATAATAAACAATTTCTGATCTAAAGAACTGAACGTCGTTACAATGTTGCGTCAGTCAACCCTTTTTCTTTTTAAACACTAGGGATGTTACTCTAAAAATCGAAAGCTGATAGGATTGTAAGTTGAATCGAATGCAATGATTACTTGTGAAGAAAAATCACCATAAATTTATAACCACGTTGTGATTATAGTAAAACCTAATTATACATATTTATTATTCTTTTAACTAACTATAAAAATACAAAAAAAATAACTAAATAGAAAGGTCATTGATGTTGGGTGCAATTTAGGTGGATGTTGCTGGCAAAAAGAATATCCTACACGGGAAAAGCTATTGAGTTCGTTAAAAGGCGCAGGTTTATTTTTTGGAGGCAAATCGTCTCTAGCAAAGGTTTTGAAATCGATTGGCTTTAGATTTAAAAAATCCGACAAGCGGAAAATCCTGCTAGAACGCTACGATATTATTTTGAAGAGAATAACATTCTTACGTGAGGTAAATAAAATTACGGATTGGGACAATGTCGTGTTTATTGACGAAACATGGTTGAATGCGAACCATACGGTTGCGCGGACATGGACCGATGATACAGCGGCCTCCACCTCAAAAGTTCCATCGGGAAAAGGAGCCCGACTTATTATATGTCACGCGGGATCAGCTTCTCAAGGTTTTATTCCAGACTGCCTCCTCGCATTCGCCTCTAAAACTACAACAGATTACCATGAGGAAATGAACTTTGATGTTTTTAAAGAGTGGTTTGAGAAGCTGCTAGTCAGCTTAGAAAACCCATCGAAAATTATAATGGACAATGCTCCGTATCATTCTGTACAAGTTGATAAACCACCAACTCAAGCAAATAAAAAGCAAGAAATTGTCTCGTGGCTGGTAAGAAATGGTGTGGAGGCAAGTCCAACTTTATTAAAAGTTGAGTTGTTAAATCTGGTAAAAGCAACTAAGCCGTCCAAGCTCCGCTATGTAATCGATGAACTAGCCCTAGAGCATGGACACGAAGTTATTCGATTGCCTCCCTACCATTGCCAGTATAACGCCATCGAGCTTATTTGGGCACAAATAAAGGGTCATGCAGCGCGGAACAATACCGAACCACCCTTCAGTACTGCTAAAATGATGACTCTGCTACAAACTACATGTGCAGAAGTCACTACAGAAGACTGGCGAAAAGTCGTGGAGAAGACAAAGAAAATAATTTTACAAGATTTTGAACGAGATGTGAGAATAGACAATATTATTGAAAATGAATTAATAATATCTCTGAGTGCTGACAGCAGTGATGAAGATAGCAGTTCCGATAGTTCAAGTGAATAAAAGCATTTTTTTTGTTAAATTACGTAGGTACTTGTCTTATTTTGCTCCTTTAATTTATGAAAGAAAAAATAATAATGGGACAGGGATTCGCATGATCATTTTTAAAATTCACATATGTTTCAAGTCTGTATCGATTCATTCGATTCATTCATTTAATCGATGTTTTTAAGCAGGTCACCTCACTATCAATATAAAACTGACATCTGTCAAAAGTGACCTGTTATCTTGGCCCTACTATAGTTCATACCTGTCATACCTACTGGGAAATTTTGTCACAAGAGTTGAGGTAGCTTGATTAGTGTCTTATTTTCATTTTGTAACTTACACTAAGGCTTGGTACTTGATGCGTACCGTACCTAAAATTTTTTTCACTTTTATTATTTGTAAGTCAGCACTTTAATAAATATTATTCTATTCTATTCATTATCTATTATTATTATTATATTATTCATTATTTATGGATTCTAATTATCTGACAAAAATGAATTTGAATTTGAATTATCATCCACATCTCAACATCCACTGTGGAATGCAAAATAGCAAAAGCCAAAAAAGATATAATTTTGATTTTCGCGGTCCAGATTCAAATGTATACGCCTAAAATGAATGTTGATCCAGCACGTACCTACGAGATTGCCCCGGATATCAATCATAGGAGATTATGCAGAAGACTTTACCCTCGGGGTTACTGTCGGACCTATTGCTATGCATATGGAATGAAGAGCGACATACTGAGTAGGATATTTTAAAGATCCTCTTTGCAACAAGAGTAGATAAAAGAGAGAAGACTTTGGTACAAACGAGAATAGAATAATAACAAGCAAAGATAACATGGTAAGCATAGAAACAAAACTGCTATAAATTTTCAATAAAATATGTAACTAGTACCACTAGTACAAAGTTAGCCCTTCCAGCGAAACCAATCGGCTCAATGTCAAAAGTCAAACAAAAAGCATTTATTCATCACTTTGAATAATTTGGCGAAGTGGTGTGCTCAAAAAAGACAATCTTATCATTGTGTTACTAATACAAGACAATCTATTATGAGCCAAGGGGTTCCTAGGATATAGAAGAATTGATGACAACAAAACGTTTAGAAGCTCTCGTCGACCAAAACTAATTACGTGGCATTGAAATGAGCGAGATAAATGGAGAAAATTGCATCAATGCACCGACAAGAGCTCATAAGAGTAAATAAGACCAAATATATATCTTTCTTCCTCTATATCTCTTTGTCAGTGAAATCAAAAGTTAATGGAACAAGTTTGTACAAGTATCAATTAGTTAGCAAAAATGAAACGTAGCGCACATAATGAAATGTCAGATAAAGGTTATAGCCGCCATTTTTAGAAATGCTTCATGGGACATTTTTGTTACATTTTTCCAGCTTATGGGTTCATTGTCTGATATTAATAAGCTGAAACCTGAATGAACATCCATTATTAATATCATCATGAAATTCTGCAGGCATAAGTACCTATAATAATTAAATATTACATACTAGTGTCACGCCCGCGGCTTCAACGTTAATGTCCTTTTTGCCAATCAATTTTAGCTTGTCCTTCGAGAACGTAAGAAGAAAATCTACTTTTTCTGGGTGTCAGGGACTTAATTGGTACGGGAAAACGTTTTACGTATTAAATAACGTAAAAGTTTTATATAATAATTATGTAATTACTTACAAAAAATTATGTAAATCACATTATTAATTACTAATAGGTACACTGCCATAACATATTAGACTAATAATTATATTTCTATTCACCGGAAATGGATAGCACCTGTTAAATATAATCTGAAATGAGCTGCCAAAGTAAATCCATGTCGGCCCCGCGTTGGGCGCCAATATAAACCGACGAATCAAAGATAATGTAAACTATCGATTTCTGTTTAATGTGAATTAAACTAGTGTTATTCTTAGCTTTCGAATGATGGGAATTAATAATGTTTAAAGGATTCATGTCAGTTTAATTTAGCAGACATGTTATGCAGGCACTGTAGGTACTACACCTACTCGTGTGTGCCAATGTCGAACATGAATTTCATTGTGTATTTTGTTTTTATTTTTATTTAAAGGTCGTACATTCTAAAGGCTTCTGAAGTGCACTATCCTTTCACCACACTAGTTCGTCAACAAACAAGACAAGACGAATACTTTTAAACATAGTTAAACCATCACAAACCAAGCCTTTACATACGAGATCGAGAGAACATTTTTTCACATCGTGTCCACAATAGGCCCTTTGATGTTACGCCAGATTGCCTTCACCCCCCCCCCCCCTCTCCTCCTCCTGCCCGCCCCCCTCGGGGTGCTGACCTCAGGTAGGCTTTAGAGGGTTAGCCGATTGATGGAAGGGCTGTGTTTTAGGACATTTAAGGTAAGTAAATATTTATTGAAGGAAACAATACGATTTTTTTTCTTTAACCAAAATGTTCCTTTGGTCCATTTTCGTAACTGAGATTTCGTAACCAGAAAATGGAATTTTACTCTGAGGACCTTGACCTTGGCCCTTTTTAGATACTTACATTTAAAAAAGTTGTAAGTACCTAATAGCTTAGTTTTCATACACCAGTTGAGATATATCTCCGAATTTCAGTCTAACTACCTAAGTACTAATATTTAGCAACATTTATAATACAAAACATTCGCATATGTTTTTAATTAGTTGAACTTTATAAATTAACTAATTATATTATAATTTTTACAGTTCCCATTACATTTTTATCTAAACATCAAAGTTTTCAATCGTTGAAAATGTTGAAATAATTTGCTGCCAAAACGAAAGTGACATAACACCAATATTTCGTAATTTCGAGTCTTTTATGATAAAAATACTCGACACCTAAAGGCAAGTCACGTAACTGTCTATAATAAGATTCTGTTGCGAAAATGTTAAAAATTCAGAAAAAAAAAAAACTGTTTACGCTGCTGAAATTATTTTACTTTTTAAATTAATTCGCAGTGTAGGTCTTCTAATCTAATGAACTAATGTAACCTAAGAAATATATTTGTTATTTGTCTAAAGTGTCACATATGAATAAGTTTTTACAAAAATAGTATTCAAGTAAGTATTCCATCAGTTATCTAGTCTCATAATACAATACAAGCTTTGTTTCAGCTTAGTTCAGTTGTTTGTTTGTTTGTTATTTAGTTTGTTTCAGGGCTATGATGAGCAACGTGAAATTGTCACGGCGTGAGATAAGAACATTTGTCATGCCAACATTTTTATCATTTTGCACTAATCTGAGCGCCATGACAGAGACTATTTCACACTATCTCACAATTTGACATAACGATATGAAATAACGGGCTGCGCATGACTACAGACACAGTTATGACGATTTTTAACGAGAAAACGAGACGAGAGACTTCATCAGTGGCTAGGCCCAGTGGGCTAGTTCACGATGTCATGTTCTCCACTTTTGAGGTTCTGACAATCTATGACGTCAACAACCATTGTTTGTGGGCGAAAAGGCGGGAAAGCTCCGTAAGTTCAGATCAGTTACGATAGGAATTTCCATTTCAATTCAAGGGAAATTGATCGGGATGCTTGTGACGGGTTGATCGCCTGTAATTGGAGCTTGAAATATGTTTTAGAGAGTTCAGTTTTATTTCCCTAGCAAATTACTTTGCGTTTTGGAGTTTTTCTGAATAGTTTTCTAAAAGCATTATTTTTTTAAACTCAAAACAGTCCAAGCACTCACTCATTATTCTATTCTCCCATACTGATAGACATTTTAGTCTACCAAATAGACAGGGTAGTCACGGTAAGCGGGCTAAGTACTCACAGAATACCAGCGCTGCAGCACCTCTAAGTTGCTGCAGCACACGCTGAGTGGTGTCCATTTTTGTGTATAGTATTAAGTGTTAGTATAGTTCTTAATTGTATTTTATGCTTTATGAAACACAAAATAAATGTTTTTCTATTCTTTCTATTTCTATTCACAGTTTTAGGAATAAGTACTTTAGAAACCGTGCTCGCGACCAATACAGAGCAGGCCATACCCAGTAGATGCACAGGTATGATTAGATAGATTGATAACCCATGCCTAAAGCTATTGTAGTCTATCAATACTGTCTCCATTATAACACTATAGCTGTAAGCGGTTGCTCAATCCAAACACGTGTATGCAAGTGCAGTGGATCGATAAGTTTATTAAGGCGCCCATGCTGGCAGCCAGCCAAGTGGTCAAGGTTGCTGCATCGCGGGTTGAGAGGACAAATGGAACGTGATCCCTGGATTGATGTGAGAAGAGAACCATTAGCCTGTCACGTGGGAAGATATCAATAAAGAAGTATAATATCTTGTTCTCTTATAAAAATAAATCTTCTCTTATAAAGGAGCCGTGTTGGTCGAATGGGGTTGTACCTCGACTTTCAATCCGAAGGTCGTGGGTTCAAATCCCAGCAGTGCATCAATGGATTTTTCGTTTCGTAAAATTTATATACGCTTTAACACGAGCTCGTAATGGTGAAGGAAAACATCGTGAGGAAACCCCCAGCTTAGTCAGCTCCACACGTATTAACGTCGTCTCTCATGTGGGCGGCTGATTAAGCTGAGAGGATGGTTTAGGTGCTGGGCAAGCCTATTCCATCTCAAACCATGTCCCAGACACTACAGCGTCCCGTTAAGTGTAGGCATTGGTTGCCTCCTGACGCTGTATAAATAATCTAATATAGATGTAAAAGGCCTAAGTATTTTTTTTATAAAAAGAAAATTGACAAACATTGAACAAAGACCAATGTGAATGTATTTTGAATCATCGCTAAACTATTCGAACTGTATACACTCAAAGAAACAATACTTTATTCAATTTCCTGATAAGGACTTCCAATTTGCCCGAATATTTTCTTGTCGATCCCCAGTGGAAGCGGATGCGTATTCACAAATATACGAATATTATCCATACTAATATAATAAATGTGAAAGTAACTCTGTCTGTCTATCTGTTTGTCTGTCTATCTGTTTGTCTGTCTGTCTGTTTGTTACGCTTTCACGCCCAAACCACTGAACAGATTAAGCTGAAATTTGGCATAGTTAAAGGTTGTAACCCAGGGCTACTTTCTATCCCGAAACAATGAAAAAATCCCGAGGGACCGCGGGTAACTCCGCGGAAGCGCAGCTAGTGTTGTATAAATATATTGGCGATGGCGAACAGTCAAGTTACATTAGCCTTTTTTTTTTATGTGAACAGAATTTGTGATCACCCGACATTAAATGGCAATCATTAGAGAATTACAACTATATAGGACATTTATATGATAGGATCACGAATTCACGAGATTAGTTCCATAGGATTCTGTTTTGTTAAGTTCGTTCGTTCGTATGAGTCAGTGGCCAACTCTGGTGACGGAGTTTTTAGGCCGCCTTAAGGCCTCCGTCATGGCTTAACGACTTAAATAGCTTAAGTATCATACCTAATATACCTCATACAATTTGTAAGGAAAAATATAACTAAGTTCATATATTTACAGAATTACTTAAATGAATAAGTATACGAAAAGGTATAATTATGCGTACACGCTGGTATTCACAAAAAATTATATATTTTTTGAATTTTGCCAAAAAAGAAACTATCTAAAAATTTGTAATGAATTTCTAGAAAATATAACTTGTGCCGTTTTCCCTTGCTACATACGAAACTACCGCATCAACAAATCAGGGCCATTGTTTTCGTTTCACACCAACAACTGTAACATCGTGTTGTCTCTTTCTTTCTATACAAAGTGCTGCATAAGCTGTGGCGATTCAATATAAACTGTTATTTATCTACGACACTGTCTAGACACCCTTAGTTGGGGTATGTGAATTTACACGTATAACGCGGGTTTGTTCATTAAAACCGCATTTCAAATCTAAAATAAAATTATGTATAGTCAGGGCAGAAAAAATCTATTCCGAGCATCTCTTGCTCATTAAACATACACGCAACTTCATCAGTCATCACTATTTTTCACGGAAAGCTGACAAAAAATTACATCATTAAGTCGTCGAGACTACGAGTACACTTTTCAAATAAGAGCTCTTCAACACTTGCAAAGCAGAATGGTAATTTAACAGCTGCTCTCTTTCAAGGCGAGGGTAAGTCAAGGGTAAGTAGAATCAGTTGGTGGCCCTTACCCGAACTACGTATGGCCAGTGAAGGACACGCCACAGAGTATAAAGCTCGAACGAACCAAAGACTAGAGAATGAACATAAAGTTTTTACTACCTACTAGCTACTGCGCGTGGCTTCGCCCGTGACAGATATTAATTTCGAAACGACACGTTGATTGAAGATGTCAAAGTCAAACAATAATACGAAGTGAACGAAATCTTGTCAATCAGTTAAACAAGTCACAGAAGCCATAAACCAAGAAGTAAAGTGAAGTCGAATCAGTTTCTGAACGAAACTTCAATAAAATGTTTGTTATTGTGATATAGTTTATCGATATAGGTTAAATAGTACCTATATTAAGTTATTATAGTAGTATATTAATGAGAACATGATTTGTTACTGTAGTCATTAAGCTTTAAATCATAGTTACCTTATAGTTTTGCTATAAGAGGTAGACAATTGAATGAACTGTTGTTTTGTTAACGAATTAATTAAGGATATCAGTAATTAAGGATACGATTAGATAATAACAAAAATTGTATAAATCCTCTATCACCTTTTAAAATACTCTCGCTAATCTACGTATCGTTATAATGTCCTGAGTAGTAAGATAATTCCAAAGTCTTTCTGATTGGTCGTTTGAATTTATGTAAATATCGGTAAAAGGAACACAATCTACTAATCATAAATGTTGTAATAATCATTGTTTAGATATTCAAAACAATATAACTATATCATGTATTGTTAATTTAACTGATAATCAAAGATGTTCAATCTCAATGTTTGGTGGTTTCGGATTGGTCAGAAACCTGGCAGACATTTTGAAATCTTGTGAGTATAAAAGGAATACGATTGTGATTATGTGGATCAGTGTGCAGCAGCAGATCGATACCAAAGCTAAGTACCCACTTTGTAACTTTACTTATAAAATGCTTCTATTCAATTGTGACTGTGCTTATATAATATGTGAAATATGAAATTATGTTTCATTTAGGTACTTATATAATTTCTGTGTTCTGTATTTTATTCATGATGTGTATATGTGTATTCTTTAGTAATATTGTGGTAAATGTTGTTAATCTTCATGATTAATAATTACTTATGTCTATGTTGAGGCGTTTATTCCTTGTACATAAGAAGCATCTAAATTTACTTCAACGAGCCTCAATTATAGCTTTTCTGGCTTCGCACTAAAGCTTGATATTTAGTTTTAAAATGGATAACCTAAAATAATGCGAGGCCCCAATCCGCGTTTGTTGCCCTGATTCTTCACGGTATTGGTCGCGAAAGAACAGGAGTAAACTTAGTTTTAGACGATTCTATGTGATCCTACTGAATAAATGCTTTTTGACTCTGATTTTGACATTATACATAAAAATGAAATATACCCACTATTTGAAATAATCTACTGTGTTTTTCTTGCATAATATAATATAAATATTTAGTTTGCATTCTCAAATAGGAAAATATAAAACTACCTTGCTATTTAGTAGTTGGTATTTTAAATTTCATTTAGGTAGATTATTGCTTTGCTTCTGGCTATATTTTGCAAATTAGCAGTAGATAACCAGGTCCTTTCTAACACCCGCGTTGTACCAACATTTTGAATAGCCTATGCGCTATTCCAGGTAAATATCTACGCCTATTCCAATTTCCAGGTTTAGGCGTGATTGAAACACAAACATACAAACATCCAAACATCTAAACAACTCACAAACTTTCAGCTTTATTATATAAGAAAGCTGAAAGTTTGTGATAGGCCAATTTGTGATGGCCAACCTAAGGCTGGAACCCGATGAGGAAGAACGTCTTCATCATACATGGCTTTAACGGAACCTACTCCAAGACCTTCATAAGAGATGGTTAATCGAGGTAAAATTATTGTGCCCGACTCTTTCTTAAAGCGGTATCGCACTACGTCCGATTCGAGTCCGGTCCGTATCCGTGAAAGTACGGACATATGACGGATGACGGAAGCCTGATCTAGTGCGAAATTACCATAGAAATAGTTCTACGACTAGATACTCTAGACAGTATTCTCACAGGTTCGGCTCGGACGTAGTGCGAAATCGCATCGTGTATGCCAAAATATCTAAGATGATCCGTGGGTCGTTATCCTATTTCGTTTTTGATTGGTTGCAAAAGATTGTGGATACGTTGCAACTTTTCAACATGAACATTTGCGCAATATTGTCACTAGTGTCTGCAAACTTGATCCAATTCCATATGGAAAGCTGCCAACTGAGTCAGAGGGATCCCTCGGTGACTCAGCACACGGTCTTTGTGACATGGTCTCAGAATGATCTCTTGGGGCTAGAAACAAGAACGAAATGTCCAGCATTTTTTCTGATTTGAAAAGCTCTGACGTGTTTTGTCATTGTCAATGTCATGTCAAATAAAAGAGATAGCATCAACGTGTCTGCCGTCAAGCAAAAAAGCTATCTAGAAAATTGAACACGGTTTTGAACGTGAATTTCGATTGTTTATTTGTGGAGTCAACGTCCACTATTTTGATACTTATAGATATAGTTCTGTGCTTTTACTTCTACAGACGCTCGCATAATATTTCAGAAAGAGGAATGTGAATAATGTTGAACTGCTAACAGAAAATGTGTCTACAGTGGTGTTACAGCTATGCACCATTTTCATGTTTGAAAACATACAACGGTCTCTAGGTTTATAACCCAAATAAAATTAAAAAAAAATGGAAAAATGGAAAATTAAGCCCAAACTTCATTTTCCATAAACCTGTAGGTACCTAGCACTGACCCTATACTTAAAAATCTAAGCGATTCACCTACATTTGTTTGTAAATGGGACGTATCCCTCGCGCAACCCATTTAGATATTTATAAATCCAACGCTTCATATGTCTTAATCCTGTTTATATTGAAAATAAATATGGACACGTGTTTTCTTACGAGTCGTCGGTAGAGACAGAAGATGAAATGAAAATTAATGCTTCTAACTTTTAAGAATAGAATAGAATAAAATGTTATTTTCTCCACAATATACAAATCATAACAATTTTTATTTATTTTCTGCATCTTATACGGCGACACACATAAAATTAGATCGCGCTTTCGTTAGCCAATTTTTCTGATAAAAGAAGACCTATTTTTAAAAGAAAGAGCTGTACCTACTTAAACCTAAAGTAGACATTTTTCAATAAAGATGAGAAATAAAATCAATAACACTTAAAAGGTACTACGTGCAACCTTTCGTTCTAAATAACCTAATTTCTCTTAAAGTTCCAAAGAATTCCCAAAATGTTTATTCGATTCTGTTTGCTGACAAAATACAGAGCTTTTCGTTGACAATTTCGTCTTGAACTTTATTTGACATCGCTACATACATCAGCGATTGTTTCACAATCGGTCCGTATATCCGGGTTGGACGGCGATTACAAACAGCACTATTTTCGGTTTAGCTTTCCACATTCCTGATCGATCAACAGTACTGTTTCTATGGGTGGTTTGGGGAATGACAGTTTTGTTCTTTGTCATTCTTGACTTTGACATTAAAGTAAAATGACTGATTAAAAGCAGATTAACAAATTAGTGGCTTTTCAGAACTACTTATAATTTTATTTTAAAACTGATTAGGTAGGTATAGGTACCTACCTGCCTAGGAGGTTCTAAAATATCTTAATATTTTTCTTTTAAAACTCATGTTTCAATCAATTTGTGTCTTATGCTATCATCCGTTTAATAAATCTGATAGTATGATCAAAATGTCAATTCAATTCGGTTTTTTTATAACTTAGATAGAAATAAAGATTAAAATGCCAGACCTATGTACCTAGTTCAAATCTAATAATTTCTTTGTAAGTAGGTACTCGACGAAAAATCAAAACACCGAAGTAAAATTATTTGCTGTTAAGTTTTCACCTCTTGGTAAGATTCATTGAATGATTGCGTTTCAATAATTCCCGAGATTATCTTTGCATTGAAACGTAATACTGATTCAGGTCAGGGTTCCGTAAACCTGTGTTTATGGCGGGAAATAAAATGGGCATTCTTGTCCATTCAATCAATGTAACCCGCGCTCGCCTGCGCCTCGTCATTCAGACTTTTATTAGCCGACTGGCTTTTGCCAATGAATTTGTTTCTTTTACAGTCGTTCCGCACAATCAAACATTTAGATGTTGAGTGAACGCTGCTTTTATTTTGACAGCTGTCAGTTTGAATGTCAAGGTAAGGGTTTAAGCTAGAGACTCTCACCCTTAGTTACTTTTATGGTTTTGTATGGTAGTATAACAATGAAAATAGTCTGAAGCAGTAAAGTAAGGGGTTCGCGGTCTTCTAGTAAAGTAGGTAATAATCGCTAGTAAATGTAGGAGTTGAACAACAGAGCCACATAATTCCCAAGAAATTAATATCACATGCCAACAGTTAAGCTTAGTTCGGACTAGTCTAGTATTTTAGTCGAGTAGCGAGTAATTTAGTACCTTTAACGTGTCTGAGCACCAAAAGTTTCAAAGTAATTTTTTTACCACTTAATTACTCGCTTCCCGGCTAAAATACTAGCCTAGTCCGAACTAGGCATAGTCACCTTACAAATGTGTTTTGTGACGAAACCGATGCGTTTATTCGATTTCGTACTTTGCGTCCTATTTCTTTAAAGGAATGTAGGTATTTCCATGCTATTTCTGTTTGGGGTGTGTATGAAAAACAAGATAAAATGCTAAATATATCGCATATTATGCTATTTCGTCGTAAAACGCGCAATACATGCAATCTCATCGTAGAAGAAAACATGCTGTACATTACACGTCTATTTTTGTTGTTATCTTATTTTAGTGCATGTTTGTTACGTTTTAGTGTCGTCACGTAAACGAAATTTTATTACAATATGAAAAGATTTTTTAAGCGAATTTTGTCGAGAAAATAACTTGAGTACGTAAGTAGCAACCTACCGTATGGTAATCTACCTACAGGATAAGTAGTTTGTTGAAATTAGTTACATTTAATAGATAAACAAGTTTAATCACATTAGAATGGTTTTATTTTCCAATTTACAATGATCTTTGCTTAACAAGAAGGAATAAAAAGAAGAAGAAGAAACCAAGAAGTGAAGTGAGAGAGAAGAAGACTAAGCTAAGATGTTACTGATTGGGCGGTATAGTCGCTCAGCGACAAAGCCTTTTTCTTTTTTTTTGTAAAAAAAAAACAATATTCTTAAAATTGCATAACTCACCATTTGTCACTGTCAAAACATTATTTATCTATCGACCTGACCCATAGATTTAGCATGGTACCTTTTGGTACATCCTATAATATGACCTGACCTGACCTGCACACCAAGGAGTATTAACCTAGGTATCACCAAAAAGTTTTACTATAGGTATTTGTTTTTACATTATTGTTTGACAACGTCACGTCCTGCGCCCTTCACCATTGAACCCAATAAACTTCATTAGAGACTGTGTGACAAGCCTTGAGATCGCGTCGACTCTTCAAGATATTGAAAATAACGTTAACAAGCTTACGAGTTTATCTAAAGGCTGTATCATATGTAAATAAATACCTACTGTACGGTATTTTTAAAACAACGCTAGCTAGCCGAAATATTTGTAGGTACTTTGAGAGGCTAGTTAACTAATATAATTACATAGGTTAGAACTTTCTTACTAAATTTACAGTCTGTAAATACTTATGTAACTGCATGTTATTTACAACATAAATAACAATTAGGTACACCAACGTTTATCATGTGTAAAAAAACCGGTCCTGCAATGCAACTAAAGCAGGTAGGTTGGAAAATTATTTTCTTTGACATAGGCTACGTTGCCACTACGTGAGCGTAACTGCGGACCGTTAATATCTTTATTTAGGTTCGTATAAATAACTTAATTTCATACATGAATAAGATTAAACAATGTTTCATTCATTTACTATGTTTTCCAAGGCGGAAACTAGTCTAATTCTAACCAAGAATGTTTTAAGTGACGAATCTGTAAGACAAAGCTCTGCGCCCGCGCATGCTATATGCGGACGTCGTTAAATCTATAACGTCGTGTTCGCGTTTCTTGTCGACTAACGTCGATGCAGAATTATTGAAATTTGAAATTGAGGAAGTTATGCTCTATACAGAGGAAACTATAGAAGAAACAAGGGTTAGACTGATGAGACTAAAAGGTCTCATCAGTCCGATCATCGGACTAAATCATCGGGCTACTGATACTAGGCCTTATCGTGAGGTGAAACTGTCAAAGTAAAAAATAATAATTAATGGATCTGAGCATTCGTGAAGTTAGCCGTTTCGTGAAAAAACATCTACTGCATATACGTAGAATCGATAGATTTACAACTTATTATATTATAGTCCTTCACATATGAACGGTTCCGTGACAAGGCTCTTTTATTGAAAAGGAAATAGACAAATTTTTTTTTCTACTTGTACAGCGTGAAACGTAAAAGTGCTATGTGTCAGGGATACGTTCCAACGTGAAAAATACTATAAGTATAATTAAGTATTTGTTATGTAGGTACGAGTATAAGCGATATAGAAGCGACTGCAAAGTATTGTCTTTTCTAATTATTTTGTGGGATTATGCTCCTGCCAGAGATTGAACAGCAATAACAATGTCCAATACTAATTCCTAATTCCATTTATCGTGCTCAATACGATGCACGGTACCCAAGGGCACATACAGCCAAGGGTAGGGGAGACGGGGGTTATCGGGAAACCCTCGAACGCTATCTAAATGAGATTCCGTAGGGAGGAATGCCAATGGTCATTCACTATCTATGCCTTTGCTAGAAGAACAAAGATTTTTTATTTATTTATTTTCACAAAACCCACAGATCTTAAAGATAAGGTAAATGTAACTTAGTTAATAGAACATACACCCCATAACGGATTTACGTCTCCGTCATGGCTTAACGATTTAATAGTAAGTAGTTCTTGCTAGAAGTGAAGCAACATTCGGTGCAGCCACAAAAGTTGATAGGTGACCGCTAGTGGCACTATCAACTGAACGCTTCTGTGCTTCGAAGGGCACGTTAACGGAAATCTTAGGGCGGGTAAAAACTTCGTCACCAGAGTTAGCCAATAACTCATATGAAAAAACTTGGGTCTTTAAAAATCATACTAGATGATTTATACAGCGTCAGGAGGAAACCTATGCCTACACTCAACGGGACGCTGTAGTGCCTATAGGTATAAAACTAAAACTTAGGCCTTTACATCTATATTAGATGACGCTTTAGTGCCTGGGACATTGCTTGAGATGGAATAGGCTTGCCCAGCACCTAAACCATCCTCTCAGCTTAATCAGCCGCCCACAGGAGAGACGACGTCAGTACGTGTGGAGCTGACTAAGCTGCGGGTTTCGTCACGATGTTTTCCTTCACCGTTAAGAGCTCGTGTTATAGCGCATATACATTTTACGAAACGAAAAATCCATAGATGCACGGCCGGGATTTGAACCCTCGACTTTCGAATTGAAATTTAAGGCACAACCCCATTCGACCAACATGGCTCTTAAGTACCAGCTAATATCGTCTATAGCTGTATTGCATAACAAAAGCGTCTAAAAACGAACATCAAAGAGATTTTATGGAACAAATTGTTGGAGAATGCTTCGCTTTGTAACAAAGAAGAAAATACTTGGCTCCATCTAGCAGACTGCAAATAGTTGAAGTGCTTAGGGTACAGCTATGTTCCAACTGACGCTGACTACCGTCAAGAAAAACATGACCCATGAGTAAGTATAAAACTATTGGCTCAGTACTTAAGTATTAATCAAATCAAATAGTTCATTTCATGGTACTATACAATTTTCAAATTCAAATTCAAAACGTTTATTGTTTCATGTTAGTAGATAGATCTTAAAATTTTGTTCAATTTATAAACTTATTTACTAAAGAAAATCCATAATCGTAGATATGTGGTACCTAATGATTATAGGTAGGGATGTATAATAGTTATATGCCCAAGCCTAAATAAATAGTAATTAGTAAGTAAAATAAGTTTATTTCAAGTGTTCTAGCCCCCACACTAGGATTCCCTGTGTTGCGGGTGGCTAGCCTCTTCCAGGTATTAGAAAAATAAAAGTCTTTTAAACCAGAGTGGGGAAAGGATTTTAAGTGTCTCAAAGAGGCTCCTTTTACATCAGTTATTGTAGTGTTTAGTCAATAAAAAATATGCCTGAACTAAAACATTACCTATATTGATTTCTTTTAAAAATTACAAAATAAGAGACGCACATTGAGTCGATACTGCAGCCCTCGTTTCACCCTCGCGTCTGTTTGTATGTAGCTTTAGTGCTACGTAATTCTGTTCATTGTGTGAAGGCCTAGAACTGTTGACTTTGAAACTTAAGTTTTTATTGCTGGAAAACTAGCTTGCCAGCTGACTTCACTTGCGATAATTTCTCTTCACATTATAAAACAAAGTCGCTTCCTGTATTAGGTCTATCTGTACGCTTAGATCATAACTACGCAACGGATTTAATGTAGTATTCATTAATAAATAAATAAACAACGCTGGACTTTTCACACAGCGTCATCTATCCTCAAAGTAAGCAGAGCTTGTGTTATGGGTAGGTACTAGATGACTGATAAACTACTTATATACTTTTTGTTTGTAAATACATACATATTATACATAAACACCCGTGCATCACTGGATTTTTCGTTTCGAAAAATTTATATGCGCTTTAACACGAGCTCATAACGGTGAAGGAAAACATCGTGAGGAAACCCGCAGCTTAGTCAGCTCCACACGTATTGACGTCGTCTTTCCTGTGGGCCAGGCTGAGAGGATGGTTTAGGTGCTGGGCAAGCCTATTCCATCTCAAACAATGTCCCAGGCACTACAGTGTCCCGTTAAGTGTAGGCATAGGTTGCCTCCTGACGCTGTATAAATCATCTAATATAGATGTAAAGGCCTAAGTTTTTTACCCGGACCCGAGAAATTATATTTGTAGATCATACAAACATTGGTCCCGCAACCTTTTGCGTCCCAGACAGGCCTTCGCCCACTGCGCTACAGAGGTCGTCAAATAGTACTTATCAGTGCAAAGCAAAGCAATATTAAGCCAATATTTTGCCTAGATAAGTAAGTATTTAAACAAAGATTAAGTACTAACGCCATTAGTACACCGACGCATTCGCATGCGGTTCGCATCGACAGATCGCATCCGACAAAGACGCACCATGTCATTAGCTATGTGCTAGAGTGAGACGTGGGTTCGCATCGGTTCGCATTCGCATGCGAATGCGTCGGTGTACTAAACCCGTAAAACTTAATTCAGTAACTGTCATCAGCATCACTGATGTGCCTAATTTTCTCAATATTAAAATGAACTAGTCTTGTTTTAATGGCAAGCTCAAAACATACCTACAGACCGCGACAAGGCTCCAAGTAGTCTATTAGCGGGCAGGGTCAAGAGGCACGTATAACGAGGGGAAAGGGTATTTCAGCTTCGACAGAGGTTAGTAAGCCCGAATCCAGTCTAGGGCATCCCCAAAACTACTATTGGTTTGCGAAGTGGGGTCGTTGGGAATAAACAATGACACACTGATGGTGAGACTAGTGTGGTCGATGGGAGTTTGTATTCCCGACGACCCCATTGACATGAGCAGTGGGGTCGTTGGGAATTTTTATTCCCAACTACCCCACTAACCTCCCCAGGTTAGTGGGGTCGTTCGGTATATACCAGAAATATTGTATCGGCGCCAAACTTTAAATCACAGAACTATATATACTTAGATATTCTTTACTTTGTAATAATATTGAGGTTATGAAAAGCGAGGGTAAACAAAAAGACTAGTAACGTCAAGGACGTCACTGTCAAGGACAGGGAAGATCCTCTGCGTTGTTTGCATAACCTCAGATAGGGAGCCTTGGATCAGATTGTAATTTCCTCAGAACTAAGTATACTTCTGTGGTAATTTCACAATAAAATAAACTTGATTATAATTTCTAAGATTGATTTAAACCAAGAATGATCCATAGTAGGTACCTACAATACGCACAATCGTTCTTTATCTCTCTGAAGTAGCTGCGCAGAACCCATTGTTGATGACGCCTAAAATTGTGCTATCTCGCTTACTATACCAAACCTGCGCAATCGTCTATTGCACCTAACGTCAAAGAGCTAAAGATCCTTTGTGCTTACTACCTACTAGTTTTTTTTAAATATAAGTACCTAAGTCTTTACTTATAAGATCGTAAATGTATATTTATTAGTAGTTGTGCACATATCCACCTTTCGCAGAAGGAAAACATGATTGTCTAGCGAGTGTTATTCACAAAATCGCAGTAAATGTTGACCAATGTTATCAAATGTAAACCAGACGGCCGTATCAGAGGATGTGATATAAGCGGACGTTTTGCGGACATTTCACTCATAAGTACCTACAGGACACTCAAAGGATCTAGGCATTCGTGAAGTTAGCCGTTTTTCTGCGCAGTGGCGCTTTGTCATACAAAATTGTGTTCTGCGCATCAAAATTGAATATTTCAGGTGTTTTTTTTCTCAAGTCTTCATTTTATAATACTGCCTTAAAAACAGATTTACTAAATCACTTTGCAAGTCCTTAATCTCATTAGGGTCTGGGCTTTACGACTTCAAAGTTTTTTTATTTTTGTCAATTTCTTCTGAAATATTATCAGATGTTCACGAATCACGCCATTTACTAAATTACTTATGACTAGTAGTTCGCCCGCGGCTTCGTTCACGTGGACTATAGGTACATTTTCCTTCCACCCTACTTAGACATTAGTTACAGAATAGGTCACCATGAAAGTCCCTATTATTCTAACGGGGATAAAAAGACTTTATAATTAAACCCAAAAATCACACCCTTGCGGGATTTGAACCCATGACCTCGCCGATCTGTGGCGCCGCTCGCGCACTAGCCAACTGAGTTAATGGACAATCGACGCGAAGGTTGAAATTTTGTGGGTGTACATACATACTACAGCATTTCGCTGTGAATGATAGTTTAGTTTTATGTCCATCGATTTAGTAAAGTAGGTAGTTTTTATTCCACATTGTTTGAGATGGAATAGGCTTGCCCAGAACCTAAACCATCCTCTCAGCAATCAGCCGCCCACAGGAAAGACGACGTCGATACGTGTGGAGCTGACTAAGCTGCGGGTTTCCTCACGATGTTTTCCTTCACCGTTATGAGCTCGTGTTAAAGCGCATGTAAATTTTTCGAAACGAAAAATCCTTTGATGCACGGTCCGGATTCGAACCCACGACCTTCACCAGGCACTACAGCGTCCCGTTAAGTGTAGGCATAGGTTGCCTCCTGACGCTGTAAAAATCATCTAAATCATCTAATATAGATGTAAAGGCCTAAATTTTTTTATTCCACGTACGCAGCTTAGTAAGCTTCGCCTAGGTTTCTGCGTTAGCTCAATACAAAAACAGACCATCAAACAGCTGCCTCAGAAGTGTTGTCATATCGTTACGTTAATGTAGGGAGGGACAGTGACGCTACAAGATTTGAGGGGCGCGGCGTAGCGCAGGGTTGACGTAGAGGTTGATTGAACGATAGAGAAAAAATGAAATAAATAGAAAAATATCTGTTGGTCAGCAAGATATTATTTAACCTATGTTGTCCCCATTTATTGATAGATGTTGTCCCACTCTGTGCAAAGGTGTTTTTGCAAGAACTGCATAGAGTACTAACATTTTATGGTATTTATATGCAAAGTGCTGCAATTTATTCTGAATTATTAATAGTTTCTCTAGTATGATTTAATGACAGTCCGAAATCAAATTATTTGGTGTTCCATTTAATGGATGTTTGTTACAACGTAAAACTCTTTTATGACAGACTCGTAATCTCGTCGGGTATAAACCCGTCTTACATTCTTTCGTGTAGTAGGTCATGAAAGGTTTTTAAGACAAAAATCTATGCAATTTTATCAAAATGAAGTAAAGACTGAAACGACACGTTAGTTGTCCTAGTTTTCAAGTTATAAAGAACAGGAAAAAGATCAACTTAATCTAACTATTCTAATGTAATGACTTTGACATTGACATTTTCATTCTACAGGGAAAAGCTTTGGGAAAAGTGCAAAAGAAATGAAATGTTTTTGGACTTCTTTCGCCATTTTTGAAGGAGCTAGTGGCTCCGCTATTTTATTTACTTTTCTTGTGTTTTACTAGGTTTTATTATGTAATTTCGGTGGCATTTTACTAATGAAGCCTTGGATTACGTAACAGGAGATTTGGTAAATGAAATGGGGGAGTATTCAAGAAGATTTCTCATTTGACGAAAGATTTCCGTTGGAGTTTTGAAATGACAAGCCGCCATGATTTTTTCAAAACCAAATTGACATGACTAGACTTGACATGACATGAATACTTATTTAAAACTTGACATTGGCAGAATTATACTGTTAATACAGTTAGTTGCCATTAATAAGAAGAAGAAATGTTTTTGTGTCACAAAAAAACTAATTTTCCTCTCAAAGTTTTAGTAAACAACAACTGTATTGGACATCAACGCTCCCAACTTCCAGTTGAACTTCAATTTATTAGCGTTTCTCTTTGTCATGGAAATGCTTGCGTAATACATAGAATAAATACATGAGGGAATACGAAGTAAATGTTATTGTAAGCGGTGAGGGGCTTGCAACCATTTTGGAAAACCCTCTTGACTTTTTTTTGAACATTTGGACGTGCATTACTTATCTATCCTCGTAGGACATTTAAAAAAAAGTACGTGAGTGTCGTGGAACCTCCGTAGAACACTCGGTTGGAACGAAGACATTAAAATTTGTCAAATAAATTTATTAAACGCTCTTCCGTCAATCAATTGACTGTTTTGCGACTGGGTACTTCGCACTGTTACGTTTTGTATGTATGTGTCGTGACGGTAAAAATCGATCGCTTTTTTTTCTTCTATCCTCGATATCGTCCGAAAAGGAACTTCGTTCGAAAATCTTCAATTTCAAAATGCAAGCATAAGACAAAGTTTTTTACATTCCCAGGTACAGGTACCTATTTTTTAATAGGTAAGTTTGTACAATCAATTTATTAGTAGGAACGTAAGCAAATCTTCATCATATTTGTGTAATAGTAATAAAAATAATATTTCAAAACCAGATTTCCCGATGATTGTCAAGTAGAAAATCGTATGACGGAAACATTCACCCCACCTGTCAATAACACGTTCATCAAATTACTGACTCGGTACAAATAATAATAATAATACTGGAATTTTTCACACAGCATCATCTAGCCCCAAACTAAGCAAAGCTTGTACTCTGGGAACCAGATAACTGATATACTACTTATACAGGTACTTTTTTGTTTGTAAATACATACATATTATACATAGAAACACCCAGACCCGAGACAAATATCTGTAGGTCATACAAACATTTGTCCCGCGCCGGGGATCGAACCTCGGGAACCCGGGGATCGGGCCTTTGCCTACTGCGCCACAGAGGTCGTCAAATGATAATAGATATTTGTTCCGGGTCTGGGTGTTGTGGCAGGTAGGTACTAACCTACCTACCATAGTTTCCACGACACAGAAATACTAGTTTTAAATCAGGAGTAAGTATGTAGGTAAGAATTGAAAAGTTCTAGTTTTGTCAATTGGCACAGCCAGTCACAGGTGAGTTCCTTGCATAGAGCCTAAAATAACGTAAACTACGTTGAAATCTGAACCAATTCTAACGAATAAGAAGCATAGGTACATAAACTCACACCTACTTTTTTACATACGTACCTACTTATTAATTTACTTTCTGAATTACAAAAACAAAAAAAGATGTCAAAGTTAGAAACAGTTTATAAATTAATCTACTGGTCTGAACGCTGTAATAGAAATAAATTAAACAATGCTGTCTTTGAAAACGTACAATTTTGATATTCAATTAATAATTCATTGTTCTAAATATCGTGTCGGAAAACGTGATTTTCTGCACGAGCTTACTGAGAGTACGTGAAAGATTTACGTGACGAATTCATTACAAATTGTTGTAAAACCGTAATAAAAATATACTTCTAGATGTTTTATTTTTTTCACTTTCACTCAATTTACAGGAACTACAAAAACACTCACTGAAAACTCATTTACGAGAACCAAATAAAAAAACACTGACAGCTTCCAAGTTCAAAAACCGAAACATTCAAAACAAAAAAAAAAACGAACACTGAAAACAATTCAAAATTCGAACGTAGTGCTGGGATAGTTACACCGGATATTACAATCGATGTTTTTATTACAAAAATCGTTTCGGAATTTATCGTTATCGTATAAAGCGCGCGAAACGTCCGCCGCGGAGGAGAACTCGGCCTGTACTTCAGAGCTTTCAGTTTTCAGGTGCTACACTGAAAGTGCTTTGGTGTAATCGACGATGTTTTAGCGAAGTAGTGGTATGCGGAGAATTAATGCGGTATGTAATGCACAGACTTTAGTAGTAGTACTGTCGCTAGCTTCTAGTAGTAATATTTGTTTTAGTAAGTAAAATCACTATCAAATTATGGATGTATGAGTTTAGCAGTAGGTAAGTAGTAAGTACAGACAGATTTTTTTTTAGATTTTTCAATTTTTGCCACAATGCTCTGCTAACTTCTACTAATGTGGGCATGTACCAATTATATATTAGGACATGCCTCTGACTAACCCATTAGGTATCATCAAAGGATCTGGAATACCAAAAATATCTGAGATAATGTCTACCGCACCTCGGAGATACAGTCGGGACGCCGTGATGTTTGCTATCGTTTGATAAGAGTAAGTAATATTCTTATTAATAATATAATATTATAATTTATTTATTTTACGAAAAAACATTTCATGTAAAATTGGCCAAGACTGTAAAAAAGTTATGAGATCTCTACTAGTAGAGCCAAGCCCCAAGCTGAGGTCAGCAGCCTTATTGTCTAATTTGAAATCCATTCCCATTTGTCATCCCAATAGAGCTCAACCAATCACAATACGAAAATGACAATTGAAGTCAAGAATACGTTTCAAATGTCAAAATGAAGCCCATATCCATTGCCAGTTGAATTACACAATAAGGCCCGGTTTTCGCTGCGGGTTTATTATTAGTATATTTACGGAGGTTGGCAAACAGAGAAGTTTCGCAGTAGAGCCTTTACGCGCAGAGGGGAAGCAAGCATGACTGTATCCAATTTAGTGCTCAATTCGCTAATTCTGTGTGAAATCGCTTTATTCCATCTCACTTTGTTTTCATATGGGTAGGTCTCAGAGGGGTATTACATTCAAATATCACAAAAAATACTATGTTTAATATGATTTTTTTTAATAAAAACTTATTAATAGTATAAACAGAATTTAGAATTATTAATTCGTTTTTTAACGGAGAGAAAAACCTATTCGCAGTAGTGAGCTATCATAAAGTATAATGGAGAACGTGTGAGTTTCAACTTGTATCAATAGGTTTTTTATTTTATTTCAGATTTCTCAACGGTGAAGGAAAACATCGCAAAGAAACTTGTGAATGGCTTGAGAAATGAAAAGTCTTATCAAAATTTTCGATTCTGACGGGATTCGAGCCCGCAACGATCAGACGATCCTTAAAGCCGGAGTGCCTTACCATTCGGCCACAGAATCCGTATCGTCACAATCGAAATTTATGACAAGCTCATATTTTATCATAATAATTAATAATCATATTATATCACATAATTCATAATAATATATAATATTGTCTACCGCGCTTTGGAGATACATTCAAGATTATGTTTGTTTAAAAAAACTATTTTTGCTGATTATTGTGTCTTAAGTTTAAAAGGACCAGTGTGGAGAAAGGTGCTTCTTAAACACAGGATCAGGAAGGAAGGAGGAATGGTTGTGGGACCTGGAAGTAAAGATAAATCATTTAAATTTAATAAACAAAAATAATCTTACCTTGTTTCTCCGTCTTGAATATTTCCAATAAAAATATCGAAGATTTGATAAACTTCCGTAGAACTTACCTTATGATAATTTAAAATACACAAAAAAAACCGTAAATATACAGGGTGTAAAAAGACTACTACCGAAAACTGAGGGATTGCAATCAGACCATGATTCTGAACATATTTATCGAAAAAAAAACCAAAAAAAAATTTGACTTAACTACGTCATTTTATTTTATTTTCTAGTTTTTTGCTACTAGTACAACATAATAAGACCATACCTACCTAATCATTTCATTTATAAAAGAAAAAAACAATTAAAACTCAAAATCAAGCAATCTACGTATAAAAACGCGCCCAGTACATACGCTCGACCAGCTGTGCGAGGTCGGTTTTCTCCGGATATAATTTTTGCGAGGTCGGTTTTCTCCGGATATAATTTTTGCGAGGTCGGTTTTCTCCGGATAGAGTTTTTTGGAAAATCATTTTGGATTTGGTTATGTTTTGGGATGCTGCACCTACCCCTTTCGGTTTCGGTAGACGTCTTTTTACACCCTGTATAAATACCATAACAGTTTCCATGAACGAATTATTCGAGAAAATTCCAATACTTACACTAAAATTCTTAAATATAATAAAAAAATGGCAAATAAATTCTGATTCTGATTAAGTAGTCAATCATACACATTATACTTATCATACTTTAGATCATACTATACTTTATTTTTTTTACTTTACTTTACTTATCATACTTTACTTTACTATACTTTCACACTATACTATCTACATAACTTATGTCTCATTCTTGTAGAGGTTACAGATTTCTACATTCTAATATCCTATCACACATTCACTCGCAATTACATACCTGCACTCAATCATAATAACTCACTATTACTCACATTCTTGTAGAGACCGAAGATTTCCATTTCCTATCTATCACTCACATTCATTCACATTCACTCTCATCACATTCGTCAAAGCGCCCCAGTATTTCTACTATTTTTGAATGAATTAAATGTTTCCTATGAATCATTTGTTTGTAGATTATCAAGTTAAAATGATAACTCACCGATAGTAGGCGGGCTCAGCGTCTGGTCCCCGGGCTGCTCGTCCTCCGCTTTCCGAAAACTACGCTCCACTGCACAAAAAAAAAAATAGGCCTTTACATCTGTATTAGATGATTTATACAGCGTCAGGAGGCAACCTATGCCTACACTTAACGGGATGCTGTTGCGCCTGGGACATGGTTTGAGATGGAATAGGCTTGCCCAGCACCTAAACCATCCTCTCAGCTTAATCAGCCGCCCACAGGAGAGACGACGTCGATACGTGTGGAGCTGACTAAGCTGCGGGTTTCCTCACGATGTTTTCCTTCACCGTTTTGAGCTCGAGTTAAAGCGCATATACATTTTACGAAACGAAAAATCCAGTGATGCACGGCCGGAATTCGAACCCACGACCTTCGGATTGAAAGTCGAGGCACAACCCCATTCGACCAACACGGCTCTTACAATAATATTAATATCAGTAAGTTTTTTTTATCAGTTTTTTTTGCAAGATTAGAGAGAAGATAATTTTAATGTTATTGAGATATTTTCGGAGGTAAAATCCACTAGTCGGGTAGGAACTCCCAACCAACGGATCAAAAGTCGTGGGCAAGAATAATTCGCATCCGACACGTTCTTTTAATAGCGAATATTGTAACTAACACTTACTATTGAGAAAGTTCGCCGTCCCCGATGCTTTTCTATTCTTCTTATCCGCTGAGTCTTGAGCTGTCAAATGAAAGGAACGTGTCAAAACAAAATTAGCTGGACATAATATTTAATGACTATTCTACAAACAGTGGGTAGTCAGTGAATAGTCAGGAGGTAGTCAGTGGGTAGTCAGTAGGTAGTCAGTGGGTAGTCAGTGGGTAGTCAGTAGGTAGTCAGTGGGTAGTCAGGGGGTAGTCAGTGGGTAGTCAGGGGGTAGTCAGTGGGCAGTCAGTGAGCAGTCATTGGGTAGTCAGAAGATAGTCACTCACAGTTGGGCTGGTTGGGATGTATCCGTTCCATGAACCGCGACAGTCTGTTGTTGTGATGTTCCGCGTCGATACAACAGGGCTCCTCTACGGCTCGCGCGCAGCCGCGGTGCACCCGGAGCTTACAATCTGTTGGCAGGGAATGGGTTAACGCATGTTACATTTAGCGTGACAACATTTAGCGTTTAGAGCTCGTGTCAAATAAGGGAAAAAAATGTATAGCTCGTGCAATGATGGTAAAAAATATAGATACGTTACAAGCGCGTGGAAATCGAAACATCGAAACTGTCTTATTAGCACAATTTTTACTTCAGTTTGCGCCAAGCAGAGCGACGTTTTTGACAGTGACAATCGAATTTTAAACTTCGATAATATGAACGAACATAACATATCTATAGTTTTTTTAATATCATTAAGGAAAACAATTTTAGAGCTCGCATGTTATGTTATTTTTGCTAATTTAGGTTATAGGACTCAAAAATGAGCATACAAACTTTAACAACCACGAAACGTATAAAAAAAGGTAATTCACAAGTTGAAGAATCCAAACATAACCATGTCACCACTGACCGGTACAGAAGTATGCTTGTGGCGCGAGGCCCCACAGCACGTGCTCGCAGCGGTGGCAGTGCGCCAGCGACGTCAGCGCCTGCAGCTGCAGGTGGTGCCCGCGGACCACGAACTGGGGGGGAAAGTACTCATCAGTTCTAACATGCTCGCACTCTCATACGCACATTCACACACATGCACCACGAACTGGGGGCATACAATAGTCATCAGTTATAATATAACATACATTGTATGTACAATAGTCATCAGTTATAACATACACGCACTCTCATACGCACATTTACACACACACACATTCACACACATGCACCACGAACTGGGACATACAATAGTCATATAGTTTAAATGTTTAGAATTGTTGTATGCTTTTCAAATTGACATTAGCTTAGTCAGCTCCACACGTATTGACGTCGTCTCTCCTGTGGGCGGCTGATTAAGCTGAGAGGATGGTTTAGGTGCTGGGCAAGCCTATTCCATCTCAAACAATGTCCCAGGCACTACAGCGACCGTTAAGTGTAGACATAGGTTGCCTCCTGACGCTGTATAAATCATCTTATATATATGTAAAGGCCTTTATTGGTCGAATGACAGATTAGTTAATTAGACCAATGATTAGTTAATTTAGAAGATGATTTGCGTTCGAGAAACCGGCCGTCAAACTCACCGGCTGTTGATGTTGCTTCGTGATCTGCTTCACTCGTTGCTTGTACAACTTGTCACGCTGGAGGAAGGAAGCGCGCTGGCTACCCACTGCTGACGCGACCGCCGCCGGTCTGAGAACAAATATAATACGTATACATAAGATAGAAGCCTCTTTGTGGAGCACTTTTCTTTTCACCACAATGGTTCGAAAGAACTCGTGACACGACAAGAAGAAATAAGGCCGACGACAATAGCTAAGTTCTTGTTAGAAGTGATAGAAGTTTTAGAAAAAATAACGTTTACTTGAGACACGAAAAGAGATTGCCACTAGCGGTCACCCGTGTTCTAATCGGCTTTTTAGACTAAGTAATCCCAGCGGTCCTATTGCATCCTTTTTTGACTTAATTCATATTTAGAAGGAACAGAAGTAGAATCTAGTTGATTCTACTTCTGTTCCTTCTAAATATGTTTTAAGACGTTTCAAAGTGATCCCAGCGGTCCTACTGAATAAATGCTTTTTGACTTTGACTTTGACTTTAATTGATTGCGAGAATGGGTAGAAACGGTCAACAAAAAAAAATAATGAACATTTGATGTTTTTGAATCTTCTATAATCCTTAGAGGACGTAGGATTGTAACCAGCACCCTTATTGTCTATCTTGAAATCCATTCCCAGTTGTCATTCCAATAGAGCTCAACCAATCATATAATAGGAAAATGACAATTGAAGTACAGAATGGATTTCAAATGTCAAAATGAAGCCCATGTCCATTGCCAGTTGAATTACACAATAAGGTCCTAGATCATTTGGAACTAAGTTCCTTTTCGGACGGTATCGGATGGGGGCTAGACGAAAAAAAGTGTTCTATTTTTGCGTCACGACACATGTATATGTCAAATCGTCAGTACGAAGTGCGCAGTCGCAACACAATCCATAGATTACATTGTTCGTACGGAAGAGCATTCATAGGATTAGTATGACAATAATTTATTTGACACATGCCAAATGTCAAAGTTGAAACTTCGTTCCAACCGAGTGTTCCACGACACTCACGTACTTTTTTGTTTGTATGTGTTTCCAATTCTGGTGACGGATTTATTTAACCTCCGTCAAAAACTTTTATAGCCATTTAAAATGCCCATAGACTCACTTAGTCTGTTTCATTTTCTTCTTCTTGGCAGATTTCGGCGACTGCCACCATTTTCTGCGAACTTCTAGAGCCTCCTCCTCTGTTATATCCTCAATGAGCACCTTCTTGCTCTCTAACTTCATGCTTCCAGAGCAACAGTTGAAGAAACTCAATAAACTTATAAACGATCCTATTTTTAACAATATTCTTGAAATAGACGCCGTGGAATAAAAAATGTTAGATTTTTAAATAAAGCACTTTTTAGCGTGAATTTTTTTTAAAGAAAGATATATTATTTTTGATAATAATATGAATATTATTATAAAGTTTCTGTCAATGTAAAGCAATTCACTGAACAAAATTCCAAAGTGAACTATGGATTATAAACAATTTTTCCTTATGTCAATACTTATGTGACTAAATATAAATCATTTTTACTATAGTTGAAGGAAAATGATAACAAAATAAATAATATAATTTACCTCAAATTATTCTATGCTCGTCGCAACATTACCAACGTATAGATGCCAAATAAAAGTACTTTCCCTTCGTATCAAACCACTCGGAATTCAAAAATCATTTATTCAGTAGGTCCGCTGGGATCACTTAGAAGTCTACGTTTTTATACTAAAAAGAAAACCGACTTCAATGTTTGACTCGAAACGCGGTGTGACTCAGGGCGTCAAGCTGTCGATTCGATTTCTATTTGTGACATGGATAGGAGGGAAGGTGTTTAGAGTTTTACGGGGAAACTATCAATCCCTCAGGAATAAAAATTATATGGGACCACCTCTGGAGTATACCCTTTCAAACATGAAAAGAATTTTGCAAATCGGTCAACAAATGGCGGAACTATCGCGTAGCAAGATACAAAAAAAAAAAACATACAGACGAATTGAGAACCTCCTCCTTTTTTGAAGTCGGTTGAAAACGACGTGACTCTACCGTTCCTTCGCCACCAGTACCGTGAAAGGCAACAAACACGGTTTGGGGCCGAGCGCACGTTTATATGATCTATCCTAACAATAATAATAATAAACAATGCTGGACATTTTCACACAGCATCATCTAGCCCCAAACTAAGCAAAGCTTGTACTATGGGAACCAGATAACTGATATACTACTTATTGTTAGCATTATCATCCAGCGACACTGAATAATACCGACGAGGCTATATAAGCGGGCACAGAACGGACGAAGTCTCTATAGTCCGGTAACACTAAAACGGCCTCATAGGCCATTAGTATTAGGCCCTCCGAAAGAAAAAAAAAAAAAAAAAAAAAAAACGAAGTCTCTTTTGCGCTCTGGCTCTCGACGAGTAAACATCGGTAGAATTCTTGTTATTTTGTCATTTTGAGGTTACGTGAGCTATTTTTGTGTAATTGGTCTATTTTTAGAGTAAGATTTTGAGTTTAATGTTAAGTCTGATTTGTTTCCTTTTAGTTAGAAATTACATTTTTGTTTTTATTAAGAAGTAAAATAAGTTTTGTTCTGTGACGTCATCTTTTTTTTATTATCTTTTGTAAGATATTCCCAAAATTATATATACTTTTTGTTTGTGAATACATACATATTATACATAGAAACACCCAGACCCGAGACAAATATCTGTAGGTCATACAAACATTTGTCCCGTGGCGGGGATCGAACCCGCAACCTGCTGCGTCGCAGGCGGACCTTCGCCCACTGCGCCACAGAGGTCGTCTAAATAAAGATAATAAAGACTAAATACACACTAATATTATGAAGGCGAAACTTTATGAGGAAGGATGTTACACTATCGCATAGAAATGACTATATTTGGGGATTAAAAAAAAAACGTAAACAGGTTCACGACTGTATCCCCAACGTGCGGTACACATTCTCTCAGATCTTACTTATTCCAGATCCTTTGAAGATGTCTAAGGGGGGTAGTCAGAGGCATGTATAAACACATATTTGATACATGCCCACATCTTGCAAAAGTTAGTATTCCATACATGACAGGTAGCAAGCCCATCGCCGCCTATAAGAACTTTTTTTTTTTTTTAATTATTGGGGGATAGCTAGTTCATATTTTGCATCAACATAAATGTTATTTTTATCCCGGAAAAGTGAAGCATTTTCAATGTTGTCACACCCTGTATAAAAACATACCGAACATACGGTTCTACTACAAAAAAGATAAACATCTGTTGCAACACTGTTGTCACGTCAAAGAAGCTGTCACTACAAAAAAGCGTTTTAAGACTGTTTAGAGATAGACACGGCTTAGATAATGTTCATGTTTAGATAAACAGTTGCAAAGCACGTGTTTAACTATTTAGTAAGGCCCTTACTAATAAACTTTGTGTAAAGTTATTCCTCGGAATAAACTAAAAATAACCATACATTTTGACAGTTTACACTCAGGAATAACTTTACACCACATTTATTAGTAGGGCCTTTAGTGTTTAGTTAAACACGTGTTAGACCACTTTTGACGTGACAACGTCTTATAATTCGATAGAGCCGGCTGCACGCACGAAAAAACATGACGTCATGCTCTGAGGCGTTCCATGTAAGGCTTGAAGTGCAAGCGAGAGCGCGGAACGAGCGACAAAGAAGCACAATCGGCCTTTGCATTCGGCAGCGTTCGACATCCGTCTCTCTCCTACTTGAGTGAGCGATGCGTAGACGTTGTCACGTTAAACTATCGTCAGTAAACCAACTTTACAGACAACCAATTTTTTTAGATTCTTTGTTGTTGTCTACTTCAATCGGATCTTAAAGTAAGTGTTTTTATTGTCTTTTGTTCGTATATTACCTGCACTGTAGACATAGAGCAGCCGCCGCTAACGCCGCTATAAGTATATTCTGCGCGTCATGTTCCCCCCCTCCTGCCCCCGCGCCCCTGCCCCCGCACCCCCCCGCCGCCCCCCCGCCTTGTGAGGACAGCTGACGGAGTCGGCCGCACATTAGACGTTCTACTACTGCTTGTTCCTGGGGAAAGGATAAAAGTATTGAGCGAGAGAAGCGAGCTATGAAAGAAGGTGTTGAACGAGCGAAGTGAGCTAAGTATTTCATTAAATTGGATAAATGTTTGATCATTCTATTCCCTAAGCAGAGAATAATATTTCTTAAACTAAAAGAAACTAATACGCGACAAAATCCTATGTACTACTACATAGAGAGGTCGCTTATTTACCTGTATCTTATCGACATCACATTTGTCTATAACGCTGTCGTCGGGCCCGTAGAGCGAAGCGAGCCCGACTTGCCGCTTCACTTATTTACCTGTATCTTATCGACATCACATTTGTCTATAACGCTGTCGTCGGGCCCGTAGAGCGAAGCGAGCCCGACTTGCCGCTTCACTTATTTACCTGTATCTTATCGACATCACATTTGTCTATAACGCTGTCGTCGGGCCCGTAGAGCGAAGCGAGCCCGACTTGCCGCTTCACTTATTTACCTGTATCTTATCGACATCACATTTATCTATAACGCTGTCGTCGGGCCCGTAGAGCGAAGCGAGCCCGACTTGCCGCTTCACTTATTTACCTGTATCTTATCGACATCACATTTATCTATAACGCTGTCGTCGGGCCCGTAGAGCGAAGCGAGCCCGACTTGCCGCTTCACTTATTTACCTGTATCTTATCGACATCACATTTATCTATAACGCTGTCGTCGGGCCCGTAGAGCGAAGCGAGCCCGACTTGCCGCTTCACTTATTTACCTGTATCTTATCGACATCACATTTATCTATAACGCTGTCGTCGGGCCCGTAGAGCGAAGCGAGCCCGACTTGCCGCTTCACTTATTTACCTGTATCTTATCGACATCACATTTATCTATAACGCTGTCGTCGGGCCCGTAGAGCGAAGCGAGCCCGACTTGCCGCTTCACTTATTTACCTGTATCTTATCGACATCACATTTATCTATAACGCTGTCGTCGGGCCCGTAGAGCGAAGCGAGCCCGACTTGCCGCTTCACTTATTTACCTGTATCTTATCGACATCACATTTATCTATAACGCTGTCGTCGGGCCCGTAGAGCGAAGCGAGCCCGACTTGCCGCTTCACTTATTTACCTGTATCTTATCGACATCACATTTATCTATAACGCTGTCGTCGGGCCCGTAGAGCGAAGCGAGCCCGACTTGCCGCTTCACTTATTTACCTGTATCTTATCGACATCACATTTATCTATAACGCTGTCGTCGGGCCCGTAGAGCGAAGCGAGCCCGACTTGCCGCTTCACTTATTTACCTGTATCTTATCGACATCACATTTATCTATAACGCTGTCGTCGGGCCCGTAGAGCGAAGCGAGCCCGACTTGCCGCTTCACTTATTTACCTGTATCTTATCGACATCACATTTATCTATAACGCTGTCGTCGGGCCCGTAGAGCGAAGCGAGCCCGACTTGCCGCTTCACTTATTTACCTGTATCTTATCGACATCACATTTATCTATAACGCTGTCGTCGGGCCCGTAGAGCGAAGCGAGCCCGACTTGCCGCTTCACTTGGAACTCCGTGAGCTGCGCCGCGAGCTCCTCCTTCGCCTTCTGGCGCGCCTTACGGAACACGTTCCGGAGCAGCTCCTCCTTCTCGAACTCTGGAAATATCATACACGTTTAGGTTATCTAAGGATTTTTAAGTTGCCATGGGGAGAAAATGTAGTAACAATAGTGTATCATACTCGTAGTTATCCATCCATAATCTCTATATATAAAAATGAATTCCTATTTCTCTGTACAACCTATGGTCACGGCATCACGCGTGAACGGCTGGACCGATTTCAATAATATTTTTTTTGTTGTGTTTGTTATTGTCAGGAAAAGGTTCTTATGACAGAATAAATATATATATTAATCATGGAGGGTGTGAAATAAGGGTTGAAAGTTTGTATGGGGAGTTGGTAGTTCCAGTTAAATGCAATAGATGGCGTTGCTAATAAGTATGTTATTTCGCTGACGAAGTCGCGGGTACCAGCTAGTAATATTATAAATGTGAAAGTAACTCTGTCTGTCTGTTTGTTACCTTTTCACGCCCAAGATTAAGCTGAAATTTGGCATGGATAAAGATTATACGCCAGGGACGGATAGGCATACTTTTTTTTGTAAATAATCATAAGGGGGCGAGAAAATATGGGTTGCAAGTTTGTTCAGCTAGTACATACATACATATCATAGATGCGAGAGTAACTGTCTGTGTTACCTTCTCACACATGAACCGCTGAACAATTCTGATAAAAAAAATATCAGAAACAGTTTAACGGTTTAGCATAGATTGCATCATCAAAAAGCACACGGGCTGCTTTTAAGAAAGTATTTTTTTAATGAACTTAACTTACATGTGAATGTGATTATCGCCTGCGATAGTAGCCTACAATTTATTGTTCACAAAATGATCTTACCATTTACTAAAACATGTTCAATTTCATTGGCCATGTTCTCGTCAACACCAGCCAGTTGAAGAACCTGAAATTAAATAGATTTTAATGAAATGAAATCGTTTATTTGCTAGAAGCATGATTGAGAGAAAGAAGATTGATTAATTAAATCTTATTTCTATATATCTAAAATATCAAAATGCTTTAACCTTAGCCCAGTATTCTACCAGTCATCTGCCCCCCTGAACAGATTATGCTGAAATATGACATGGATAAAGATTATGTCCCAGGGACGGACATAGGCTACTTTTTTTTTCAAAAATAAGCATGGAGCGCTTGAAATAAGGGTTGAAAATTTGTATGGGGACTTAAGTAAAGTTCCAGTTAAAGGCAAATAGATGGCGTTGCTAACCTATGTCTGAGGCCGAGATGGCGCTATTATTGCATTTTTAAAAGTTTCAGAAGATTCTTGCACTTTTTCCTGCGCTTCCGTTCTTCGGAGTGCACGTTAAATCGGTTCCGGTCACTGACTCATACGAACTCTGTTGCGCAGTGGGCGCAGGCCCGCCTGCGACGCAGAAGGTTGCGGGTTCGACCCCCCCGGCAGGACAAATATTTGTATGACCTACAGATATTTGTCTCGGGTTTGGGTGTTTCTATGTATAATATGTATGTATTTACAAACAAAAAGTATATAAGTATTATAATCAGTCATCTGGTTACTTTGGGGCTAGATGATGCTGCGTGAAAAGTCCAGCATTATTTTAGTATATTATTTACTAGCTGTCCGCCCCGGCTTCGCACGGGTTTATTATAGGTATTTAACAAAAATTTAATAACAACATGGCGATCCCGGAGCGGGATGTATGATCCTTTCAAGTTTAGAGGTTAATATGTAGGTAAGGTCTAAGGTAGGTAAGGGAGTATTGGGCAGTAAGGCAGTAAGCTTTGGACACCACCGGCAAATCCCCGTGTTATGCCGGCCATACACCATCATGCCAATCCACTATTAGTCATGCCAATCCACCCCCATACATGGTCAATTCTAACTGATCAAATTCCGATTTGACGATAGGCATGATGGTTTATGGCCGACATGACACGGGGGTGTCCAAACCTCCCTACTGCCCAATGCTCCCCTACCTCCCATTTATATTTCATTGATATATTACCACTCCCCTCTCCCATTCCATAGTTCCCAGACACTTTTTGAACTATCATGGTTTTCAACATTTTTAACACAGTTAACGGGATATTTACCATGATTTAATGTTTTTTGAGTTTCCCGATATTTCGGCGCAGTTGCATACGCCATGATCAATAGTATCTATGGTATTAATCATGGTTAATATCCCGTTACCTGTGTTAAAAATCCCAGACACTTGTCCTACCGTACTAACTGATATTTATTCTGTGGTCGCGATGTATCTTACATTTTTAAACTCATGATAACTTTTGAATAAAATGCCCGATTTCAATCATTCAAAAAGTAATCGACGGGTACTGAAACAGCCTTTACTACGAAGGAATTTATTTGGATAAGAATAAATACCAAATTAAGAATAAAGTGATCTGCTTTTGGTCGGCATTTTTATTCACTTTTTAAATTATAAAAGTTGTTATTCTGACACAACCACAATAGTTGGACATATGCTATCGCTGACTTTTTTGTAGATATTGATACGTTCTTTAATATTGTAGAAAATTTTTTTGTTCTATCATCAATAGTTTTCGCAGCGCACGTGATATGAAGAATTTTATGTTCAAAATTTTTACACCTTTGGTTACATTATTGCAATTTTCATAAGGATCTCTAATTTTTTGAAAATAATTTATAGCCTATGTTCATCTACACTAATATTATAAAGAGGAAACATTTGTTTGTTTGTTTGAATTGAATAGGACCCGAAACTACTGGACCGATTTGAAAAATTCTTTCACTATTAGAATCCTACATTATCTGTGATGAACATAGGCTATAAATTATTTTCAAAAAAATTAGAGATCCTTATGAAAATTGCAATAATGTAACCAAAGGTGTAAAAATTTTGAACATAAAATTCTTCATATCGCGTGCGCTGCGAAAACTATTGATGATAGAACAAAAAAATGTTCTACAATATTAAAGAACGTATCAATATCTACAAAAAAGTCAGCGATAGCATATGTCCAACTATTGTGGTTGTGTCAGAATAACAACTTTTATAATTTAAAAAAGTGAATAAAAATGCCGACCAAAAGCAGACCACGTTATTCTTATTTTGGTATTTTTTCTTATCCAAATAAATTCCTTCGTAGTAAAGGCTGTTTCAGTACCCGTCGATTACTTTTTGAATGATTGAAATTGGACATTTTATTCAAAAGTTATCATGAGTTTAAAAATGTAAGATACATCGCGACCACAGAATAAATATCAGTTAGTACGGTAGGACAAGTGTCTGGGATTTTTAACACAGGTAACGGGATATTAACCATGATTAATACCATAGATACTATTGATCATGGCGTATGCAACTGCGCCGAAATATCGGGAAACTCAAAAAACATTAAATCATGGTAAATATCCCGTTAACTGTGTTAAAAATGTTGAAAACCATGATAGTTCAAAAAGTGTCTGATAACTATGGAATGGGAGAGGGGAGTGGTAATATATCAATGAAATATAAATGGGAGGTAGGGGAGCATTGGGCAGTAGGGAGGTTTGGACACCCCCGTGTCATGTCGGCCATAAACCATCATGTCTATCGTCAAATCGGAATTTGATCAGTTAGAATTGACCATGTATGGGGGTGGATTGGCATGACTAATGGTGGATTGGCATGATGGTGTATGGCCGGCATAACACGGGGATTTGCCGGTGGTGTCCAAACCTGCCTTACTGCCCAATACTCCCTTACCTACCTTAGACCTTACCTACATATTAACCTCTAAACTTTAAAGGATCATACATCCCGCTCCGGGATCGCCATGTTGTTATTAAATTTTTGTTAAATACCTCTAATAAACCCGTGCGAAGCCGGGGCGGACAGCTAGTCAGAGATAATGTAGGATTCTAATGGTGAAAGAATTTTTTAAATCGGTCTAGTAGTTTCGGAGCCTATTCAATTCAAACAAACAAACAAATGTTTCCTCTTTATAATATTAGTGTAGATAGTGTAGATAACTTACCTACTTATCTTAATTTTGTCTAATTTACTTACCGCATGTGGCATCAGGAAGGCGGAGTGTATCTCATAAGCCCACCGCCGCAGAGTGGCGACAGGCACCGCACCGCTCCGGTAGCTGTCTGTCAGCACCAACAGGAGGCACGCACACGCACATCTGTAATATACCATTATACACATACACTTGACGACCTCTGTGGCGCAGTGGGTGAAAGCGCGCTTGGGACGCAGAAGGTTGAGGGTTCGATCCCGGGATAATTGTTTGTAGTGAATATACCACTGATATCTCGGTCAATTGTGGACCGATATTCAAAATTATTTGTTGTTTGAAAGGGTTTCGAGGTTCCACATAAATTGAACTCTTGGGGAATTTACAGTATTCCCCCAAAACAAATTCCAAAAAACCTCATTCGCTTGGAATTTTCGAAACGAGAACTTTGAAGTCAGTTTTTATTTTAGTTTTTAAAATGTAATTATCCATTTCCACTTGCTTCGATTCATACCAGATGATTTATACAGCGTCAGGAGGCAACCTATGCCTACACTGAACGGGACGCTGTAGTGCCTGGGACATTGCTTGAAGGCTTGTAGCAAACCATCCCCTGAACCATAGGAGTTTAAAGTCTTGAGTAAATTCCATTTACCACATGAAACATTACCTCCTTTCTCCTAATAACCAGTTGAGCAACACAGCTGTCCTCGCCTTAGACTCGCGAACCGAGCGCAGGTTCGAAAACAGCCCGGAGTATGTTGAATTATCCTGGAAAAACATTTTTTTAAGATGTGAATATGTTAGAGTGGAAATTTTTATTTACAGAAACTAAGCTACTACATATTTACATATATTTACATTTTTTATATAATAACTAGCTGGTACCCGCGACTTCGTCAGCGAAATAACATAGGTACTTGAAAACATCTAAATAGAATTGAAATCTGCAAGAATCTTTTGAAACTTTTAAAAATGCAATAATAGCGCCATCTGTTGCCTTTAACTGGAACTTTCAACTCCCCATACAAACTTTCAACCCTTATTTCACGCCCTCCATGTATATATAGATGAATATATTCTGTCATAAGAACCGTCTCCTGACAATAACAAACACAACAAAAAAAAAATAGTCAAATCGGTCCATCCGTTCACGCGTGATGGCGTGACCAAGAGATATAGGGATTCATTTTTATATATAGAGACAAGCTACTGAACGCATCTTATACCTTCTAACCAACTATGGGTCTAATGTTGCTGGAAAAAAAAAATCCTAAATTTTATTAATTTAATTATTTCTTTATTTGTTGTAAGTAGGTGTAGTGTATTTATTTATAGGTATAGTGTAATATTCTATTTATATATAATTTTTTATGTATTTAATTGTAGTATATTTAAATATTATATATATTTATATTATTATTTATATAGTTTTTCATTTTTCATTTAAAAACAATTATTATTCAGTTCTCTTAAAATTTTTTTTTGTACGCCGACGTCCATTTTCTATTAATTTCTGTCCTATCCATACATAGGTTACCAGGAAGAGATCGCTTTTAGCGATAAGGTCACCCATTGTTACACATTTTGTTATCAAGGTTTTTTATTGTTCTTTTTGTTACTTTTTTTTTTGGTGTACAATAAAGTTATAATCTATCTAATCTATCTATCTAAATTTTAGTTTTCATACAAAATGTATGGGGATAAAATATTTTTTATCTTCCAGCAACATTAGACTTATAGTTCTTTTGGATGTTACACTAACACCTCCCTAACAACATAATTGCAATTAATATTTCTATTTCTATTTCTATAAACTTACGGAGGCTGGCGAGTCGTCTTCTTCCATAGAAATGATGGCTCTCTGTGGATCTGCGCATGGCTGAACACAAGATTTTTAGTTTTTGACTGCAAGCTTTCTATCAAAACTGTTATACATAAAAGACGAAGATAAGACAAACATTTTATTAGGTAGTTCCAGGCGATACAGCTTCAAGTAGGATTAGACAAAGCTTGGTGTAAGTTCGTGAGTCAGTGGCCAACTCTGGTGACGGAGGTTTTAGGCCACCGAAGCCCTCCGAAGCATGGAAGCGCTGTTAATAATGCTCACTCATTCACTTATAGACCGCTCAGAACGTTTTTGAAAGTGAAAACTTCTTTAGGCGCGTTGGGCATTTTTGATGAGATGAGAATAAATTCTTGGATTTGCCTCAAAAAGGTCACATGAGTGCTCACCGACACCTACCAGTAGCGCCATCCAGTTCTGTACTCGGTAAACTTTTACGGCAATATTTTTACATTTCTAAAAGCTCATTTTATAACTAAACGGGTGAATAATGCATATTTTTTTTATTTTTTTTTCAAGTTTTCACTTCTTACTGCACTCCCGGTAGTGCCACAGTTTTTTTATCGGCGATGCATTAAGAACAACTAAGCAAAATTTTATTTGTCTGTATGTGATTCCAAAATAACTGTAGAGACCTCAGTGGCGCAGTGGGTGAAAGCCCGCTTGGGACGCAGAAGGTGGCGGGTTCGATTCCCGCCGCGGGGTAAATGTTTGTATGATCTGCAAATATTTATCTCGGGTTTGGGTGTTTCTATTTATAATATGTATGTTTTTACAAATAATAAAAATTTTTGAAAAAAAAAAATTGAACCGACTTCTCAGAACACAAACAGAAGAACCTTCTAAACACTAAAAAGAGAAAAATAAGAATATAATTTGAAGTCGGTGCCAATATTCATTTACATCTAAGAAATTCAAAAGAACTTGGGTGCAAAATTGTATCCTGGTACGCTATCGCTCGATTTCTTTTATTTATAATCTAATCTACCTAATCGTATTCACTTGGCACCGACTTCACATTATATTCTTATTTTTCTCTTTTTAGTGTTTAGAAGGTTCTTCTGTTTGTGTTCTGAGAAGTCGGTTCAATTTTTTTTTTTCAAAAATTTTTATTTTTCACTTTTTAGTGTAAGTAAATAAATACTGTGTAAATAAAAGTGTATGTGTAAATAATATAGTAAGCTACGAGTACATTAAGACTTTGCTTATCGTAGCTTAAGTAGGAAAGGATAAGAGAAGTCATGGGCAGACCTACTAAAGGACACACCGGAGTTCAGCAAGGGGGAAACTATCAATCCATAAGGAAAAGAAAATATTTTGGACTACCTCGGGTGTAATAAATACCCTTTCAAACTATTTAATGTTTGACTCAGATTGTGAGTCAGGGTGTGTTGTGTAGTGAGAATGAGGTTTTTTGAATGTTACGGGAAAACTGTCAATCCCTCAGGAAAAAAAAATATATGGCGCCACCTTGAGAGTATAGTTCTTTCTAACAAAAAAAATTTTGGAAATCGGTCCACAATTTTTTAAAGTTCAGTGATTGTTTTAGTTTTACGGGAAAACTATTAATCCCTCAGGAAAAAAAAATATGTGGCGCCACCTTGAGAGTATACCTCTTTCTAACAAAAAAAAATTTTGGAAATCGAGCCACAATTTTCTTAAAGTTCAGTGTTTGTTTTAGTTTTACGGGAAAACTATTAATCCCTCGGGAATAAAATTTATATGGGACCACAATAAGAGTATACCCTTTCAAACAAAAAAAAATTTTGGAAATCGGTCCACAACTGACGGAAATATCGGTGAACATACATAAAAAAAAAAACATACATATAGCCGAACATATAACCTTCTTTTTTTGAAGTCGGTTAAAAAGTATATAAGTAGTATATCAGTTATCTGGTTCCCATAGTACGAGTACAAGCTTTCCTTAGTTTGGGGCTAGATGATGCTGTGTGAAATGTCCAACATTATTTATTTATTACTCGTACCAGTAGAGATACAACTGTAGTATACTAAGCACAACGGATCTTTAGCTCTCTGAAGTTAGGTGCAATAGATGATTGCGCAGGTTCGGAAGAGTAAGCGAGATAGCACTATTTCAGGCGTCATCAAAAATGGGTTCTGCGCAGCTACTTCAAAGAGCTAAAGAACGATTGTGCGTGTTATACATTACCTGTGTGTTGGTATGATAAGGCGGAGGCGGGGTGCCGGGCGGGGGCGTGCCGCGTGTTTCCGACACACTCACACTGTGAGAGGGGACTGGGGAGGATATGCCGATGTATGCTGAAAACAATACAAATCGCATAAAATAAGTTTTTATGACGCCTTAAGGCCAGTCATGGCTTAAAGACATAGCCAGGACCAACATTTTAAATTTACGTATTAAAAGAAAATCGACTTCAATGTTTACCTTCGAAAACTACAAGTGAAGGTGAGATTTTTTGAGTTAGAAAAGTATCAATGATATCTTAGTATGTGCTCTTAACGGCGAAGGAAAACATTGTGAGGAAACCCGCAGCTTAGCACACATTGACGTTATCTTTCCTGTGGACAAGGCTGATAAAATTGAGGGGATGGTTTAGGTGCCGTGCTGGGCAAGTTTTTTTCCATCTCAAACAATGTCCCAGACACTACAGCGTCCCGTTAAGTGTAGGCATAGGTTCCTGACGCTGTATAAATCATCTAAAAGCCCAAGATTTTTCGACCTGTGGGCCTATGATGAGCACCGTGACTGAAGTCTCTCGTCTCGTTTTCTCGTTAAAAATCGTTATAACTGTGTCTGTCGTCATGCGCAGCCCGTTATGTCAAATTGTGAGATAGTGTGACATAGTCTCTGTCATGGCGCTCCTATTAGCGCAAAATGAAAAAAATGCCGGCATGACAAATTATCTTATCTCACGCCGTGACAATTTCACGTTGCTCATCATAGCCCCACTGATCAACGGATTCTAAACGACCTATGAATGTCTTTACATTCATAGCTCGCTTCGCTCTCCCATACAAAATTAATATTTTAAGAATATACTTACATTTAGACATATCGAGATCCAATTGTTCTGGCGACGATCGACTTCTCATATGTAGTACTGGCACACTGTTTCTGTTGTCCATCTGTACCTACACGTAATAATATACTTTATTCCGTATGGTATACAGTTCCAACTTGTGTAGCAATGTTTGTAGGTTGATTGATACGACATCGACATAATGACTTATGCCTAAACTCAACTGAAGAAGGCATTGATCAAATGATCATAGTTTAGACCTGAGAATATACTGCATAAATACAACAATAATAAACATACTATTTCTCAAATTAATTATTTAATTCCCAATTTGCCCCATGTTTTTGCATTAGAAGACAGTGTTGTTAGTTACGTTCGAAATGTTATCACAGTCCGCTTGAAGCTTTGGATGATGTAATGCAACAATAAGCAATTCATTTTGAAAGAGTTCAGTTGACTTTTTTTTATGATCTGAGATTCGCTAACTTATAAACATTTACGGCCGGTTTCTCGAACGCAAATCATCATCAAAATTAACTAAACATTGATCAAATCTGTCATTCGACCAATGAGGACCAAGTATTCCAAGTTTTTAATTTGAAAAGCGTTCGAGAAACCGGCCGTTAGCCTTATAATCATCACACGATTTAAACATGTATCTAATTAGATCCACACTCTTTTGAGTACAGCAGGCTTAGCATGAGCTCTTATTTCCAGGCAGTAATTGAACTGCATTGCAATTTCGTAGCATGAACGCTCTAATCCAGCCAGTCAGAGGTCACGTGACACCTGTGTGAACTTGCCTGATTTTTGAATGACTTGAGGCTATCTTTTTCGTAGCATGAACTTTATTTTGCAATTCTTTAACACGCCCTAGCTGTCAGAATAGGCCATGCAACTAATGGCGCGCCGATAGTAACTTTTATTGAATGGTTTTGGGAGATTTTGTGTTTATAATTGAAATTTTATAGGAATTTAATAATGTCAGTGTCTGTGATTTACACTAAATAACGATGTGTGATGATTTCGGATCGTTCGAGTTTATGTAGTGTATTTCTTTCAGTAAAACATCAAGCCTTACGTACGGTATTCGATCCGTTTGCCCATGATGATGATAAAAGCTAAAGCTTTCCATACAATGTTGTGGTAGGCATCTTTTTACTACTAAATATGAAGGTATAAGTAAGTTCGTATGCTAGTGGCCCACTCTGGTGACGGAGTTTTTTATTTTTCCTACTTATTGCTATCAGAATCTCATGCGATAACAACACTATAAATCGGTACAAGTTTCAATGAGGGCAAATATCCCTCATCATTCCCCTAATATCCAGCACTAAAATAATGAAGTTCCGCAGCAACATGCTCTTTTTCCTCTACCTACTTAGTTACCACTTCTATCATAAAATAACTGTGAACTCAACACCTTTCACATGCATAATTTTATCATCTCTCACACAATAGGTACAACCACTTCTAGGTAGGTACTTCTGCCTTCCTCTACATTAATAACCCTGGTTTTAGCCGACACATCCATCTCATAACCAACACTCCAATCAATACATACCTACATCTATGAAAACATGTACTTAAATCAAATGCCTACCTATTAGGTATTTGATATAAGCATGTACCTACCTACTCTTTCATGCTTGACCTACCTACCTACTGGATTCTTCCATAGATTTATTAGAAAGTACTTAGATAAAGTACATTCAAACAATCCCAAATCATTGTACACTATTTGGTAAGAACCTTTGTAAATAACAGACAACTCTGGTCTAATGTACTACCCCATGATCTTTATATAAAAGATCATTGAATGTACCTTTTATTGAGCAAACTACACAAAACCTTCACAAAAAAATTGAGCAAAAGAAAATGGCTAAGTATGTCTGTTGTACCGACGGCTAACAGTGACTAATTTTTTGATAAATGTAATCTATTTACTGAGGTGCAATGCAAGTAAACACAGGAGAACATTTAGGTAGTCTACCTACTTACTCTTGAGATGAATGAAATCTAAAATGCATAAGTACTTAATAAAAATTGAACTTGTTGTTCAACAATAAAACTTTATTTAATTATTAATTACATTATTTACATCCATTTATGTAAGATGGCAACTTATGCCTAAATTCAAAGGGATACTGTAGTGATTTGGACATTGTATTTATTTATTTAGCTGTAATATTTTAGTACTCTTAGTACAAGAACAGTTACTGTAATAGCAGTACCTGTGATGTGAGGTACAGTCGCATGCAATGAGATGTAAGTAAACACCTTACAATTAATTTTACTAAATAAATAGGTAATATCACACTAAACACAAAAAATACAATAACTGAATGATAATTCTATTGAATTTGCTAATTATTATGTTTTGTATTGTTTGATGATCTATCAAGATACATTAAGCAAGCATGACCTCAAGCGCTTCATGTAAGATTATAGTGGTTCTTACTGCTATTGCATGTCTTGAGCCCTTACCCCTTAGTAACATCATCATTACCCACTACCTACTGGGTATAGGTAAAAATATAAAATACCTACTTACCCCCTAGTAACACATTTGATAAAAATGTGATGGTAAGTAGGCTAAGTAAACATTCACACGAATTTCTAAGTATTTATTAGGTTAAAATTATAGGTACACTATGATTTGAGGGAAAGTTTACACATCACTTCCTATCAACATTGTTCAACTTGCATTCCATAATGGCTAGCATCTCCAATGCTTCCCCTAGTAGTACATTAGGTTTGTGAAGACAACATTTCAGTTATTCTGAATCATGCTCCCTTCATATTCATGCGCAGCAGTTTTAGGTTCACTTGCATTTTGCTACATTGCCCATCTTCATGGAGTAAACGTAACGTACAGAAGAGTTTGTGCTCCATCCAAGTTTATTTCTTACGTTGTAGTTGCGAATTTTTCACATACTAGAGACTAATCGCAATTTCAGCGCAACGGTAGGTACCTATGTACCAAAATTATCACATCACAGTATTGTTTGTAAAACAAAATACAAGTTTTATTTTTATTGTAAACGGCGCTGTTTGTTTGTTTTGTTTGTTTTGATCACTTTTCAATTTTTCAAACCGCGGAAAATTGTATCGTTCAGAAATCACTCGAGCCTTACGCAGTGGGTAGACACCGATCCCGTAAAAAAATGTGTGGTAATTATTTATGTACAGAAAATCATTTATTTTATTTTTTAACTTATAATCAAACATTTAGAATCTTTCTAAAGTAGATTTATTTTTTTATTTCTCAAATCACACCATGAAAAAAAACCGGTATCATAACCGGTACAATAACGGAAAATATTATTGGCGTTTTTGAACGAAAAAGGAACGGACCTATGCATTTGGCGAAAATTGGGCAAAAGCCGGGCATAGACAAATATCCAGCGCAATACAATTCAACTGTTGGCACGTCATGCTACCAAAATTGAGTTGGCCAGCATAACAATTGCCAATCAACTGCCTGGAACCTGACAATTTCCTTAGGACCTCATGCTAAGCCTGCAGGTGGCTTAACATGAACTCTTATTGCCAGGCAGTTTTTGAACTGCTTGTCAATTCTGACATAAAGAAACAAATCTGAAATTGCGGCGTTTATCATGCTCTCTCGCTTACACATTGTGACTGTACTAGTGTGCAAGCGAGAGAACATGATAAGTTGCGAAGTTTCTTTAGTGAACCGGGTTATTCGAAATTGACATTTAGTTCGAAAACTGCCAGGCAATAGGAGTTCATAGTAACCCCCCAGGCCTCATTAAACGCCACAGATCAACTTGCTGGTGAGTTTTTGAATATATTCAGTCGAAAGGTATAGTTATTGACTAAGCAGGATCACTACTGTATCCCGACGGGTCTTCTGAAGTTTTTGAACTATAAATGAGTTTTAAGTTCAAGAACATTTGTTTGACAAAATGATTGTACAAAAGACAGTAGAAATTAATCTCAGATCATACATACATACCAATTAGTTTTAAAGCATACGATAGAAGTATTAACCAATTTAGCTCGATTATTTTGTGTTTTTAAAAAAGCTAACCTTATGACTATCCAATATACCTACCTAACCCGATTTTTCTCAAATATTTCTCCTGAAGATAGCTGTAAATCTTTCTAAAACTTATAATTTAAAGGGTTGTTGTCAATCATAATCAAACATTTTGCAACTTCTACAGAGGACTATGGATTACCTACGAAGGAAATCTATTCACAGAAAACATAACCAACTTTTAATATGTTTTAAATAGAAAGAATATGGCGTCACAAATAGTAATTTACAAATGTTTGCTTACAACATTATATCTAAGACACAATTTGCACGATACCTTTCTTGCCTCAAGAATGGTATGCCAGAATGGTATCATGTAAATGGCGTATAATACACTAAAAGCAGTGGATAGTGTTGTGTTGCAAATAAACTCAACAACAAGCTGAGGCGAGATCAAAATGGACGATGATGACATCAAGATAAAACAGTAAAGCCTTTTTGAAGTGATTACTTTAAAAAAGCTTTTTTTTTTTTTATAAAACGGTTGAGTTTCTATTGAAGTCTGGTAAAATGAGCTGTATCAAGAATCTTCTCGCTTCGCTCTCCATTTAGTTATTTGACAATATGACAATTCAGTTTTTGTTTACACTTTTCATTCAGTTTACTCATTGCACCCGAATTTCTGATCACTTTGTAATTGTAACTTGAATAGTTTGAAAACGCAAATTCAACCAACATACTTAATGCGGCTTGCTTCGCTCACATCGACATTTTGTAAACCAGACTCTAAGTTGATACGCTCAATTATTTTGATAATTTAGGTTTATCAACGATATAAAAACTCAACCACACATACCTGCAAAGGCGGCGGTGGCACATTCACGAGGGGATAACTCATCTGTAGCGCGATCGAATTCGGCTGCGGCCCGTCCAACTCTCCGTCTAGCGAGTGAGACGACCGTCTGTACTCGAAGCCGGGCATCGACTGAGCCATTCTCGGCGTTTCCGGCAGAGGCTTGTAGTACTTCTTCGACAGCGGATTGGCCAATGGCGAGACGGGAGATATTGGGGTGGGGGATAGAGGATTTCGCTTCGGGCGTTCGATGGATCTAGGGGGTAGAGGTGGGGGGGAGTTGTCGAGACAAGTGGTAGGAACCATCGGGACGGTGTTGTTGTGAACGTGACGCCGTTTGTTGTTGGACTCGTCTGAGTTCTGACGTACTAAAGGCGGCTGGTTCTCTTGCTGATTCTTCTGCCTCGCTTGGCGAAGGTTCCGAAGACTCTGTCCGGTTAGGTTGCTGAGGGAGCGAGGTAGACCGCTCAGGAATCCCGTATTTGGCGTCGGTGGGTTTGTCGGTTTGTCCGTCTTCGTTCTTGTGTTCCTTGGCGTGCTCGGTTGGCAGACGAGCTATATTGTACGGGGGGGTTAGGAAGCGTTCGAGGCGAAAGTTACTGGATATTTTTGACTTGTCTGGTTCTGTGCATTACTTTGGGTTGTCCTAGATGAGTCACATTGACATTCTACTAACATTTACGACATTTCAGCTACAACTAACATCGATAACACAGTCTAATTCATATAAGTGAACAATGGAGATAAATTGTATAGTTGAGTGCGAATGAATAACCCACTAATCACATAACAGTACAATAAATTGCAAAATAATCGTCGATTTCGTAATTAAAAGACAAAAATTTGTGAAATATTACATCTGTACACTGCAGTGCCAAAAAAAAAGGTACACAAATAAAATAGAACAAAAAACGCTAGCTTCTGCTAGGTAGGCCATTGACCCGGAAAAGTGACGTCACATAAAGAAAAGCATGCAAAGAAGCAGACAGTACAAAACATGAATAATCGAAATGTTATACCCACGACTGGTCCCGATCTAGCCTGGTTAGTGCGACAAATTAATTGTTTATTATTGTATGGACACAAGATGTAGTGTCAGACACAATGACAAAATCACTTTCGCCTCCATATTTGTACTATTGCGGCGCCGAAAATGTATATTATAACATTCATTGTTCCGTGAATTATAAAAGTACATTATCTATGTATAAATATTTTAGTTTTCTAATAGGGTTGTGCTTAGTTTGGAGCTAGGTGACATTATGAGAAACGACACCTATTACTACATTTCATAAAGCTAACCACCATATCTTACAGCCTACTAATTATAATGAAAGTCAATCGATTTGTTTGTTTGTGCGCTCCCGCGGTGTTATCCGCGGTCCCTCGGGATTTTTTTCATTTTTTCGGGATAAAAAGTAACCTATGTCTTTCTCTGGGATACAATTTTTAACTATGCCGAATTTCAGCTTAATCTGTTCAGCGGTTTGGGCGTGAAATCGTAACAAACAGACAGACAGACAGACAGAATTACTTTCACATTTATAATATTAGTATGGATTAGTTAACTAACCCAATAACATAAGTAACGACCAATTGACGAGCGTGACACAAAAGGCAATGCATTTAGGACAGTAGTTTTATATCCTGCTCAGTTTGCATATTGATCAGCTGCTAATCTTTAACCAAAGATGGGCAGGATAATTTATGTTTCAATAAAGTTTAATTTACATGTTGTGAATAACAAAAAGGTAATCAATTAGGAAGCTCGGAATTTTTTATTTGAAGTTGAATCTTTAAATGCAATTAATAATCTTGTAAAGTTATTTTACACTTAAGTAAAACATACAGGGTGTAAAAAGACTGCTACCGAAAACTGAGGAATTGCAATCAGACCATGATTCTGAACATATTTATCGAAAAAAAACTCAAAATTTTTTTTGACTTAGCTACGTCATTTTATTTTATTTTCTAGTTTTTTGCTACAAGTACAACATAATAAGACCATACCTACCTAATCATTTCATTTATAAAAGAAAAAAACAATTAAAACTCAAAATCCAGCAATCTACGTATAAAAACGCGCCCAGTACATACGCAAACAGTGATCTTCAAACGCTGTTTTCTCCGGATATAATGATTTTTTCGGAAAATCCTTTTGGATTTGGTTGTGTTTTGGGATGCTGTACCTACCCCTTTCGGCTTCAGTAGACGTCTTTTTACAACCTGTATAAACGTACTTTGAAACAAGGCCAAAACTAAAAAAATCTGTTTAAAATATTTTTATTTTATACATTTTTTGCGCCACAAATGTACTAAATAAATACAAAAAAATACAGTGAGTATTTTCAAACAAATCTTTGCATATACGCAACAGTAAAACTGCAAATGATACTATGTGCTATGGTCGCCTACAGTGAGCCTATTTACCAACTGTGTAGATACGGGAACAAACTTGAAAACTAATAAGTATATAATTTTTTTAAACATACTGAGTGTAGAATTATAACTAATACTCAAATACTTTATAGTAGGTATGCAATGCTGTTTTTTTTTTTACCAAAAATACCAAATATTTACGAAAATAACAGAAAATCTTAAGTTATTTTCTAGTGTCCCAAAGTGTACGCTGCAAAGTTTAACTTTACCGTCAAAACGGAAATATGATTATTATATCCAAGCACATAAAGTACCATTTTACTTTGCATAGAAATTGTCTTAAAATGGTCTGTATTCTCTAGTGAAATACTATTTTCTCATTAAGAATGTAGGCTAAATGATAATGAGTCTTATTGCAAAGTAAATAAGGTATATACCTGTGCACTGCCCATCATCACGTCAATTTCCCGCTGAAGAGTGGAGCACCTCTGTTCCGCCGACTCCAGCTCCGCAGATTTTCTAACATCAGGCACTTTTAGTAGCTCATCTGGAATTATTCAGTTTGTAAAATGAAATGTTTTATATTTTTTTTTTCGTTTCCGATGGGATTTGAACCCGCAACGATCAGACGATCCTCCTAAAGCCGGAGTGCCATACCATTCGGCCACAGAATCTATGTCGTCACAATCGAAATTTTTTAATCTGATCGTTGCGGGTTCGAATCCCGTCGAAATCGAAAAAAAATTGATAAGAATTTTCATTTCTCAATGAAATACCTAGTGTGGTTTAACAATATAAAAAATATAAATTATCAGTTTGTAAAAAACAAGCACACATATTTATTTTAGCCTGTTTTGTCCCACTGCAGGCAAAGGCCTCCCTCCCTTTTTTCCAGTTTTTCCTATCCATGGCTGCAGTGGGCCAATCTGGAAGATGCACATCTAACTCGTCCCGCCATCTCCGTGGTGGTCTGCCGCGTGGACATCTTGCGTTGGGCACCCATTCACTTGTGGTCTTTGTCCACAAGTCGTCCGACATGCGACAGACATGGCCGGCCGAGGTTCGGCCGGCTTTATTTTTATACATCTTGCTAAATAAACGCTGATAATTTTCAAAGGCTTCAACTTATTTTTATGACTAAACGAGCACTGGTGGACTAGTGGTAGCGGCCCCGCCTTCCGATCCTTAGGTCGTGGGTTCAAATCAAGTCCACAAATGAGTTTTTCAGCCGAATTTATATGCACTATGCCACTTCTCTCGTGAACGAAAACGTCGTGAGGAAACCGTCATTGAACCTAAAAAGTTTGATGACACAAAATAAGACTTTAAGACGCATTAGCCCTTACCAAACTGGATGAAATTAAAATAACACTGATGAAAACACAACTCCTTAACCATAATTATTAAAAAATAAACTTACTCCTCAAATCTCTGATATACTTCTGTTCTTTATCCAGCATCAGCCTCACAGTCTTCACCTTGGAAGCTTCGAACTGACGCTGTTTTTCAAGCTGGAATTATAAGACATTATGTTTAAAAAGTAACTCTGACAAACCCCTTAAACATCTAAAGAATCTAGAATACTTATCTGATCTGATCTGAGATCTGAGAATGTCTACCGCACGTTGGGGATACAGTCGTAGCGTAGTACTGTTTGTAAAAAAAAACTAGGCCAAGGTACTTGAAATCGGAGCAGACTGGTAAGGTTACACCATCCAATGGATGAGAAGATAGAAGAGCCACTGAAGTTGCAGTTCAAGTGTTCTGTCTCAGTGCGTCTGATCTTGAGGCCTACTCTTTCCAATATCTCTTGCCATTTTCCCAGTCTGCTTTGTACCTCGTTTGCATTCTCTCCAACGAGAACAATGTCGTCGGCGAACATGCACCAGGGTGCCTCCTCTTGTATCTGACCAACTCTGTCTGTAGGTAATTAGCTATACGTAAGAACATCGAAGAAACCAGATAATACGCGCACTAAACATTCTCAATAATTTTGTCCAAAACTTTAAAGGCTTGGACCTTGACATAATGTGTGTGAACACACACATTATGTCAAGGTCCAAGCATTTTATTCACGTATTATAACTTGAACTATGGGAGAGAATACAGTCGGATCTTATCTTACGAAGGCAGGTTGCTCTTAATTGTGTGTATGCACATGCACGTTGTTTCTGTGCGCGTAATGGAACACTCCATTGACGAATGAGCGCTCAGTATCGCTTACGCATTACACACAAAATCGATCAAGCCAACCCGCCTTCGTACACAATATACAATTCAAGTTAAAGTCAGAGTCAAAAATTTTTCATTCAGTAGATCCGCTAGGACTTAAAACTAGTTGATTCTACTTCTGTTCTTTCGCGTCCAATACCGTGAGGAACCAGAGAAACAAACACGGTTTGGGGCCTAGCTTTCTCTATAATATGCTGATGAGATATCTTACATTGGCAGGTACCGGAGCAGTGATGGGCGTCTTCAGTCTGGAGGCGTGCTGCTGCACCGTCAACACTGTCGTTGGATTGGCTGAAATTAAAAAGAACACCATTACGTAAGAACATTTATTTTTAAGTGCACCTCAATTAGACTCATTTTGTGCACTTGACAGACGGATCACTTAAAATAGTCTTAGAACTAGGTGATTCTATTAGCCCCCTAGTCCAGCAGATTACCCACAACTCACCGCGTATCATCTGCACGACCTGCTGATGCGAGTGATGCGAGACCACCTGGTTGTCGACGCGCAGGATGCGGTCCCCGGCTCGGAGGCCGGCGCGCCACGCGGCGCCGTGCTCCTTCACCGATTGTACGTACACCGGGTTGTCGCCTGGAATAGCAGACGTAAACTTAGGCTTTTATTTACACCTCTACTAGATAAAAAAGAAAGCGCCAGCCAGGAGGCTTCCTGTCGTGTCACTAGTACCGGTCACTAAACCGGCATGTGGTAGACCACATGCCGGTTTCATCACGAGGTTTTCATTCACCGTTTGAGAGTGGTTGGTTCACGACCGTATTTTCTTATCCACGACCTTAGGAACGGAAGGCGGGGCCGGCACCACTAGACCACCGTGCTCATAGGTCAAAGGTCTTATGCTCACATGCAACGAGCCTCTGTAGTGCCTAAGACATTGTCTACACTAATATTATAAAGAGGAAACATTTGTTTGTTTGTTTGTTTGTTTGTTTGTTTGTTTGAATTGAATAGGCTCCGAAACTACTGGACCGATTTGAAAAATTCTTTCACCATTAGAATCCTACATTATCTGTGATGAACATAGGCTATAAATTATTTTCAAAAAAATTAGAGATCCTTATGAAAATTGCAATAATGTAACCAAAGGTGCAAAAATTTTGAACATAAAATTCTTCATATCGCGTGCGCTGCGAAAACTATTGATGATAGAACAAAAAAATGTTCTACAATATTAAAGAACGTATCAATATCTACAAAAAAGTCAGCGATAGCATATGTCCAACTATTGTGGTTGTGTCAGAATAACAACTTTTATAATTTAAAAAGTGAATAAAAATGACGACCAAAAGCAGACCACGTTATTCTTATTTTGGTATTTATTCTTATCCAAATAAATGCCTTCGTAGTAAAGGCTGTTTCAGTACCCGTCGATTACTTTTTGAATAATTGAAATTGGACATTTTATTCAAAAGTTATCATGAGTTTAAAAATGTAAGATACATCGCGACCACAGAATAAATATCAGTTAGTACGGTAGGACAAGTGTCTGGGATTTTTAACACAGGTAACAGGATATTAACCATGATTTATACAATAGATACTATTGATCATGGCGTATGCAACTGCGCCGAAATATCGGGAAACTCAAAGAAACATTAAATCATGGTAAATATCCCGTTAACTGTGTTAAAAATGTTGAAAACCATGATAGTTTAAAAAGTGTCTGGGAACTATGGAATGAATGGAAGGGAGTGGTAATATATCAATGAAATATATATGGGAGGTAGGGGAGCATTGGGCAGTAGAGAGGTTTGGACACCTCCGTGTCATGTCGGCCATAAACCATCATGCCTATCGTCAAATCGGAATTTGATCAGTTAGAATTGACCATGTATGGGGGTGGATTGGCATGACTAATGGTGGATTGGCATGATGGTGTATGGCCGGCATAACACGGGGATTTGCCGGTGGTGTCCAAACCTGCCTTACTGCCCAATACTCCCTTACCTACCTTAGACCTTACCTACATATTAACCTCTAAACTTTAAAGGATCATACATCCCGCTCCGGGACTGCCATGTTGTTATTAATTTTTTGTTAAATACCTATAATAAACCCGTGCGAAGCCGGGGCGGACAGCTAGTCAAAACATAAAAGTGTCTCCTTGGGCTCCTTTAGTGTAAGCTGTGTTAGATAGCCAAGTATTCACCTGAAACCTTCATTCCATATCCGTGCTCGTCCCTCGCCACGGTGACTGTGAGCAGCTCCACGCCACCGGGCGACTCTGCCCCGCCCAGCATCACCTTTAAACAAGGAACACCATGCTTAATTTATGGAACCAAAAGGTATTTTTATTCAATATAGGCTTCTACTCAATGAGACAATCATCGCAAAAGAAAATGACCAGTCTTTTAAATATCCGATAACATCTGACAATATTCCTTAGAGCTCCTTATCGACAGAGACACAGAGTCGCGTAAAGCAGGAGTAGAATCACGTAGCTCAAGATTTTTTAAACTGATCCCAGCGGTCCTACAGAATTTGTCTTCAACCTGACTTTCCTAAGAAATGCCACTAATAAAAACAGGATTCAATCTGGAAATATCCTTGATGACCCAAAGGTTGTCTAGAAGAGATCGCTTTTAGCGATAAGGGCGCCCATTGTACCTACTTGTTTTATTGTGTTTGTGTTATGTGTTTCTTTTGTGTACAATAAAGTGTTTATCTATCTATCTATGACCCATAAACACCTAGTACTCCGATATGATAACCTGAGTTTGGGGATAACATCAAAAAACATTAAAAGGGTTTTTCTGACCGTGACATCAAATGAAACTTGGCAATAGGAAGGAAGCAATAACTGGTCTAATGGTGATGACATCAGCACAGCACAGCGATGACCGCATTCAGCCTAGACCTCGTGGACCTCAAGGTTTGAACGCAACAAATGCTTCAACCAGTTTACATAATCGAGCTATTTTCGAAGTTATCGTTGGTCTATCTACCTCACGAAGGCAGATTAGTCTTAGTTGTGTGTGCAGATGCACATTGACGTAGGGGAACGCTCCATGCATGAATGAGCTCTCAGTATCGCTTACGCACACAGACAAATCTACACACACAATTATGCCAACTTGCCTTCGTGAGATATAGAACAACTGCACTGGTTCTTTTATCATCTGTTGTGTTTTTAAATTGCTACCCATCAGCTTGTGCGCTATCCGCACAAAAAAAATCATTATATCTGGAGAAAACAGCGTTTGAAGATTGCTGTTTGCGTATGTACTGGGCGCGTTGTTTTACGTAGATTGCTGGATTTTAATTTTTTTTTTTTCGCTTAATATGTTTAGAACCATGGTCTGATTGCTACCCCTCAGTTTTCGGTAGTAGTCTTTTTACACCCTGTATACTAGTCTAAATTAAGCTTAGATTATACCATGTCCTAAATAAAACAAGGAAGCAATTTTGGAAGTCGTTTGAACGTCGTCATCGAAGGTGATATCGAGCCAAATCTGGCGAATTTACGTACCCATAGCTATAGTTAGGTAAACGACCTTAGATAAATCTTTGGCTGACGACACTGAATATAATCAATAAGTGCTGAATATTTGCGTATTTGGTAAAAGGTTTCAGAAAATTGTAGGAATATAACTTTCTGAGTCGAACTACATAAATAAAACATCATTTCTAGATAAAACTAATATAATATTGAGATAGTAAACGAAATGTAGGCGCGCCAAACCGTGTTTGTTGCCTGATTATTCACGGTATTGGTCGCGAAAGAACAGGCTTAGAATCACATAGTTTTAAGACTTTTCCCGATGTGATGTGATCCCAGTGGTCCTACTGAATAAACGCTTCCTCTCTACATCGCCACTCTGTTCAGTCCTGTGCAGAAGACTATAGGTTAAAAGTATTTAATATGCTAAAAAATATAGTTTCTATGGCCGTTTCTATATTCAACCGAAATACTCTTAAACTTATCTAAAGCATTATCAGCATGAATGAGCGCATCGAACGTACTCGACTATATACAAACCAAGCATTTTATAAACAGGAAACACATTTCAACAGAAACTGGCAAAAAGCTACTTTATTCCTCTATTTTTAAGGGTCGTAGAAAAAACGTTATTGTATTGCGAAATATATGGAACACTGTAAAATAAACCTTATCATGATACATTTAAGGGTCGTAAGGGTAACCATATTTTTATTGCTACTAGTAGATCATATCTATGCGTATGGAATTTACATTATCGTAAAAGTTTGTTTTGGTCCTTGGGGTTTAGTATTTTGATTGGTAATCTTTATGGAGGTTAAGTTTTGCAATATACTTGTTTATTTTTATACACCGCACGTAAATTGTATTCTTGCATATAAGAACATAAAAAATATTTATCTGATGGGATTTTAAGCTTTACCTAATTGAGTTTAGAGCATAGGCATTTATTATTATTACTATTAAAAAGCAACTATGAGTACTATGAGTACTATGGTACTACAGAAGGTACCAAAAAGAAGTCGAACTATTTGATCATAACAGGCGATTACAAAATTTTTTTTTAAACAAATAGAACACTAATCATACTGAAAACAAATGGGAATGCCAATCAACGCCCTCGTACATTCTAGTCCCACGGTCTGACGTCACAGGTCTTCAAGTCTAGGACATTCCAACCAAAACCACATTATTTTCACCGAGCACATTAAATTTAACACAAACGTGCCGTTTGCATAACAAGCGTGCTTCCTAGAACACAGATTATGAGGAATAGGCTACAGAGAAGTATGCCACGAGTATTCAGGCAGAACCAATGATATTTTACAAAAAGATATGTTACGTTCATAGTTACAATTATTATTAGTTCGTTTCACTGACTAAAATGTCGCCCTGCATGACGCGAACTGACGAAAAATCGTCCATACTGATGATACTGTGTGATGAATGAATGTCCGGTAATATTTATCGTAGACATTGTATACTTAGAATCACACCTGTTTCCCGTAGCGGTGTTGCGTGCACGTTGGAGCTTTTTGCTTGGATGGATTTTGATGGAACAAGTTGGAGGAATTTTTAAAGATACTTACATTTATCTTTTTATAAAGAATCATCACCATCATTCGACAGAAGAAGCAGTCGTAATACTCCGTCTTATTGTGATGAAGCTTTCATCATCGGAGCACCATCGTCTGTTATACTCGTAGTAGCAGTATATTATAAAATGAAATACGTAAAATTTTTATTTTTATCACTATCAGTCGTGGAGTTAGTGATTGGTTTTAGAGTGTAGTCTATGAAAAAATAAAGCCTGATCCAAGATTTTCTTAATATTTTGCGACGATTATTTCAACCATAAAAACGGCACTGATCTGTAAAACTACTGATGGATAAAAGCAAGCTAGCCAAGGAAGACTGGCAAAATCCAAATCAACATTAAAACTATAGCGACTTGTCAATTAAATTATCCTGGAATATAAGCTTATAATAAGCCGCTAATCCCGTCAAACAGTTCGATAGATACTGAATAGTTCTAACCCCTAACCACCCCTATCATAATGCAGAAATATTGACCTATATTTACATTTAGCCGCGTTCTGGATGAACTGGTCCAATTACCCCTGTGACCAGTGGAGCCCGAAGTTTCCGACAGATTGCATCTTGACGACAACTAGGCTGTATATGACCTATTGCGCAATAATTGCTCCTTTGATGCGCATTCTACTGAATCTGATTGAAGTCTTTTAAACTCAAGATTAACTAGTTTATTTTATTCTTTCTGAACTGGCTTACTTACTATTACAACCATATCTCTCTCTACGGTAGAACATACTAAAACTACATTTGAGTTTAGACAAAAACAACTTTTCCACAACTGCGATGAAACTCAAAATCGTCTTTAGTCGTTCTTGATAGATCGTCGAAATTTAGCAGTGACTGGGTGACCGCTATCATTATCAACTGACCGCTTCCCTGCTTCGGAGGGCACGTTAAATTGACCTGACTATTAAGTCGTTAAGCCATGATGGTGGCCTAAAAATCCCGTCACCAGAGTTGGCCACAAACTCATACGAACTTAAACGAACAAAGGTTTTGAGTAAACCCTGGTAACCGCAAAAGGTCATTGCTATGCAAATTACCTGCGTGCCGCGCGAAAGCTTTTGCACTGATCTGTGCATTCCCCTTGCATAGTGCCACGTGTATTGAATGCAGACTATTGCAGACAACTGCATCGATTCCCGCAGTGCGCCAGACGGGCCGACGCCGGTCGAGGTATAAAGATCTTATCAGAGCTGGACTAGGGGTGCGCTGGAGGTTGAGGAATCCACATCTTATGAATAGCTCTCACAGTCTAAAAATTGTTGGCGATTTTTGATAATAACAGTATCATTTACGACTAGTTATTTTAGTAGTCGAAGTAATATCATCAACTGTTGTGTCAGCAAATTTATCTAAATATACAGGATTATCCATCATTATCAAAGATATGGAGACCGTCTGATTCGCCTAGAATTGTAAGCATCAAAAGAGAAACCGTAGTAATTAACCGTATTTAAAACGAAAGGTTCTCGCAGTTTGGTTCAAGTCTTAAAGTAGAAATCGAAAGAAATCTGAAACCGATGAACGATCTGAAACCAATCCGACTAAAATGTAGGGAAAGTTTGATTTGTTTAATTGCTAGTTTTTGAAGTCATGTCACATCCCTATTCCGAATGTTCTGAACAGCCCTTGGTCACAGCTGGAAATATCCAACATTTTTCGTACAATCTGGTGCCAAAAACATTTGGCTTTCATCAAGACAGTTAACGCTGATATCAATCATATAAGAACTTATATATTTTCGTCGCGACATCATTCTCTATTCCGCGGTAGAAATTTAGTTTTATTTTTAAATCTAAGAATAGTACAGAATGTTTATTATTGAGATTGACTCATGGTCTATTTATTTCAGTGTCATACCAAGAATCAATCTGATTTAGCGTTTGGTCTTTTTTGATGAGTTCTTTGTTTCACCAACGAGTGTTTAAAAGTAACCGAGCAATTATTTCGCGGATCAGAAATTATGAAATTACATACAATACAACAATCTGTTGCGTAATAGTCAAATACCTAAACGTAATTATGGCTTTAAAACATAGATTATATTTTTGCGATAGTTTCTACAATAACTTCTGGTACTTGTAGATCCATGTACAAGTTTTATAACAGTTCTGTAACATCTTACACCCCTGGCAATTTCACCGGTCAATCACCCCACCATCAAACGAATAAAACAGACACCATTACAACATAACCGTACTATATTAGATTTGGTGCGCAGAGAAATTATTTGGGATTCCTTCACGTTCCTTCCTAGCGTGACTTGACCTGTATTCGATTAGAACTCTATAAACTATGCTATAGGTTTGTAATGCAAGCTAAGCTACCTATACTTTTTATAGAAACTAAGATTGTACAAAATAAAATGCCAACTACTAGTCGTTACTACTAAATTCTAGGAAGATGTCTTTCACATGCAAATCTTGCAATCAGGTACTTACCCAACTAGGTACTTTTAGCGAGTAACTAATAATACTGAATATCATTTGTAATCAACAACAATCGCTTGATCCTTGGACACTTATGTGATGTATATGTGTATCATACAGAAATGTGTGATGTGAATGTAGGCTGATAGACGTTCACGTACCCAGAAGTCCATTACGCAGTCCATAAAAAAGTAAAAGTGGCATCATGATGAGTTATGTTATGACTTATGAGACAAAACGTGCATGCGTGGGCCGATCACTTTTACTAGCACCCAGAATACTATCTTTAACTTTCATCGTGCTCTGATCTAGTGAGTCTTCCGTGTCAGGTTGTGGCTTCGGTTCCCGGTTGCGGACTAACCCTCATGTATCAGTCTCGAGAATACATTTTAATCAGTGAAAACTCGTCGATGAAACACGGGTGTTCCCGCTTCGATTATTTTGACGGAACCGTGGGTATCACGGAGCGCAGCACGTCTTTATTAAGGGTCAAACCGAAGCTGACTACGTCGTCGCAAGGTACACGACGACGAATGGTGTAACATATTCCAGTGACCAGTTAAATGGCCCGTACGCTCCACTAATGCTTAATTACGTTTATTAGCCGTATCGTCATTGTCTGCATTTTTTGTGTATGCGCGTTTAGCTCGAACTTACATGATCCGACACGACTAAAACTTAAGCCTTTTTTAGCTTCATACATATTCTAGTTATATGCTTCTACTATCTGCGATCCGTGGTTATACTCACGGTCCCTCGAAGATTAGTCACCTACCCAGGTTAAAAAATAGCCTATGTATTAATCCAAGATATAAAATTACGATTGTTTTATACCTAGGACTATATATATTTATTATTATACATAGGTTACGATTGTAGGAGTCATCGCCATCTTCCTACCCTTGTCCCACATTGTGTGAGGTCGGCACAACGTATTTGGGGGTAGGTGGAATTCCCCCAAGTTATGGTAAAGAGGGAGTACTCGCCTCACTAAGGTTTGCCCAACTGGCACACTTACCTTAGGGCCTTTCGGCCGACAGTTATAGTCGGATAGTTCTATATAGGCTTAGGCGTCCAGTAAACTTCGTCAGCGCGATCTAGAAATTGTTCCACAGATATAGACATAGTTATTACTTTTTGCGTGTTCCTAGCGCCATCTAGTTGTACATAATTAACATCTAATTGACATCTCTTGAAGTTCAGCTTATAGTTCAGCTTGTAGTTCAGCTTGTAGTTCAGGCGATGGTAGATAGAGGTCGCCACATCACTCCCTTTCCAGACCGAAGGTCGATATAGATATTTGATGCCAGCCAGCATGGTAGGGTTGTCCATCTTAGCTCGTCGTGGTCTTCGGTGAGTCGAGACTGGTGCGATGAGCAGGTTGAGGACAGGAGAGCGCTTGTCGTCTGCGGTGAGTCAAGACGGTTCACGTTGAGTCGGGACGAAGCGCGATGCGGTGCTCCAGGTGAGGCTACGGTGAGTCGAGCCTGTATGCCCGGATGATGCCGCGGTGCGGTGCTCCAGGTGAGTCTACGGTGAGTCGAGACTGTATGCCCGGATGAATGCCGCTGGGAAACTCCACGAAGCGTTATCGAGGAGGGGAGGAGCCTGCAGAACCAGGAAGTCGTCAGGGCGGCTGCGGTGGAACTGCGGAGGCCGAAGGAAGGTGCTGGTGCTGGTCCGGAAGTAAGCTTGAAGGGAGAGAGAGAGAAGAGACGAAGGTAGAAGTCTGCTGGTGATGATGATGATGGTGATGGCGGGAAGTGCTGCGCTGCGTTGTTGAAGAAACCGTGTTCAGGAATCCAGTCGTCGGGTTTCGGCAGGAATCGTCCGAGGTAGTCGACGGCTGGCACGTCGGAAGGTCACCACTTTGGGGGTAGGTGGTATTCCCCAAATTATGACAAAGAGGGAGTACTCGCCTCACTAAGGTTTGCCCATCTGGCACACTTACCTTAGGGCCTTTCGGCCGACAGTTATAGTCGGATAGTTCTATATAGGCTTAGGCGTCCAGTAAACTTCGTCAGCGCGATCTAGAAATTGTTCCACAGATATAGACATAGTTATTACTTTTTGCGTTTTCCTAGCGCCATCTAGTTGTACAGCTCCGAAGTACGTCGCTGTAATTGACATCTCTTGAAGTTCAGCTTATAGTTCAGCTTGTAGTTCAGGCGATGGTAGATAGAGGTCGCCACAACGTATAGTTCTTATTCCCTTTTTCCTCTATCAGTTACATGAATCGCACTTAATCCGTTCATCCGATCGTTAGATCGTATCGGATGATAAAAAGTCCAACCACATAAGGTATTGTTGGCATTTCTCTCATACGAATAGTTTTTCCTTCTTGATGGATGAGAATCGTAATGGAAAGTAAATCTAAATTGAATACAAATGCAGTAGATGTCAGTTTGTAAAGATTCCTGTACTTGCTGTCATTGTTGTTGATCAATCATACCTATCAAATCAGCCCACATCCTTCCACTGCTGAGTATAGGCCTCCTCATTTTCACGCCACTTTTTCCGATCCTGCGCCAGTCGAATACACTGGTGGTCTGCCTGGTTTTGTGACCACTGGTTTTGTGGACTCTTCTTATGATTTTCTTCATCTGGGAGCCTCGATAAGGACAAACAACGCCGAAAAAAAAAATAGAATCACAACTGTACGAAGTGTCATTCTCGCAGAACATTATGATATTCACACCTGGAATAAAGATAGAGAAATACAGTTTAACTTCCTTGATTCGCACGAGTGGTTTGCGTTATTCGAGGTCACGAAAAAGATCTATTCTAAGTTTCATTCAACATGGCCAAGCCGTGACGGCGCGAACAACACGACATCCTAACGAATGCTGAATGAACAGAAGATTGACATTTTGAAAAAACTTAAGAAAGATTTGGATGCGAACAGCACATCAGAGTGGCGTTTGAGGCGGCTAATATCCAGCAGTGGGCTATTATTTATGCTGCTAATGATGATGATCGTTTTTTAAACTTTCATACAAGTCGAGAAACCTTAAATATCTGTATGAGTGTATTGCTATTAAAACACTAACAGTATTCTTAAGATGAGTCTCCAGAGGCATCCCTACATTATGCTAATAAGCTGGCCGCGAAACCTGAATATAGTTATTCCAAAACAACATCAAAATGTAATTATGAGTCACGGCTGTACTCGAAGCATATCATCAGCATCAATCATCGAAGATTCATAGCATTCCTCAACTTTTTCATGCAGACTTTTTACCGTTTTGCAACGGTACCATATGTTATTTGAAACAATCAGTAGTTTCAAATTTTATTACAGTAGGTAGAGTACTCAAAATATTAATATATTTAGTATAAGTACCTTATGTGATATGTATGTAATATATAATTATACTAGCTGTCCGCCCCGGCTTCGCACGGGTTTATTATAGGTATTTAAATACAACAAATAAATACAAATACAAATACATTTATTGCCAAGAAAGAGCACACATAGGTAATACAAAGTTAATAAAAATAACTAGTGAATGAAAATGGTCGGCAATGGGACTAAACTCAGCGCTAGTCTACGCACATTGTGCGTAGTGCTGGTTTTCAGTCAAGCCCCGTGTTCGAACTAAGGTGTTTGTCGAACCATAAGAAGTAGTCAGAAGCAGGTTTACACAACTAGGTACAATAAACAGCATTGTGGCAATACCTAACCTATTAATTAAGACTTTGTAGGTATGATAAAAGATACAGAGATATTAAAAATATATATAGGTAACTACCGAAGACAAAAAAATAAGTACCTATATAAAATTTATTATAACAACATAAAAGTGTAAAACAATAATAATAATATCAACCAGGTTTGCGAGCGTATGACTGCAAAAGAAAAGGGGAAGTGAAGGTGTGTATGGTGAGTGTGTGTATGGTGAGTGTGTGTATGTGTGTGTGTGTGTGTGTGTGTGTGTGTGTGTGTGTGTGTACACGTGTATCTTGAGTAAGCTTTCATGTTCCTCCTAGTCTCGTAAGAGGCTAGTTATCACAGAGGAAAGCATACAAAAGTAGTTTGGTGTGTGTGTGTCTCGTAAGAGGCTAGTTATCACAGAGGAAAGCATACAAAAGTAGTTTGGTGTGTGTGTGTGTGTGTGTGTGTGTGTGTGTGTGTGTGTGTGTGTGTGTGTGTGGGTGCAAGTATCTTAGTAGGCTTTCATGTTCCTCCTAGTCTCTTAAGAGTCTAGTTATCACAGAGGAAAGCATACAAAAGTAAGTGCTTGAGAAGGACCGTTTTATAATTACTTACTCAATTTTTTTTTTTGTTTTTTTTGTAGTAGTAACGATTTATATTTTAATTTGAAATTATGCGAACTGACCTTTCTCCTTAGTGGAGGCGGGATGTTATTCCATATTTTGCATGCACTGTATTTAACAAAAATTTAATAACAAAATGGCGTTCCCGGAGCGGGATGTATGATCCTTTAAAGTTTAGAGGTTAATATGTAGGTAAGGTCTAAGGTAGGTAGGGGAGTATTGGGCAGTAAGGCAGGTTTGGACACCACCGGCAAATTCCCGTGTTATGCCGGCCATACACCATCATGCCAATCCACCCCCATACGTGGTCAATTCTAACTGATCAAATTCCGATTTGACGATAGGCATGATGGTTTATGGCCGACATGACACGGGGGTGTCCAAACCTCCCTTCTGCCCAATACTCCCCTACCTCCCTTATATATTTCATTGATATATTACCACCCCCCTCTTCCATAGTTCCCAGACACTTTTTGAACTATCATGGTTTTCAACATTTTTAACACAGTTAACGGGATATTTACCATGATTTAATGTTTTTTGAGTTTCCCGATATTTCGGCGCAGTTGCATACGCCATGATCAATAGTATCTATGGTATTAATCATGGTTAATATCCCGTTACCTGTGTTAAAAATCCCAGACACTTGTCCTACCGTACTAACTGATATTTATTCTGTGGTCGCGATATATCTTACATTTTTAAACTCATGATAACTTTTGAATAAAATGTCCGATTTCAATCATTTAAAAAGTAAACGACGGGTACTGAAACAGTCTTTACTACGAAGCAATTTATTTGGATAAGAATAAATACCAAAATAAGAATAACGTGGTCTGCTTTTGGTCGGCATTTTTATTCACTTTTTAAATTATAAAAGTTGTTATTCTGACACAACCACAATAGTTGGACATATGCTATCGCTGACTTTTTTGTAGATATTGATACGTTCTTTAATATTTTAGAACATTTTTTTGTTCTATCATCAATAGTTTTCGCAGCGCACGCGATATGAAGAATTTTATGTTCAAAATTTTTACACCTTTGGTTACATTATTGCAATTTTCATAAGGATCTCTAATTTTTTTGAAAATAATTTATAGCCTATGTTCATCACAGATAATGTAGGATTCTAATGGTGAAAGAATTTTTCAAATCGTTTCAGTAGTTTCGGAGCCTATTCAATTCAAACAAACAAACAAATGTTTCCTCTTTATAATATTAGTGTAGATGTAGATATATATAATATGATATATATATTGTATTGTATATGTTTATGAAATATATATAATGTAATATTGTAATAAGTGCTGTGTTGTTCGATATTATTTAACTTTTTCTAACAAATCGTATCTTGACTGTTTTGTGTTGCTTGTTGTCGGTTGTACATGATAGTGCTGGTCGTGACGTGGCTCCTCTGGCTACCAACTGAAAATCAGCGCTGGGTAGGCGCACCAGTGTGTACCTATCCAGCACAATGCTGAGTTGGGGCCTGTTTGCTTTGACTCTGCTGCGCACAACTTTAATTTTAATCGGAATTTTAGGCATATCATTAAGCTTAGTGTGTTTGTGTTAGTAGTGTCTAAGCAAATAAAAATATTTTCTTTCTTCTTTCTTTCTTTTCGCTTATCGGGTTGCCTACTAATGAATGTCATGCTACGAGTATGTCGGCGAAAACAAAGCTGTGAGAAACAAAAACAAACCATTATTACGATAACCCGGTAAACTCCATCCATGTGGAACAAGCAACGTGGAAGATAAGTCTGCCTGCGATGACTCATCCAGTGGGGATGACATCGGCGCGAAATGCAAATGATTGCTAGTATCATTTTTGTGTTTTTACTTCTGGCAAGGTCAAGCTAGCGCGTACGCTACCGACGTAACTAGAGTTATGTCGGTAACGTGTACAAACGGAACGATGCAATCATTGTAACCTCGAGGTTACACAAACAGTGTTTGTTTGTGAGTTTTGTTCTGCATTTCTGTAAAGGCTAATTGATTTAATTACAAGGGTGGAATGCGTTGTAACTTCTGCGCATTTTAATGCTATACTGGCTGCAACGCACGAATCTAAGATCATTCGATTTAGCAATAGCAATACGTGTGAAACATGCTGACAAGGTCGATTTACTTTATCATACCTACGATCGCACACAATCTGCTAATTTACTCAAAAGTGAAACTTAAACGTGTTACAAAACGCGATAAGGCAGGCGTGAATCATTGTTAATATTAAAATTAAAGACATCAATGTTGAATTTGTTGCAAAAGGAACTGGAATATGGGTCAAACAATTACGCGATATGAATATTAATGAAGCAAACATATTTATTTTGTTTGTTTTCAAGGCAATCAATCAAACGATTAGAATGCCAATATTCTGAATTAGACACAAGTTATAATTATCATCAATAATATTTTATCACTGATAGTAAACCTTATTTAAACTGAGATAAGGGTTTAAGGGATTTGGTTAACCGTTTAATATGTCGTGAACGGTCACTCCTTTATAAATATTACATTATTAACAACAGATAAAGATAAGATAAAGATAAAAATAGTTTATTTTGTGCCACACAGAAAAAAAACAATAAAATACACAGAATGAAGTAATAACATAAATGACAACAAAATTGGCCGCCACTCAGCATATTGTTATAGTAGTTTATGTAACTAAGCTACTATAACGCTGGTCTTCCGTGACGCCAGTGTGCAGTTTGCGCACAAACAGCTAGTACCTACTTAAACCATTTCCTTACGATATTGGTCGCGAAGGAACCGGAGTAGAATCACCTAGTTTTAAGACGTTTCAAAGTGATCCCAGCGGTCCTACTGAATAAATGAGTTTGAAAGTAGTTAACACGCATTAAATCCTATCCTTAGCACATAAGGCTATTTATTGAAATGCATGTATAATTTCAGTGGCTCGGTAAACCATAAAAACAGAATACGTCGTAATTTTAATTGGTTTCCTCGTAATATCTAGACAAAATGGCACCAGAGCCGGCAATTACTATTGATTTAGAAAATTCAGCTGGCGAATTTCCGTCATCGCGTAAAATACGAAATAGATTTCAATTGAATAAGTTTACGGCTTTTTTAATTGTCGAAAAACATGCTAAATATAACCATGACGAAGGTTACAGTTATATTTTTTAAATAAAAGCCATTATAAGCATGCCGTGCGTTCGTTTCTGGGAAGCCCAATGGCCCACCAATTAGTCCCAATGCATACAATTATAATTTCTGCTCATTTTACTGTCACCACTATAAACTGGACATAAAACGGGACGGGCTACAAAAATCTGCAAGCCTTCTTGATTTCTTGTGTTGTATGTATTTTCAGAAAACTATCTCAAAACAAAATTAAAAAGGAATAAGGCAATTAAAGACACCTGTGTGAACCTGGAACCCGACTTGAAGAAATCGAATTTTTTTTTATGCATTCGTTTGTACTATGTATGTACTTGTTTGTACCAACTTTTATTTCGTTTGTACCTCAAGGGGTTCGGACATATCGAAGATTTAAAAATACTCAGAACCCGACTTGAAGGAATCAAAAATTTTTTTAATGCATTCGTTTGTACTCAGTATGTACTTGTTTGTACCACCAAGCGTTTCGTTTGTACCTCAAGGGGTTCGAACATAGCAAGTTTTCAAAAATTTCGAATGAGGTAAATCGGCCAGTTTTCGAGATAATCAAAATCTGCGAGCGGGTTATGATTAACCATCGTTTGTACCCGTTTGTACCACCAAGTGTTTCGTTTGTACATCAAGGGGTTCGAACATAGCAAGTTTTCAAAAATTTCGAATGAGGTAAATCGGCCAGTTTTCGAGATAATCAAAATCTGCGAGCGGGTTATGATTAACCATCGTTTGTACCCGTTTGTACCACCAAGTGTTTCGTTTGTACAGTAGTGGTATGAAAAGGTTCGCCAGTTTTCAAATTGATTCATTTAACGTTCCGCAAGCACATATTACCTTTTCAAACTAAGTCACAGAACAGACTGGTTCACAGAAAATTATGTTTAACTGTTTGACAATAAAGTTTAAAATTACAGATTATACTTGTTTGATTTTCTGTCTTGACCAAGAAGATTATATAATGTAAAAACTTTTTATTGGTTTCAACATCTCGTTGTCTGTCATTGTTGACATTGCAATTTTATTTTTTCACGTTTCTATATTTTACATAAAATGCCGAGACCTTTAAGTGTTGTAGAAAGAGCAGCAATTATTGCTGAACATGAAGCTGGCTACAATATCAGTGAGATATCGCGTCGTCTTAATGTAACCAGGGATAGTGTAAGATTTTGGATCCGGAGATATGGTGAAGAAGGTGAACTCATAGATCATCGTCACAACAATTCTGGTCGCCGTCCTATCCTTAGTGCTGCACAAAATGCCGACATGAGACGGCAATATGAAGAAAATGGCTTTGTGTCAACCAATCATTTCGCTCAACTGTATGAAGTTTGTCCTAGAGTAATAAGAAATGCATTACACTCAATGGGATTACATTATAGACGACACTCAAAAAAAGTTGCTCTGACACCAACCCATAAGGAAGCACGCTTGAGATTTGCAGAGACCTATTTGAACTTTGATTGGAGTACCACTATATTTACCGACGAAAAATCCTTTATGTCAAGCCAACATGGGAGGTTTCATTTGTGGAGGTATAACGGCACGAGATATACAGAAGACCATGTAGTGCCCAATTTTAGTTCTGGACGTATCTCTGCCAATATTTGGGGGTGGATGTCAGCGGATGGAGTGGGCGAGCTCGTTCTTCTTCCTTCAAGGGCAAATGCAACTCACTATCTATCGGTTCTGGAAGACAGTATGCTACCAAGTGTCCGTACCGTATATACAGCTGCTGACTTACCTCAGGTCAGCTACGTTCAAGACAATGCTCGCACGCACACTGCTCGTATTGTGAATGAATGGTTCAATCGGCACAGTGATATAGCGGTGATTCCGTGGCCAGCAAGATCTGCAGATTTAAACCCGATCGAGAACCTATGGGGTTTAATGGTGCAGCGATGGGATAATAGAAACGAAAGAACCAAGAAGGCTATAGAAGACCACTGCCATATCATTTGGGAAGATACACGAGGGACGGACCTATGCTCTCGCCTTGTTGGTTCTATGAGAAACAGGTTACAATGTGTGATTGATGCTAATGGTGGTTATATACGTTATTAAATAAAATAAAGTTATTATATTACTTATTCGTACTATTCTTTCATATTCGGTCCTATCAACAAAGCGGTTTACCCCGACAGTAATATCTCTGTCAATAAATCTTGGCAGTCCAGGAAAATAGAGTATAATTAAAGATTACAGTAATCTAAATAACGTTTAAATACAAATAACCTATATCAAAATCTTGTTGTTATGGGTAATTGTTATTTTTGTAAAATTGACAGGATGGAGTAAAACAGTAAACAAATTATGCAAAACCTTTTTGATATGTCATTGCCTATAATCGATAGTAAACGCTAAACATAACAAAACGTAATATTTATTAATTAAAATGTTGGCAGTACTGGTTCTTGCACTCGTGCAAGCAAAAGTCGACTTTAAGATGACGAACCTTTTCATACCGCGACTGTACATCAAGGGGTTCGAACATAGCAAGTTTTCAAAAATTTCGAATGAGGTAAATCGGACAGTTTCCGAGATAATCAAAATCTGCGAGCGGGTTATGATTAACCATCGTTTGTACCCGTTTGTACCACCAAGTGTTTCGTTTGTACCTCAAGGGGTTCGAACATAGCAAGTTTTCAAAAATTTCGAATGAGGTAAATCGGCCAGTTTTTGAGATAATCAAAATCTGCGAGGGCGTTATGATTAACCATCGTTTGTACCCGTTTGTACCACCAAGTGTTTCGTTTGTACCTCAAGGGGTTCGAACATAGCAAGTTTTCAAAAATTTCGATTGACGTAAATCGGCCAGTTTTCGAGATAATCAAAATCTGCGTGGGGGTTATGATTAACCATCGTTTGTAACCGTTTGTACCACCAAGCATTTCGTTTGTACCTCAAGGGGTTCGAACATAGCAAGTTTTCAAAAATTTCGATTGACGTAAATCGGCCAGTTTTTGAGATAATCAAAATCTGCGAGCGGTTTGTGATTAACCATCGTTTGTACCCGTTTGTACCACCAAGTGTTTCGTTTGTACCTCAAACGAAACGAACATAGCAAGTTTTCAAAAATTTCGAATGAGGTAAATCGGACAGTTTTCGAGATAATCAAAATCTGCGAGCGGGTTATGATTAATCATCGTTTGTACCCGTTTGTACCACTAAGCGCTTCGTTTGTACCTCAAACGAAACGAACATAGCAGGTTTTCAAAAATTTCGATTGACGTAAATCGGCCAGTTTTTGAGATAATCAAAATCTGCGAGCGGGTTATGATTAACCATCGTTTGTACCCGTTTGTACCACCAAGCATGTCGTTTGTACCTCAAGGGGTTCGAACATAGCAAGTTTTCAAAAATTTCGATTGACGAAAATCGGCCAGTTTTCGAGATAATCAAAATCTGCGAGCGGGTTATGATTAACCATCGTTTTTACCCGTTTGTACCACCAAGTGTTTCGTTTGTACCTCAAACGAAACGAACATAGCAAGTTTTCAAAAATTTCGATTGACGTAAATCGGCCAGTTTTCGAGATAATCAAAATCTGCGAGCGGGTTATGATTAACCATCGTTTGTACCCGTTTGTACCACCAAGCATTTCGTTTGTACCTCAAACGAAACGAACATAGCAAGTTTTCAAAAATTTCGATTGACGTAAATCGGACAGTTTTCGAGATAATCAAAATCTGCGAGGGGGTTATGATTAACCATCGTATGTACCCGTTTGTACCACCAAGTGTTTCGTTTGTACCTCAAGGGGTTCGAACATAGCAAGTTTTCAAAAATTTCGAATGAAGTAAATCGGACAGTTTTCGAGATAATCAAAATCTGGGAGCGGGTTATGATTAACCATCGTTTGTACCCGTTTGTACCACCAAGCATTTCGTTTGTACCTTTAACGAAACGAACATAGCAAGTTTTCAAAAATTTCGATTGACGTAAATCGGCCAGTTTTTGAGATAATCAAAATCTGCGAGCGGTTTATGATTAACCATCGTTTGTACCCGTTTGTACCACCAAGTGTATCGTTTGTACCTCAAACGAAACGAACATAGCAAGTTTTCAAAAATTTCGAATGAGGTAAATCGGACAGTTTTCGAGATAATCAAAATCTGCGAGCGGGTTATGATTAACCATCGTTTGTACCCGTTTGTACCACCAAGTGTTTCGTTTGTACCTCAAGGGGTTCGAACATAGCAAGTTTTCAAAAATTTCGAATGAGGTGAATCGGCCAGTTTTCGAGATAATCAAAATCTGCGAGCGGGTTATGATTAACCATCGTTTGTACCCGTTCGTACCACTAAGCATTTCGTTTGTACCTCAAACGAAACGAACATAGCAAGTTTTCAACAATTTCGAATGAGGTAAATCGGACAGTTTCCGAGATAATCAAAATCTGCGAGCGGGTTATGATTAATCATCGTTTGTACCCGTTTGTACCACTAAGCGTTTCGTTTGTACCTCAAACGAAACGAACATAGCAGGTTTTCAATAATTTCGATTGACGTAAATCGGCCAGTTTTTGAGATAATCAAAATCTGCGAGCGGGTTATGATTAACCATCGTTTGTACCCGTTTGTACCACCAAGTGTTTCGTTTGTACCTCAAGGGGTTCGAACATAGCAAGTTTTCAAAAATTTCGAATGAGGTGAATCGGCCAGTTTTCGAGATAATCAAAATCTGCGAGCGGGTTATGATTAACCATCGTTTGTACCCGTTTGTACCACCAAGTGTTTGGTTTGTACCTCAAGGGGTTCGAACATAGCAAGTTTTCAAAAATTTCGAATGAGGTAAATCGGCCAGTTTTCGAGATAATCAAAATCTGCGAGGGCGTTATGATTAACCATCGTTTGTACCCGTTTGTACCACCAAGTGTTTCGTTTGTACCTCAAGGGGTTCGAACATAGCAAGTTTTCAAAAATTTCGAATGAGGTAAATCGGACAGTTTCCGAGATAATCAAAATCTGCGAGCGGGTTATGATTAACCATCGTTTGTACCCGTTTGTACCACAGAGTGTTTCGTTTGTACCTCAAGGGGTTCGAACATAGCAAGTTTTCAAAAATTTCGAATGAGGTAAATCGGACAGTTTCCGAGATAATCAAAATCTGCGAGCGGGTTATGATTAACCATCGTTTGTACCCGTTTGTACCACCGAGTGTTTCGTTTGTACCTCAAGGAGTTCGAACATAGCAAGTTTTACATACAAACATTAACACCCCCTACACCCCCTTCTAGGCGTAGTTTTGATTTTTTTTGCATGCAAACTTTTATTAAAACCGTTGAACTATCATTATTTTATATCATATCATATTATTATCTAAATTTCATGTCTCTAAGTGCCAGGAGTACGATTTTTTTACTGACTTCAAAAAAAGGAGGAGGTTATATGTTCGGCTGTACCTATGTATGTTTTTTTTTTATGTATGTTCACCGATATTTCAGTCAGTTGTGGACCGATTTTCAATTTTTTTTGTTTGCAAGGGTATACTCTCAAGGTGGTTCCATATAAATTTTATTCCTGAGGGATTGATAGTTTTCCCGTAAAACTAAAACAATCACCCAACTTTAAGAAAATTGTGGACCGATTTCCAAAATTTTTTTTTGTTAGAAAGAAAAACTCTAAAAAGTGAAAAAAAAAATTGAACCGACTTCACAGAACACAAGCAGACGAACCTTCTACACACTAAAAAGAGAAAAATAAGAATCAAGTCGGTGCCAAGTGAATACGATTAGGTACCTATAAAAAAAATAAATAGAGCGATAGCGTACCAGGATACAATTTTGCACCCAAGTTCTTTTGAATTTCTTAGATGTAAATGAATAGTTGGCACCGACTTCAAATTATATTCTTATTTTTCTCTTTTTAGTGTGTAGAAGGTTCGTCTGTTTGTGTTCTGTGAAGTCGGTTCAATTTTTTTTTTCAAAACTTTTATTCATACAAACGTTTTTAGCCCTTTTCACCCCTTAGGAGTTGAATTTAAAAAACTCTCTTAGTACACCCCTACGCCTCAAAATTTCAAGTCTTTACGGTTAGCGGTTTAGGCTGTACATTTCCTGTCAGTCAGGACAAAGAATTTTAAAAATATAGATTCCAGTTCGACAACTCGTAATCGTCTTAAAGTATAATCGATCAGCGAGTCTATTAGCAAAATCATCTCCAACCAAACTTGTTCAAATTTTACTTTTTCCATCGTCAATCATCAATCGTCATCCGCTGGTAAACTTACACATTTACTTCTTCATTCGGCTCTATTTCGAATTCTACGGTTCAAGTATCAAATCATTCCATCTCGAATACATTGTCTAAAATGCGGAAACATTAATAAATTGATATAAAAATATTTAAAAAGGCGAATCAAATAAAAAAAAACCCTAACCTTAACTAAGTCAAGATACTATAGGGATATGGAAACAGAAGCAAGTTGGAAATTTGTTATGGAAATTTCGTGATTGTGAGCATACAGAGTCTACCTAGTACCTACTTTCTTTCGCCTTCCAATCAAGTTTATCCAGATAAACAACTCGTAGTCGTCTTTAAGTATATCGATCAGCGAGTCTATCTATTCGCAAAATAATATCCAAATAAGTTCAAATTTTACTTCTTCCGTTAGGTCACCCGCCGGTAAACTTACAAATTCCCCTCTTCATAATTTGGTTCTATTTCGGATTCTACGGTACTTTGCCGATGGTATCGCCACGCCACCAATTCATACGTTAGCTATTCACGGAAATAATAATAGCAAACGGATTTGATCTCCAACGTGTAATCTTCTAGTTCATAAGGTATAACCTCATACAATTTTAATCGTAATTTTCGTTTATATGAGTTTTGCAAGAGTTTCAATTTTTAGTAATAATGTAATCTTCTCTCTTCTTATTGACTATGCGGTTGCAATAAAATTGATCTGAAGTGAAAAGCACCTATGTAACGCTCGAATAATTCATAACGCCCAACCACTCGTTAAGTTGACTCCGTGAAGAAAAAATAGTCGAAAATGCCGCGAGCGCCGAAGTTTCCGGTGAAACTGATTTTTGATGCAGTGCGAGATTTGGAGTTTTTTGATGATACCGGAAAGCTAAAATCTATATCACAAAATGTTTGGAATGACGCGGCAAAAAAAATGCGTAACGAAATGTCGATAAAGCACATTTACTTATACATCTCCCGGAACGACCACAAAATTCAGGATATGCTTCGAAGCGAGCATAGTATTAAGCACAATCCTGATGAGTCAAAGCTCGGAATGGATCGCAGTTGTGACTCAAACTGGTCACTGAACACATCCCGCGACGTGTTGCCACCACTTCGGACAGCAATTACCTTAACATGTGACGACTGGAATAGTATCCGGCCTCGTGTCGTTTGCTACAAAGGTCGAGATTACAGAGTACTGCGAGTGGGCTGGACCGATGTTCTTCAGGAGCAACTGTGGCGTGAACATAAATTGCCATGCTGCTACTCATTCAAAAACGCGAAAGTCAACGAGAACGTTGGAGAACCTTACTTGACGATAAAGGGTTCTTGTACTGAGTGTGGTGTTCGAATCAATTTATTGGCCCTAGAGACACCAGCCGAAGATGAAGGTCTCACTCTACAAATTTCGACGAGTGACACGAGGGATATTGTTCACAAAAAGAAGCGCCAACTGCGAGGAGAAAAGAGGAAAAACGTCGCTAAAGAAGTAACTGCCCAGTCGACTTATGCTTGGCGCAGAGAGAAAGCTAATGAACTCATGGAGTTTGGCGACAAAGTTCCCGCGCATTTGTACAGCGAAGATGTTTTACGCAAGGCAAAGCAAACTGAAGCTGATCGAGAGTTAGGGCTTCGTAAAGGTGTCGATCTCATCGAATCGGTGCGTGAATTAAAATATCGACCTGAATTCATAGGAACCGTTCGAGAGATTGGATCTGATAAATTTTTTGCTATGTACTGGAGTGAAGAACAATCTTTTCTGTATAAGAAGCACTGCAGAAACCCGAGAACAATTGGTAGCCTCAGTATAGACGCGACGGGTTCAGTTATTCGTAAAATTCCAAAACCAGATGGGTCGAGTTCCACGGTTTATCTTTACCAGGGTGTGGTTCCGTTCGGTAAGAAAGTCCTGCCGGTTGTTCAAATGGTTTCGGAAAAGCATGACGCGAACATCTTGACTTACTGGTTAAGAGAATGGTTGCGATCGGGTGTGCCAGTACCTGCAGAGGTTGTAAGCGATTATTCCCTTGCACTTTTAAATGCTCTCAGTTTAGCTTTCGAAATAATTGATCTCGACACATACGCCAACAGATGTTTCGCCTTTGTCAAAGGAAGCAACACTGTTTGGAGGCCCCGATGTCGCTTAAGAATCGACATTGCGCATCTTATCAAGCTTGTAACTCGCTGGAAGTGCTTCAGCAATACGCAAACGCGGGTAAAAGAGTTCTTTCTCAGATGCACCGGACTTATTGCCAAATGCACTACGTTCCAGGGGTTTGAAAGATTGGTACGTGATACCCTGACTGTAGCTTATTCGGAGACCGAAGACATAAATTCGAGTGACGGATGCTTTGACGCCCAAGCCCGATTGATCAGAAAAATCAGAGCGATAAACGAAGAAGCATATTTTATAGGAGAGATCGACGGAATTATAAAATCTGAAATTGATCCTGAAGATTGCGGTGACTTCGAAGATGATTCGAAAGTTGAACTGGACCCCGAAGCTGCCGATTTTGATGTAACCGGGAGTTTGAGTGATTTTCTGGACACCCTCGAAAGTACTTGCAACAGCAGCACGAAAATGGGCGATCGACCAAATCCGTATTGGTGTCCGGGCTTCGCCCGTGGTCTTCTGAGAATATGCAAGCACTTTACTCTCTGGACATCTATACTGGCAGCTGATGGGTCCACTGCAACTTCAGCACGAAGCGAGGAATATTTCCGTGAGCTGAAAGCACTGACACTCAAAGGTGACCGCAACCTCCGAGTGGACAAGTTTTTGATAAAGCATATGCGTTCGATTTCTGGCGCCGAGAAATTACTAAATGCTGATTATGCGTCCTCTACCGAAACATTCGAGCAAATGTCGAGATTCGATGAGGTCTCTGAACTTGATGGACCGTCGAAGCCTGACGTGTGCTTAAAGCTCGACGAAAGCTCAACGCTCAACGAGAGCTCTAAGTACAACAAAACGTCGGTTATCGAAGGCAGCTTGAAGCTCGACGAGAGCTTGGAACTCAGCGAAACATCGAAGCCCGATGAGAGTTCGAAGCTTAATGAGAGTTCGGAAGTCGATGAGAGCGCGAAGCTCGGCGATAACTTAAAGCTCTCTAAGGGCGCTGGAAGTTCAAAACTGGGCGGGCACGAGGCGGCATCAGTGCAAGAGGCTGAGACGTCGAACGAAAGCTGTAAGGAGACGTACCCGTTCTTACACGAAGAAGAAAACTGGGGTGGCAAGAATTTGTCTAAAACCAATGCACGGGGTTACCCTGTAAAATCGTTGAAGCCCTTAAATCCAAGTGGAGCCGACAAAAAACCGTCGAAACGCGGCAAGTATCTAACTCCATGCCCGGACATAGAAAGCGTTCTTGAGAGACCAAAACAGAATGCCCATTTACCGTTGCTCAAAAATGGACAATTGCTGGCGCCAGTCCATGTAGGAAGGAAAGACGTCACTTTTTATAACACGTGCGCTTTCGACTCACTGGCGCAATCGGTGCTAACGGCGTATCGAGATTGGTCCAGTTACCAAAATTATATTGATCAGTCCAAAAACCTGTTTTACGATTTCGTAAAAACTTTTTCAACCTGCGGGGCAACGGCGATTACATATAAAAAACGATCAATGTTACTATGCGATAAGTTTCCCGAGAAAAATTACGGAAGAATAGACTGTCAATCAAATGTCAGTAACTTGGTCAGATTGATGTATTTGGGCGACGAGCCATCGTACCAAACCACGCAGCGGTGTCCTGACTGCAATCACCACGCAATCGAAAATCGTCCAGTCCTAGAAGTGGACATCAAGCCTTTTTATGAAGAGGGTATGCAGGTTTTAGAAAGGTCCATAAATAAAAAAATGATGGATTCACGCGTAAAAAAATGCATGCGGTGCGGGAGCCAGAAGGTGACATCGGAAGTTTCAGGGGGCCCGCACTTGTTCCTAGACATCGAGTGCTTGCAGTTGTTGAGACTAGCTGCAAATATGGGGTTCGAGAATTGGCCTGGAGTATTGACGATTTCCCAAATTCCTTCGCAACTCCGAGTGCAGGAAACGGACTATAAACTAGTTTCTGTAATTGAGTACATCGGTGCATCAGATCCGATATGTGTTGGGCACTATGTGGCATACATCCGTCGAATAATCGGTCGATGGGAAGTACACAACGACCTATGTATTGATAAAAATCCGATCCTCGCCACATCTAGAGCACTTTTACAAAAGAGGAAGCTGTCGCTGCTAATGTACGTCAAGCAGACGTAAAGGGCGCGCGATTTCATAGAGATCTCAATTCCTTAATCATTCGACACAAATATGAATAGTAAAATAAAATTGAAAATAGAAACAAAAATTAAAAAATGCGAAAAAAAACAAACTTTTTTTATTTGATTGATTTAAAACAGAAAAAAAAAACAATAAAAATGGAAACGAAAAAAAAATATTATAAAACAAATAAAAACAAAAAAAAGTTGAAACAAAAAAAAAATGAAAAAATGCGAAACAAAACAAACTTTTTTTATTTGATTGATTTAAAACAGAAAAAAACCAATAAAAATGGAAACGAAAAAAAAATATTATAAAACAAATAAAAACAAAAAAAATGGAAACAAAAAAACAAATAAAAACTTAATACTTCATTGATTAAAAAAAAAATTATTACTTCATTGATTAATAACAATAAAACAATAAAAATGGAAACGAAAAAAATATTATTATAAAACAAATAAAAACAAAAAAAAGTTGAAACAAAAAAAAAATGAAAAAATGCGAAACAAAACAAACATATTATAAAACAAATAAAAACAAAAAAAATGGAAACAAAAAAACAAATAAAAACTTAATACTTCATTGATTAATAACAATAAAACAATAAAAATGGAAACGAAAAAAATATTATTATAAAACAAATAAAAACAAAAAAAATGGAAACAAAAAAACAAATAAAAACTTAAAAAATTTAAAAACGCTAAGAGAAAAAAAAATAATTACTTCATTGATTAAAAAAAAATTTATTACTTAATTGATTAAAAACAGAAATAAAACAAAAAAAATTATAACACGCTAATAGAAAAAAAAAAATCTTTTATTATTTCATTGATTTAAAAACAATTAAAAAAAAACAAAAAAAAAACTAAACGGAACTACATTCCTACCACGTCCACGTCGTTAGTTCTGGGTTACGCTGAGAGTAGGATTGCATGAGGAGATAATATCCCCTCGTAGATTGCACAGAGCTTACTGAAATTTGTCTTGGGAGAAATTGTTATGCCCGCTCGCAGATTTTGATTATCTCGAAAACTGGCCGATTTACCTTATTCGAAATTTTTGAAAACTTGCTATGTTCGAACCCCTTGAGGTACAAACGAAACACTTGGTGGTACAATCGGGTACAAACGATGGTTAATCATAACCCGCTCGCAGATTTTGATTATCTCTGAAACTGTCCGATTTACCTCATTCGAAATTTTTGAAAACTTGCTATGTTCGAACCCCTTGAGGTACAAACGAAACACTTGGTGGTACAAACGGGTACAAACGATGGTTAATCATAACCCGCTCGCAGATTTTGATTATCTCGAAAACTGGCCGATTTACCTCATTCGAAATTTTTGAAAACTTGCTATGTTCGAACCCCTTGAGGGACAAACGAAACACTTGGTGGTACAAACGGGTACAAACGATGGTTAATCATCACGCCCTCGCAGATTTTGATTATCTCAGAAACTGTCCGATTTACCTCATTCGAAATTTTTGAAAACTTGCTATGTTCGAACCCCTTGAGGTACAAACGAAACACTTGGTGGTACAAACGGGTACAAACGATGGTTAATCATAACCCGCTCGCAGATTTTGATTATCTCGGAAACTGTCCGATTTACGTCAATCGAAATTTTTGAAAACTTGCTATGTTCGTTTCGTTAAAGGTACAAACGAAATGCTTGGTGGTACAAACGGGTACAAACGATGGTTAATCATAACCCGCTCCCAGATTTTGATTATCTCGAAAACTGTCCGATTTACTTCATTCGAAATTTTTGAAAACTTGCTATGTTCGAACCCCTTGAGGTACAAACGAAACACTTGGTGGTACAAACGGGTACATACGATGGTTAATCATAACCCCCTCGCAGATTTTGATTATCTCGAAAACTGTCCGATTTACGTCAATCGAAATTTTTGAAAACTTGCTATGTTCGTTTCGTTTGAGGTACAAACGAAATGCTTAGTGGTACAAACGGGTACAAACGATGGTTAATCATAACCCGCTCGCAGATTTTGATTATCTCGGAAACTGTCCGATTTACCTCATTCGAAATTTTTGAAAACTTGCTATGTTCGAACCCCTTGAGGTACAAACGAAACACTTGGTGGTACAAACGGGTACAAACGATGGTTAATCATAACCCGCTCGCAGATTTTGATTATCTCGAAAACTGGCCGATTTACCTCATTCGAAATTTTTGAAAACTTGCTATGTTCGAACCCCTTGAGGTACAAACGAAATGCTTGGTGGTACAAACGGGTACAAACGATGGTTAATCATAACCCGCTCGCAGATTTTGATTATCTCGAAAACTGTCCGATTTACCTCAATCGAAATTTTTGAAAATTTGCTATGTTCGAACCCCTTGAGGTACAAACGACATGCTTGGTGGTATAAACGGGTACAAACGATGGTTAATCATAACCCGCTCGCAGATTTTGATTATCTCAAAAACTGGCCGATTTACGTCAATCGAAATTTTTGAAAACCTGCTATGTTCGTTTCGTTTGAGGTACAAACGAAACGCTTAGTGGTACAAACGGGTACAAACGATGGTTAATCATAACCCGCTCGCAGATTTTGATTATCTCAAAAACTGGCCGATTTACGTCAATCGAAATTTTTGAAAACTTGCTATGTTCGTTTCGTTTGAGGTACAAACGAAACACTTGGTGGTACAAACGGGTACAAACGATGGTTAATCATAAACCGCTCGCAGATTTTGATTATCTCAAAAACTGGCCGATGTATGTTAATCGAAATTTTTTAAAACTTGCTATGTTCGAACCCCTTGAGGTACAAACGAAATGCTTGGTGGTACAAACGGGTACAAACGATGGTTAATCATAACCCGCTCGCAGATTTTGATTATCTCGAAAACTGTCCGATTTACCTCAATCGAAATTTTTGAAAACTTGCTATGTTCGTTTCGTTTGAGGTACAAACGAAACACTTGGTGGTACAAACGGGTACATACGATGGTTAATCATAACCCCCTCGCAGATTTTGATTATCTCGAAAACTGGCCGATTTACCTCATTCGAAATTTTTGAAAACTTGCTATGTTCGAACCCCTTGATGTACAAACGAAACACTTGGTGGTACAAACGGGTACAAACGATGGTTAATCATAACCCGCTCGCAGATTTTGATTATCTCGAAAACTGGCCGATTTACCTCATTCGAAATTTTTGAAAACTTGCTATGTTCGAACCCCATGAGGTACAAACGAAACGCTTTGTGGTACAAACAAGTACATACTGAGTACAAACGAATGCATTAAAAAAATTTTTGATTCCTTCAAGTCGGGTTCTGAGTATTTTTAAATCTTCGATATGTCCGAACCCCTTGAGGTACAAACGAAAAAAAAGTTGGTACAAACAAGTACATACATAGTACAAACGAATGCATAAAAAAAAATTCGATTTCTTCAAGTCGGGTTCCAGGTTCACACAGGTATTAAAGACATGTAACAGCAATAAAAAAATATATTATCGCGACGCCAAATTACTCCGAGAAATAACCAAAGCGACCTAAATTTGCATTCATTTCTGGACAGCTGAAGCAATTGAATGCTAGACGTTATCTACTGCAATAATCGTAAGAAAATGAGGATATGGGGACACTAGTCACCGCTGGAATACATTTAGACCAAACATATGCACGGTGTGAACAACATAAGAAAAATGATTATTTTACACAAAAGGACTGGTATCTTGCTTGTCGGGATAAACTCAGGCCTTTACATCTAGATATAATACAGCGTCAGGAGGCAACGTATGCCTACACTTAACGGGACGCTGCTGTAGTGTCTGGGATATTGTTTGAGATGAAATAGGCTTGCCCAGCACCATCCTCTCAACTTAATCGGCCTTGCCCACAGGATAAAAAAGTAGCCTTTGCATAATTCCAAGCTTTAAATAAAATTAAGAAATATGGTACATTTGTCACGAGTGTCAAATTACTGTCTAAGTCCAACTAAGGCTTTGGAATTCATTGTGAATGGTCCAACTACGTTCTATTACCTTGTAATTTATTGCCCGACCACACGAAGCAAAAGGTGGGTTAAGTGTTCAGAAGTCATTAATTTGAAAGTTGGCACATTTTGTCCTTGAAGCACTGATTAAATTCCATCAAATAGCCTCGTGCCCTTTAAAAACTTATGGAATAAAAAAAAAAATTGTAAACATGAAAATAAAATCATGTTTCCATAATGACCTAGTAATCCATATTGATAAAACAAATAACTTCATCAAGCCATCACTAGACAGACGCTATCATCTGGTTTGCGCATGTGAAATCTGCCAATAAGCCTATCACGCCTGACCTAGATTCCACCGGATTCCACCTGAGTCCAGCTCCTTTCAGGCTGCATTCGGGTCAATTGGTCTGACCTCGGCCTTGAAGCAAGCTAAGAGATCAGCGGACGAAGGACCTGAAATAGTTTTTCGAGCAGCCTGCTTACCATAAACCTATCTTTACTTAAGAATGACATGATTTTAGGCAATAAGAGCATACTTCTTATATTTCTACACTATAAAACTCAGAATCGTCTAAATAAACTAAAATGTAATTTTACTATAATCTGCGTTAGAGATCGGGTGTGCACGCCCACGGTAAGCAGGTGGACTGCCGAAACGAAAGTAAGAATCCAAGATCATCTGATAATACCAATAGAATGGATACTTCTCCATCTTCGTGTTAATTTCTCGCTGATCGCTACGCTCGCTGGAAGTACCAACGTCATTTGAAAACGATCCTCTGCAGTTTTTAACTCGTTTAATTGGACGAGCGAGAGGTGCAATTAACGAAACGTTTTAACAAGTCCTCGGAACAAAAAACAAAGATTAATATAACTGTCTGTCTATTCTACAATTATTGAGAAATTGAGTTCGAAGCAAAGGTTGTTTAGAACACTGACAACCTTGGGTCGCCAATTCGCAATTTTTGTTTCTTTAATGGGAAGTTTAGGATTTCGCAGTTGGTAATAATGTTTGTTACACAATCATACGATTTGAATAGTCTTGAATAACGAAATCTCATTTATTTCTATGTAAAAAGTAAATATTCTAAGTAGGGAAGCTCATCTTGGGAGTTCTTCAACTCACGATCGATTCAGGTACCACAACGAAGCGAGTCGCGGACAAATACTTGACTGAAAAGGGCAATACATTACCATATTATATACCTAAACATCATGATCTAAGCAGCTTATTCACCAGGTGAGCGTGGAGTAAACAAATGTCACGCGAACGACCGGTTCGCCAGTGAGCTAAGCATTGACGCAACACCCACTAGCCTCAGCCCGTGACTTTGCGTGTTTGGTGGTGGTGTCAGAGACAAAACAGTTCATGGAAAATTAGGGACATAAATATCTTCAGCCCCTTAGCATGGCTAGGTACCGGAGAATAGATAAAAATGACAGTAATGACATTAGAGTGTGAGTGTTCATTTACTGTCATTTTATTTTTTTATTATTTATTTTATCAATTCTCCAGTGCCTAGACAATCGCCATGCTAAGGGGGCTGAGCTCGTGTGGATTTAGATCTGAAGATACACATAAGTTCGGCCGTCTGATGTCAAGTTTGCGATAGATTGCTGATCGCTCGTTAATTGTTGGATAATGATAGTGCGAGTTTTGATACATTATAACTATTACGGGCTATTACATAAAACTCGGCCGGTTATGCTCATGATTGTTTCAATTCATAATAATATTTTTCAAACACTTTTAAGGCGAGGATATCCGAGCTCTTTAGGCTTTTCCCGTAAGTAACAAAAACAAAGACTGAGGGGCACTTAGCACAGAATGTCGTCGTGAATTTTAATCGGCATGTTATCGACACGACAATGAACTAGAGCGCGTATCAACACAAGGTGAGTCACACAGATAACGGTTACAGTTAATTTGTTGCATGAGCTTGAGTGAGCTTCGAATCAGGAACGCTGGACTTTGATAGATTGAAACTTTTAAGTAAAGCTTAAGGCGGCTGAAAACTCCGTCACCAGAGTTGGCCACTGACTCATACGAACTTACTTAGTGAAACTGTTTAACTCAGAAGTTTGTCTGTCGTTTTTATTGTGAATATTCATTAATTCATTCATTCATTTAATGATCTGAAAAATGGATGATTTGATATGAAGATGCATTTTTGGTTGATGATGCGGTGAATGACTTTCAAGCACCAATCCCAGCGAGGACTGCTTAGACCGAATTTTGCAAAAAAATATTTAAATTAATAATCTTACGATTGACGGTCTGATGACTGTAAAAATCAGTTCTTATGGTGTATGCCCATATTGAAATAGGTCGAGGTATTTAGAATGATGACCGATATTCGACTAGGTCATTAAACTCAAGTGAGGTTACAAAGCAACCAGCTACGTGTGGACCGCTTTCATCTAGTGCCAAAATCAGTGGATGTAAACCACACATGCGCCAGAGCTGATCAATCAATTCCATCAGTCAATTCGCATAACATCTAGTTTAATGATCAACTACAAAGGTCAGAAAATGCTGTTTGTACGCGAAACTATTTCTAGACAATTGCGACTTTAGACTAGAGAATGGCAAGTCAAAAAGTTCAGTAGGACCACTGGGATCACTTAGAAAAGTCTAGGTGTTTCTACACACACATGTCCCTTTACTACCAATAATGACGTGAATATCCAAGGCAACCGACATGGTTTGAGGCCTATCTTGTGAAACTCCAGTGGGAAATTGAACTTTACTAGAAAAGAAATAAAACCTTAATTGAGCTGAATCGGAATCGGCCATCCGTCCCATAAAATTACCAAAGAAAATTGTACCAAAATCTATTGTAAATAAGCGGTGTTTTTGCCCTACTTCCTACCGCTTTCTTCGTTTGTGTGTAAACTCTAATCAGAAACCACAAGTGTACTGTATTGTTTACCATGCTGATAAATAAACTGGTGTGTCACTGACTGACTGGCATACACATAAGTAATACACACATTACGCACACAGCACAGACGAATACTAAAAAACTTTGAATAATATTGGCTATCCAGACTGAAAAGATAGTTAAAATGGAAGAACAGTGTATACTTCAAAGGTATTTGTATTTTTGCAAAGTTCATAGTCGCAAAGGAATCACCTGAACTTATGATCCTACTGAACAAAAATATTTTTGACTGAATCCCATAAAAATTTATTTTTCACTACACCCGAAAGATACGTTTGCGTGATTTTGTTAGGACTAAAGTAATACATTCGTACTATACTAGTAACCTTAATAATTTAAAAATTCCTTGTTACCTGAAGTCAATTACTTAGTAGCAAAAAACAGTGATTTCTTCAAATACAAACAAACTCGCGTACCTACCTACATTGTAGTAGCATCGCGTGCGTGTGTGTGCGTGATGAATGAAATCGGACACCGGGCCAAGAGGCCTATTGTGAATGCATGAAGGATATAGCTTTTGTTGTGCTTAAGTGCTCGCCCATTAAGCACTTGTCCCCCCTCGTGTTTACGTTGTTCCCGATCGGTGGTCGTTGTCATATTGAACTTACGTAATTTCTTGATGGGTCTTTACCCCGCAACGGGATAGTAAAGTAGGGTTTGGCGGAAAGCATGGTGCAGCGTAAAAAATATAAATATCGTTTTTAGTAGGTATTTGAATAAGCTGCAAATGGGCTTTCAACCTGTCCGGTATGAGCATGACACTACTATTGAAAATTATAGACGTGCCATTGCTGTCAGAATTGCTTTCAATGATTCTTTTCTTAAATATATAAACTATAAAGTGTTATGCGTTTCGTAGATCTACTTACGAGTAGATCTATCTAATCAAAAACTTAAACAAGCTGTAGAAAACATATTGACCCCGAGTACATCCACAGTTGTATCACAAAGAGCGCCACATCAACACGGGTTTAGTCTCCGTGAAGGGCATGCCTTGAAGGCTGGATGCAGACTGGACAAGATTTCATATTCATTTAAATGGAGCGAGCGCTAACGTATGAATTAGTGGCTAATTGTTAGACCTCCGTCATAGATTAACGACTAGCGGGATCGACAATATAACGCACGAACGCGCTCAGTTGATATTGCCACTAGCGGTCCCCCATTCACTTACTGACCACTCAGAACGTGGCTTAGCTTCAATGATCTATCAAGAACAACTAAGGCCCGTAACTAACGGCCCAGCAAGCTAAACTACGAGCAGTACTTTGACATCTGTAAATATCAAAGGTTTTTTGTGAGTATAGAAAGAAGAGACCCATGAATTTTGATGATTACAAGAGAGGAAATCTAACATTTTCCACACATAACAAAAACAAAAACGAGAAAGTTTAAAATCAACAAGCTATAAGCACAAAGTAGAGCGAACACTGTCAATTAGTAACTCGATCAATTAGTCACAGTGGCATAGCTTACGAGAAATAACCGGTAGCAGTAATAAAATAATAACACAATAGTAATAGATCAAACAATTGTTTTGCGAGAGAGATGCAATTTATCAGTAGGTAGTCGCCACCTTAACTACAAATATCTCGATATCCGGGATGTATTTTTGGCTGTCATACAATCAAATGTCTGGGGTGAGTAAAAAAAGTCAAAAAGCATTTATTCAGTAGGTCCGCTGGGATAACTTTGAAACGTCTTAAAACTAGATGATTCTACTCCTGTTCCTTCGCGACCAATACCGTGAAGAACCAGGGCAACAAACACGGTTTGGGGCCTAGCTTTTTTTTAAGTGATCCATCTTAGATCTAAAGTTATGCTAATTTCTTAGCTAACTTAGTTGGTACCTACCAATTGCCTTAATTAAATTATATAAAACTAGCAGCGCTCCCGCGGTGTTACCCGCGATCCCTCGGGATTTTTTCATTTTTTCCGGAGAAAAGGTAGCCTATGTCCTTCCCTGGGATACAACCTTCAACTATGCCACATTACAGCTTAATCTGTTCAGCGGTTTAGGCGTGAAAGCGTAACAAACAGACAGACAGACAGACAGACAGACAGAGTTACTTTCACATTTATAATATTAGTATGGATAAGGCTCATAGGTAAGTTTAGGTGCTACAATGCGGTGCACACTCTAGCCATACCGCACGTCGGCACGTACACAGGTCTTTATAAAACCAGTCCGCGACGTAACTGTTTCGCGAACGTCAATTTGTCCCATTGTTTAGCGTTTATTTACGTTCGTGTCGTATACTTCATAATGTTTTTATATCAACAAAAACTAGTTTACGTTCGTGCTAATTATGTAACGTAGGTTAGTTCGTGGCTAGACGTTGCACTGGTGCGAGTTTGATTCCCGTAGCAGATCAAAACGCACGTTCTGCTGATCTTCTTTTTCTTGTGAACTTAGTTCTTTCAAACCAGTGTGGTGAAAGGATTTTAGGTGCGCCTCAAAGGTTCTGATAATATTGAATTAATACATTGGACACAAGGCTGTATAAAAGAAATAAATAAACAAGTAAGTACTTACTGATAAAATCTTTCCAGTGCTAAGATTACTAACTGCACTGGTATTCGGTATTTAGGTCTAAGTCAGTTAGGTAATTAACTAAGCTAGATGTTTCTCAATGTACTACCAGTTTTGTACGAGACTAGGTTGATTTGTAATCTTTCTAAGTAGTTGCAATTTACTAACATCAATATAAACAGACAGATAAATCTTGGTAAAGACTAACTTAGAGACAGTGCTGCTTATTATAAAAACGTAAAACCTTGGTTGAACCCCATGTTGACACATGTCAAAACAAAACTGTTCTAAGTACGAGTATTTAAAGATCGCTTTTCTAGGGACAGTTTTTTAGTTAGACTTGGTCTAAACTTGGCTCATTTTCTTGTATTTAGCCCCAGTAACATAATGGCTACTAATCAGTTCCATTTTGAATTAAGTTTCGATTAAGATCAATGCCTGAGTGAAAATCTGTACTTGAGTCTATGCATTCTCACAAGCAGCTTAGAGGCCTGGCTCCCCACTGGAGCTTGACTATTTAATAAGATGGACCTTCTTGACGACCTCTGTGGCGCAGTGGGCAAGGTCCGCCTGCGATGCAGAAGGTTGCGGGTTCGATCCCCACCGTGGGACAAATGTTTGTATGACCTACAGATATTTGTCTCGGGTCTGGGTGTTTCTATGTATAATATGTATGTATTTATGAACAAATAGTATATAAGTAGTATATCAGTTATCTGGTTCCCAAAGTACAAGCTTTACTTAGTTTGGGGCTAGATGACGCTGTGTGAAAATGTCCAGCATTATTTAAAAAAAAAAAAAATCTTCTAAAAGTGCGCTAGGCCCCAAAACAACCATTTATTGTCCTGGTTCTTCACAGTTTTGGTCGCAAAGGAACAGGAATGGAATCACCTAGACGGCTATTCTAAGTGATCCCAGCGGTTCTCCGAATGAATGCTTTTTGACTTTGAGCTACCAAATGACTGATTGGTTTTATAAATAAACTCACAATCTAACGATTCCATTAACATACTACATATATATAGATACAAACAGACAAGCAGTTGTGTAACAAGTACATCCATTGCAGTAGTGGGTACATAGTTTCACTTCCTCGCTTAGGAAGGTAGTTAAGATCACAATCAGTGTGTTGTTAAGTTTTATTCTTGTCTTATTATGACTTTAAAACAGGTGTAACAGAGCTTGTGCTGGCCTAGTGAGTACAGTCAGCTCTCAAAGTAATGATTATTATAAACTAGCTTCCGTTATTGGCTTCCCTCAAACGGTACCAATTTTTTCATAGTCCATTGCTAGAGATGATATAAGTACAATCATTGAGATTATTTCGTCTTTTCTTTTCAGCCTACTTCAAATGCATTAAGGTAACATTTTGAATTAAAACTCTCAGAAGGAAGAACAATATTTGTTGATGATTCTATCTAGAAGTATAAACCCATGGCAGATACAGAAATTTGAACAACCAACAAGAAAGCTGTGTTAGTCATGCCCCCAATGTACATTAAGGTATAATCACTATTTTGATAGCACAATATCATCCACCAGGGACATACGATAATAAAAATATCAACATGATGTCACGAGCTTCCTACGCATTCAGCCTGATAGTCATACGAATGAGTTACCAACCAGTCTAGTAAAATACTTATCAATTTCGTAACACAATAGGTCACAATGTACCATACGGCATATTTGAGTTTCGAAGGGTTACTACCTAACCCTTTCACTCTTTACGACACTGCTACAGAGCGAGATAGACTTTGTTTTCAACCTTCCCTGGTAACTTATTTAAAAAGCAGCAAAAGTTTTAAACTAAGTTTTCCTGCTCGGAGAGTAATGGATTGGACATGGACTTACCGCAGACAAGTGTGCATAAATCCAAAAAATATGTCAGCTTGCAGTTTTTGTGAAAACAAGACACAAACACACACAAAACACCTTTTTTCGTTATCGTATGATCGTGACGTTAGCACTACGATGAATATCACATGCACTAGCACAGAACACTGTAGGGGACGCAACACGAATACACAGTTGTTTGTTTACAGACTGAAACGCGCGATTTTACGCAAAATAGGCAAGACGTCTGCCGCATCACAATGAAATTCGGCCATTTCGGTAAATGTCGAAAAAGAAAGAGATGCACTCACACATCTTGACCAATCAGAACAGAGGTCAGAGAGAGCAGCGCCACCTGTTCCAAAGGAATGAACTAAAGTAGGTTAATGTTTCATTCCACGCAGAACCTTAAACCACCTTGTTACCACAGTAATTTAGTAAAAAATGATATTTAGCTTTTTTTAAATATTGTCATGTCAAATATGTTTTTTGGTAATAACTCGGTTTTACACTTTAATTTTAATGTATAAATGAATGAAAATACTTTATTGAACTGAATATAAGAAATGTAAAAATTGTTATAGTTTACGTATGAAAACGCGTAATGAAACGCTTTTGGCGCCTAGCTTTATAGGGTTGGCGCGAAGCTCTCTGTCATGTCACGACCGACTGTCACTTTGAATTTTGATTGTTTCAGAAAGTTTTTCATATTTTTCAAAATGAATTATTCCGAAAAATTTACAGTGCTATCACTAATGACAATACTTGTAAGTAAAATATTGATCTCCTGAAATGAAAAAGAAGGAACATGAAAAATATTTTTTTGTAGTTCTCTGTTTTAGGTTTAGACTGCATTGAAGACAAAAAATACGAAGAACATCATAAAAATAGTTTGCAATCGCAAGGTAAGATTTCTAAATTATTTTTTACTAGCTGCGCTCCCGCGGTCCCTCGGGATTT